>CM056456.1:1851565-1924065 GCA_029783895.1 Triplophysa bombifrons
ACGGAAAAGTCTCATCTGCGTCTCAGTGATGTTTCTTTAGAAAACGAATCGGAAATCTCACAAATTTCATCAGTTTTAGAAGAGATGTCGATTAAGATCTCGATACGAAGTCAAACATTTCTCATCAAATTTACCCAAATCCAGCTTATTTGACTTTGACAATATACAGAAATTGTACACCTCCATACTTTTCAATTGTTTCACCTATTGTTGTCTTTTATTTCTCATAAGCAATTTTTAGGAGAAACGTGAGTCTAAAGGTGTCTTGGAGAAACTTCTGAGTTATTAAAGAGCTCTGGTTTGTGTTTATCTTTCATTGTGGATTGAATAACACAGTGAAAGCCGCCTGAAGCTCGGCTGAACATCACTATTGCGTAAACACCACCCCCGATGCTCCTTCAGCGGAGAGGAGCAGTCGCTCCGTCACAGCATCAGAGGAAATAGAAAGGGAGGATTGGTACCCGTCTGCAGATGGACATAGTGGGAGTGAGTTGGCCGGACAGTATGAGGAGAGCAGGAATAGCCAATGGGATGAAAGCGGCACAGGAGGAGACGGGGAGTGCGTCCAAACCTGCGGACTAATCCTCCTCCCAGTTCTCAGGATAGAAATATGAGTCTCATGACAACTGTGCCAATCTGTTTCTCTTAGTCTTCCATCACACTGATCGACGCTGCAGATGAATGCCAGAGATCACTTCTGTACACACATGGGTTCAGTGTACACAAGTACACTTTAAGTTGCAAAGTATGGCTGCGTCCAAATATCCCCACTTGCGTTCTTTGCACTTGACCACTTGACTCTTTCATGACGTATTTCCTGTTTTTGGTCAGCTTGAGGATCCTGAGTGGCGTGTATTTCTAACCCGATGGGACAAACACATCATGTTAACTAATGTGGTGTTTCTAATTATAAGATAAAAAGCAGTTTTACATAACTCTGGAGTTTTCAACAAACATAGAATAAATAGATATGACCTGTTAAAGTAGTTGCACTGGAATGCTTTACGCAACATCTCGCGAGACCTGACCAAAAAGTCTCATGATATATCCAGAACGTGATGCATGATGGGATACACTAAGAATGCATTAAGGGCACTGTGCTTTTAAGACATTGGACAGACTTGCGCTCTTACTTCCTGTTGCTTATACGTGCTCTCAAGTGGCCAAGACCGCAAGTGGGGGAATTTGTTCACCTTTATTCTGAGTATACTTCAAGAGTATTTCAATACTTCTGCGACTAAAGTGGCATACTTTTTCATTTATAAAAGCATACTTTATGTGTAACCAGAGTAAACTTTGAGTATTACAACTATGAGTGGATAAGTGCTCTAAGTGAACTGACACTAAAATGTAAATTAAAAGTATACTTTCTTATTTTTTTAATTGAAAAGAAGTACACTAATAGCACACTTGAAAAACGTATTACTGAGAAGTTAAATAGTCTACGCTACAAAACACGGATGTAGCGTGTGAACAAATGTATTAAAGACAAATATGAACATGTTATAAATTATTTTACATTTCGTACACAAGGCTTCAAATCAATAAAATCAACTCCTGTGCGCTAAACAGAAAAAAACAACGATGCAGTAATCTGCATGATTGGCTCCCGCTGCAGTGCATTCTGGGAGACGGAGACAAGCGTCCAGTACCACCAACATCACTGTGGCTCTGCGCCAAAACCCGGTGAGCTGTCTATGTAGACTGCACTTTAAGGGCGTGCTCAAGACACAATGACACACAACAAGCTACACAAGACTACACCTAAAAAAAAACTACGCATGAAAGCTCATCTAAGTGGTTCATTGTGTTGGCTTAACTACATCTTGTCGTTGTTTGTACTTTGTAGGTCACAGGACACACCGGTAATGACAACTATAGGATGTAATGTCTCCAAAACACACCAGTTCACACGCCCGCATATCTACAAAACACACTTCATCTGTCAAGAAGTAAGTTTTTCTTTAAATACAGTAAATATACTGTGAAATAACTCAAACAAAAATGTGCCACATCTATTGAACTAGTAAACTATCAGTATAAGTTCACTGTTGTAGCACAAAAGAAAAATGTTCTTCTGAACTAGTTGTGTAATATTAATTGACCACACTTTTATAAATTAAAAAGTAAATTAATTTAGTCCCAAGCACTATTGAACTGAAAAAACAATAGCTGATAGGATTTACTTAATTTTTTTGAGTTAATACGTTTTTGTGTACAGTTCTTTCAAGTAAAATTTGCAGATTTTTAAAGTAAAAATTACATTTTTTTTGTGATAAGGTTTTGCACACAGTATTTGAAAGTAAAATCTATGCAAATAACACAAACAATTTAGTAAACCGTATTAGTTTTTTTTTCAGTGTAGTACATTGATATACTTACATAATTTTACTTGAACTATACATAACAACTACACATAATAAAATAAACTTGAAGTACTTATATTTGGTAAGAACTGTGTGCTCAAAGACTGAAAGCTTTATCAAATGAGCCCAGTGACTTAAAAAATAAATGCACAAGGGGTGGGTTGATGTGACACTTAAAAAGGTCTGAAAGGTTTTCAGTTTCCTCTCCGGTGGGCATCAGGTGCGTGTATGTCACAGTTGTTGTGTTGGCAGGGGATTTTCCATTCTAGGTACAGAGCTAAAGGACATCAGTCAGCTTGTAAGTCACCCATAAAACCGTTCTGAATTCTAAATAAGTATGACTCAGAGATAGATAAACATCTGAGCAATGATGGGTGGATGGAGACGGGAGTCTCGCAGCGACACGTAAAGAAGGACAGAAAGCGTTTTATATGGACACACGACCATTTAAAGATGAAGACACATCACACAGAGAACTGCCAAAGAAACGCGACAGTCAAATATACGCCAGAGAGACGATTTTAAACCGCTGGAGGTTTTTCATTTCTTTCATTTTTTTCAAAGCATTATCCGTGTTTTTTGTAGTGATGAATGAAAATTGTAAATGCTCTCTCATTTGTAAGTCACTCTGGATAAAAGCATCAGCTAAGGGATAAATGTAAATGGAGAATCTCTCATTGATCATTTACTGGAAAGTGCCTGCGGGAAAACTACTTATCACTGTAATGATCGGGTCGTTTTTGTAAATGTGTCAGTCTGATGACTAATGAATTTTAATGTAAATGAGAACATCAGGATTACAAGAGACGTCATATTCTGAGTTTAAGAAAAACAAATATGAGCAAACAGGTGAGCTGGACACATGTGGGAAGTTAAATCTTTTTGATATCATGTTATCGCATTAGCAAAATGGCCCCAATATTATGGTGGTCACATGACTGTAAACGATAGGTCTTCCGGGCCTGACATACAGAATGTTAGAAATAATAATAGATGTGACCTTTGGCAAGGTATATCTAATGCAATGATTTTATTTTATGAAAGGGATTTTTATGTCATTTGACCCATCTCATAATATAACTCATATCTCTAAGCAACAGTTAGGATCAGAGGATAAAGAAAAGAGGATGATTATGAGACGTTTCCAAGTCATATGTTATTTTAAATATTGCAATAAATAACGTACCGTGGACTTTATATCAAGGTATTATCGTACAGTGAGATTTGGATATTGTTACATCCCTACTACACAGTGTTATTCTCTTACTAAAAAGTATACAGAACTTCACAATTATTATTATGTACTTAAATTAAAAAAGCAAAGATTGTGTATAATTTAAGTACATTTTATGTAGTAAGCATGGTATACTAATGTCACTAATGTAAGTGTACAGTTTGGACTAAATATGCCCACTTTGTATTTAAAAAGTATACAAAAATATCCCTGTGAGTATAATTTGAGTACAGTTTACAATATTCTTTTTTTATTTGTACTGCATACAAGCGAACCTATACTGATAGTTTACTAGTTCAATACTTATACTACACTTTTAGTTTATGAAAGTTTAAGCATTAAAGTATGTTCTCACTAAACTACTAGTTTGGTAGTGTCTATAACCGGCCCAAACTTAATTTTGGGTAGACATCCGAAAAGAATCAATAACCGCTACTTTTAATGTAATTTAATACAATTAATTCACAATAAAATATTCATATTAAATAATACATATTTAAGTTGAAATAAATTGATATGTTAAAAACAAACACAGATGAGAAGTTAACTTCAGCCCAGGCGTAGCCATATGGCAAGCTAAACTTTTCTTTAAGAATACTTAGAATGCATTATTATACTTTTGAGTATACCTCTGTCAAAAGACAAGAATAAGGGCGTCATAATAAGTATAATATGCTTAGTATAGTAGATTAAAAGAAGCCGTTACTCTTGTTTTATTGTAAAAGATGTACACTCATAGCATGTATCTTATGTCAAGTTTTTGTATGTGTATTGGTATTGTGATTTTAAATATGTGTCGCCCCTCACATTTCTACCCGTGTCGTGTAAGAAGCTTTAAGATTCCGCTACTTTTACAAACTACTTCTGCGTTCCAGCAGCATCTGTGCTGCACTAAAGAGGCCAAATGAATAGAATCTGTCATAAATAACAGAACATATGCTGGGAGGAGCAGCCTTTGACTCTTAATGAAACACAAATGTAGTGCACAACAAAAGACGGCCTTGAGCTATTCTGAAGAACTATTTTCCATCGCTGGCTTGCTGGAGGACACTGAGTATTCAGACCTCTATTCGACGTGATGTGAATTTAATGTGGCGGAGAAGTGGCGTGTAGACCTGAGCGAGCGAGCAAAAGAGAGAGAGAGACTGTCTAGCATGTCTGTTGCAAAATAATGTCCTTATCCGCTCTAGCCATAGAAGCACAGAGAGAAAGTGTGCACGGCATTCGATGTCTGAAGATTTTTACTGAACGTAACTAACATGTATTGAACGTGTTGAATAAATCGTTCTCACTTATTACAAAGGATCTCTATGTTAGTGGGAATGTTCAGCTGGGATTTCTCGCCTATTTGTGAAGAGTTCATGAATTGATACATGAGTCTCTTGATACTGCACCCGTCACCTGGAGACATGAGTTTGTTTCCTGTATTTTCTCTTTAGTGGCTTTATATTCACCACACAGAGTTCTGGAGAGAGGCACAGATGGTTTAATAAAAAAAATGATGTCCAACTTTGGAACATTGACGTCTTTGCCTTTATTCAAAATAAAGATGTAATAAACATGTATCTGTGTAAATTGAAGCTCAGCTTTTATAAGAATTAAAGAGGTTTGGCAAAAAAATTCATCACATGAGTCAATCCAGTCTCAAGGCAGTTCGTGACATAGTCGCGACATTAACAATCAATTCATGTTCATGGACACGAATTCCACATTTTCTTCATGCCAGTCAGCACGATATTTTTTCTGTGTCACTGTCATGACTTCTTCTTCGTGCCCTCAGCACAACTTTCATTATATACATACTGTATATATGTTTCTAAGCTTCCCCAGTGCTCGAATTGAACCAAGTCTTATGGGGGTCCCCCTCATAAGACTTTTTTTGGTGGGGCTTAATCTCGCAATATACAATTGATACAAAATACACAATATATATTTGATTATATTATGCATAACTATATACATCTATATTTAAAACAGGGTTACATAGAAGAACAGGCTTCTTTCAGTGTCCTGCGCTTAGCGGTCTTTAGACGTGGGGCGAGGCGTTTCAAATTTAAAGAGACATGACAACTAGCCCATAAACAAACTGAATATAAATTATTGTAAATAATTAATTCACAAAATTTACCACATCCATTGCATGAATTTAATCACATTTGTCAATATAATTTTTACTCAAATACAAATATCTGAGGGACCCCCCAAAGTCCATTTTTACTTCTTAAGGGGGGTCCCTAATTCTTTATGGGGGATCCCCCCAGCCCCCCTTCAATTCGAGCACTGAGCTTCCCCTTACCTCACTCGAACCCTTTAATCACAGATGCAAAGTCGAATTTTGCAAAACAAATGCATTTTACGAGGTGTCTGATCAACGATAAAAGTCTGCCCTGAAGCCCAAACCCCCTCCAACGTCACAGGGGTGGAGTAAGATCATAATAAAGCGTTTAAATGACCCTATAGGAATAGGCGTGGCTTCATTATTGCGTTCTTCTATCATTTTTTGCATACTTTACATCCAACATTCATACGTACATTACAAACCTAACCCATGTGAAAGGCCAACTCATAAAATAGTGTATTCCTGTGAGATCATGCTGAGAAGACATCTGAAGATACAGAGCTACTGAAGTACTGAGTGATGCGACTCAAAGTTAGTGTTTCAACAGCATCTGCCACCCTCCCAGTGAACCAGTGCCTGTCGAATCAGCAGAAAACAAGCATGAATCAGCCCGAGAGGATTCGAGATGGAGAACACAACTCATACGGGCCTTCATTTCAAACCCTCTGTATCTGTAAGACATCAGTTCCACTTCATCTCATCACACGAAACACAACAACATATAACAAAAGAGAAGTTTTGATCACACACTGACTGAAACAATGTGTGTCATCATTCTCTTGGGTCTTACACATATAATTCTGTACTTTACACTTAAAGTGAAGGTTTTTTAAAGAGATCATCCTGTCCGCTGTAGGGTAACAATCTCATGGATGAACACAAAGACTGGGTTAAATCTCAACTGAAGATGTGAGTATCTGGTGATAATAAAAACACTGAAGAGGGACTTCTCTGAGTCATAAACCGGCCATATAAAATACACACACACCGCTCTCTTTATAATTTGAGTCTTAAAGTCTCAAGTACAGAAGGAATATTTCAATGTTATCGCTGTGATAACGGATTGCACAATTTAAAAGGTATTAAGAAAAATATCACATTGTTTTGGCTGACAGATGTTGTGACATAAAATCATAGTTATCCAGAGAGACTGGGGCTAGTTGTCACATAACGCTATATTAAAAAATGAAAAAATACGATAAAAATGCTACAGGGCAATTCCGTGAAAATGTCAACCTTACCATGAAAAAATTAAGTTTTATCCAATGTATTTTACTTTGGTAACAGCACAGATTTGAACATTTGGTGGTTCAGATACCAATGTGAGATATCTCTACTCAAATTTGTAAAGCATTTGTTTTATTTTTAGTTCATGATTTTTCATTGTCAGGTAAGTCATTTTCAGGATTGTCACATCCATAACGCTGCATATTCCTCATAAATGGACACATGACAATGAATATAAAGTAACTATTTGATGTTTTATAAAGAGGTTTATATACTATGTTTAGACCTTATCAACAAGGGTTCAGTAAAATATAAACAGATGGTTCAATATATTCGTAAAAAATCATTTTCTGAGCATTTTAATGTCACGTCCATAAAGCTGGAATTGCCCTACAGTAAAAAAACTGCTTGAGTTGAAAAATCACAGCTGTAAAATATTTAACAATTGTGATTAATCTTATAGTAAAATAATGTAAAATGCATGGTTTTTGTTTGTGAAGTGTGTGTGAAAATCTTTATAAAATTCCACCAGATCTACAGTAAAATATCATTTAAAACTTATTCCTGTTTAAGATTAACAATGAAAAACGGTTAGAGGATGTTCTTATATGTGACTCGGCAATGTACACTAGAGTGTTTTATGTCACATTTTATGTTGTAAAGTTAACGTTTACGGCATTATTTAAGGGTCACGTATTTCTGTCGGGTTTAATCGGCACACATTTCCTAAGCAACTGTTTTTTAACAGTGTCTCTTTAAAGCAAATACAGGTCACGGCAGATGTCGGATGTTTACGCAATTTTATAGAATAAATGAAAGAAATATCACATTCATGCTCTGCATTTGTGTGATTGGACTTTTGTGAGAACTAATCTAAGTCTCTATAAAAATTCAGACAATTGAATGTTTTGGCATTGCATTGACCAATCGACTGTCTTGACTTCCAACCCTCTCAGGACGAAAGTAATGGATCTCTCTCTGCTCACCCGGCTCACGTTACCTTCTGTCAGGTGTGTAGACACATCTCAGGTAACACACGAGCTTATGCACACTTTGTTTGCTGTCTTTCTTGCCCCAGTTTTTCATTTACTGTGACTTGGCACTACCTCCCGTATCACTCAAACAAGTGTGAAGTAAACGTTTTTTCTGTTGTAAATGCTGGTGAATCACCTTCCCTTTGGGCGATGACGCTGCGGCGGTATTTGAAGCTGAAAGCGATTTGCATATACACATGCATCATTCATGAGCTCTGCTCTGAGCCAAAGCTTTCCTCCTAAAACAACAAGCTTTAAGAAAGGTAAATACTCCAGTGGCAAATGAAAGGGCGAGACCTAACAATGATGAGGTTCATCAGACAAACAAAGGTTCTCTGGCGGAGAAGCTCAAGCTCAAAAACCATGTTCACTGCATTGGGTCCTTTAAGAAAAAGGTTACTTCATAGACATTTTGCTTCACAGTTTTAGCTCAACAAATTGTTTCTGGATAGTTTTGAGCAGCACAAAGTTGTGAACTTTGTGAAACTTAAAATGGTTCCGTGTTTAAGAGTTTTTTCATAAAACCTGAAAAACGAAGGAAATTGAATTGGAAAATTAAGTCAAAGTCAGAGCGAACGCATGTTTCCAGTTATGTTCACATCAGTATCCAAAGAAGTGCAGAAATGTAAGTGCTTAGACAAGCATCTTCAATCTCGTTCTTATGTTTTTTGCCACATCCTAACATTTTTGTTGTTGTGCAAATCTATTAGACTTGATGCTGCGTGCTTGTTTAATAGAATAGCATATACCTGTTCCGGCCCTTGGAAGCATATCCTACATACGGGAGTGCCTTCAGCATAACTGATGAAGGAGAATCTATCATCCCTGCGGTCCTTTAAGAACTCCTCCGCCACGGCACCTGTCCACCCCGACCCGTCTGCAGGTCCCTCCTGTCCTGTAGCGTCCTCTGTGGACGGGGTACTCCAGTGTTGAAGCCGGTGAGCTCGTACGCTATTGTTGTTATGTGAGGCATAAGGAGCGATTCCGGCCGTTTGTCCGCTCATGGGGCTCGTATTAGCCTGTGGCCGGAGCAGAAACACCTTAAGGTCACCGAATAAAACGCAACAGCGGCTTTTCAGCATGCCGTGACCCCCCAGTTCAACCAAGATGGAAAAAGTAGTCCAGAAGACACTGTCTTTGTGCACCAAAGTTTTGGGGCCCCTTTTAGTTCAGATTGAAGAACGAATGCACGAAGGCCATTGTATTCCAAGCTTCAGTCAAACGCTGTGTCCGCCAATTCAATTATCCTCCGTGGGTTCATCAAAAATTCATCCCAGAGGTTATAAAGGTCAGCAAACAGGTGTCGAAAGCCATAAGCTTATTCAAGACATCAACGCATCCCTGCGGAGTTTGTAATCCAGCACCTGTTCTCCTAAAGATAAAGAGGCATGTCACACGAGTCCTGAAGCTTCTGCATTACCTGGAATTATTGTCCATGCGCTGAACTTTTTAGATTCTTTTGTGTAAAGCTCATGCAGGTATAAAGAGCTCGTGCACCTAAAGGTTGAAGCACTACCTCAGGCGAAAGCGTGCGGTGGCACTTCCAAACATATCTGCAGGTGATGCTGCCTTCTGCACGCGCCACGGTTATATCGTGGGTTTTTACCAGACGTGCTGCGGTTCTAGTGAATGAGCTCTCTCAATGCCGAGTGTTAGATCTGTCATGACGGATGCACTCGGGGAATCGGACGCTGCGCATCGCCTTCGCGTCGAGTTGCGTGATCCCTCGGGTTGATTCACCAGGGAGACACGATCCACGCAGCCGTGAGACCCTCCACATCCACGAGAGATTGTCGGATGCGGCGCTTTCAGCACTCCGCTTCCCGGGACAGCTCCCGAGCAGAACACGTCACGCGGCGCGAAGGGATGCAGGAGGAGGGACCGCAAGATGATGATGATGATGATGATGATGATGGGCAACTTCACTTCTCATGACTTTACTCTGACTTGCCCGTCGCGTCACTTTAATCGATGTGTTTTGATCGTTTCAACAACGTCAGATTTGTTTGCTTGTTTTTAAAGTGTTTTTTACACGCATCTATGCTTTCGGAAGATGCTTTTGTCTATATGTTTGTTCCCGAACTTCTAAAACCTAAAGCACTCAACGTAATTCTTAGAATAGTGTACATTATATGCATCATATGTATTTTACACACGTGGAGGACTTTGAGATTTTTAAGATTTAAAAAAATCGAGATGTGAAGTTCTTTATAAATAAAATGTTATTATTATGTATGTAAAGCTTAATTTAAACCGACGACTAAGATTGTCAAGCTCTTTTAAGTCATAAAAATACACAACTGCAAAACCCTGAAAACGTTTAAGACACATTTGCAACCGCATTGCAACGCCCTGACAACACCCTCTGACGTATATAGACTTTATAAATAACTAACATTTAATTAATACACTTTTCAGTTTATATAAGTGACCATGTGGCTAGTTCCGGTGTGAATATAATATAATCATACTTGTTATGAACTCAATGACCCCACTGGTACAGTTTGTGAATATGAAGGCTTTTTTATTTATGTACGTTTCATTTATTGCGTCACAACTGTTGTATAGTTTCATTTTTACTGAAACGTCTGTCATATGCAGTTTAATGGCAGTTACTAACGTGTGAAATGAGATGTATGACGTTTAATACATTTTCCTAAATAAAACAAGACCGGCATCTGCTGTCTTATAAGAATAAATAAACACTATTACCCGGCATTACAACAGGCGTGTTAATCCTAGATCCCGCCTCACTGTCACATCCCGTCTTCCCATTGGAGAATGTCAACGTCAATCACTTTACATCAAGCGCGTACGTCTTGTCGTCACGTCCTGCTGCGCGCCGCGTCATTTGAAGTTCTCGCAAAGTTTAGCTCGCTAACCAATCAACTTTATTTAGATTGACACCCGTTTGTTTTGAATTCACATGATAATGTAATAATCGATTGAATTAAATACATTAGTGACGCTTTTATTGTCAGTTTTGGCGGTATTTGGATGCGATCGGCTTCTGCGGTTATCAACGACAGCGACAGAATCGAAGCTGACTGTACAGAGCTAATGTGATTCATAACATGTAGTGCAGTTCATGTATGATCGTGTTCTAGTTCATGTATGATCGTGTTCTGTGCTGCTGTAAACATGTCAAATTGAAATGATACGTCTGTAAGGGGTTTGAGTGGTAAGAAGTGCAGTAATGTCTGTGAGTTTAACTCCCGAGCAGCAGAGACTCATTGAGGAGAACAGACGCAGAGCTTTAGCCAGAAGAGCTGAGAGACTCGCGCAGGGTAACACACCTCATCTGCCGCCCGGATCTGCTCCACACACCCCCCCACACCCACAGTCTGTCTCGAGTGTGTCCTACAGTAACACAACAAAGACAAAGCAGGTGTTTACATCTGATCGGACACATCCAGGTGCTGCCGTGAAAGATCAAAAGCAGGTGGGCACCAGAAACTCACGTGGTTATGTTTTGGGGTGATGATGCACGGCATGGGCCGGTATGAGGTTTCGATGGGCTCCCAAGGTAAATCGCGGTATGCTCTTTTAAATGTTTGGGTAAATACCATCAGACACTGTATATTCTGTTTTTTACCACCACACAATATTTGGAAAGTTAGTAAACAAGGTCAGGATAACAAGATCAGCTTTCCTGTAGCTCAGTGGTAAGAGCAGGTTGTGGGTTCGATCCCAGGGGATTGCAAATACCTATGTAAAATGTATAGGATAAAGCAATGTAAGTCACTTTGGATAAAAGAGTCTGCCAAATGCATAGATGTAAATGATATAAATCCGTGGTTTCTTGACCCATGCTTTTTTATCATTAAACTTGCATGCCAACGTACACATATAGAAATAAATCATTTAAATGTAGATGAGCAAACAACAAATTAAGCGTAACCAAAAATAGCACAGGACCTGATGGATTCCGACACATTCTGTCTTTGATGAGATGTAAAGAAAGAGCTGATACCTTGGGAACGGTATAACCTTTCCCCGAACCGCGGTATACCTTGGAACCCATATAACCCATGCCGATGACCAATGGCAGATTTTTTTAGATTTTGAGTTAATTTCTGACACGATGTCTAAATAAGCACAGTGTCGACAACATAAAAAGCAACACATTTGTTTCCCTGGATTGTTTTTGGATGTTACTGTCTGTTAGTTTGTATTGTTTTGGGGAAATTGAATTGCTCAGACTAGATTTGATGGAGTTTTCAGTTATGTTTTGTTTAGATATCAGTTTAGGAGGGCTGCTGGGTTATGACAAAAATCATAATCACGATTATTTTAGCCAATATTGAGATCCCGATTATTTAAAACGATTAATCATTGCCTTTACGAACAACATGGAAAACTGAAAAAAGACTTTAAACTGTGAATTCAACTGAAGGAAAAATATATAAATGTAAAAATAGCACAGCTGAACCACGTGGAAAGGTGTGCGCTTTATACGCGGTAAAATAAAGTTTATAAATATATATAATCCGGTGGATTTATACCACAAGAAAAGAGAGGATCCATGCAAAATGGAATGCGGCACAATAATAGTTTTACCTCGATTATTTTGTTTTTGTAATTTTGAAGGCCAAAGTTGACGATTACGATTAATTTTCGATTAATTGCACAGCCCTACAGCTTAGCCTCTTAGGTTTCTCCTATAATTGAGTATAAATAGAGAAATACAGTAGAAACAGACGAGAGTTGTCAAAATCAATGAAGTGAACTGTATGGGGTTGTAAAATGAAGATGTAGATTGTAGATGTAAAACAATCAGGATTTGGGTAAAATTGGGTCATTTTTGGTAGACTTGTTTGAAACAAATGTCCGTCTATGATGTTTGTTTTTGTCTTTGCTTGGTCAGCTGATTGACAGTAAAGGTTCTTTTGTACCTCCGGCGCCCAAAACTGCCTCTGCGTCCTGCAGCTTTTATGGACAGACGGTCAAAGCACCGACAGGAGAGAAGAGGACATCTAAAGCCCCTGAAACGGGCTCAGGTGTTCCTGCTAAGAAACCTCTGGTGTGTGTTAAAGGAAGATGTGTGTCACATTCAGACGATCGCTTCAGAGTGGAGGTCGGTTATTACGCCGATCTCATTACTGTGTTTAAAAGCATTCCTTCCAAGAATTATGGTGAGTACAGATGACAGGCAAAAGAGTTCATATTGGCATTCACCTGAATATTCACTCATCTCATGTCAGTACATACATATTTCCATGGAACAAAAAGATGAATTTCGAAAGAGTATTTAAAGATGTTATTTGTGCTGTCACAGATCCTGCGACAAAGATGTGGAACTTCAGTCTTGAGCACTATCAGATGCTGAGTATGTTGTTCTTCTTGATATGTGTAGAACATGTTTTCCTCTGGTGTTACGGTGAGTTCAATGGTGTTTGGTTGTGTTTCAGTGGATCAGGCTGCTAGTTTCCCCTCCGTCTCTCTGAAACCTCTGGATGGAATGGAAGGGCTGAACATTACACCATCCAGCAGTCGACCCAAAGACGGAGCCGCTTTGGCGGCTTTGATGAGACTCTGTCAGGGGTGGCAAAAACCAGGTGCCACCATCCAGGGGAAGTGTGTTCTTGTGTCTCGCTCTCGAATGGAGGTAGATATCGGATTCCAGGCTGATGTCATTGGAATATTTAAGCAGATGCCATCTAAATGTTACGGTGAGCGGAACAGAAATGTATAAAAGAGAAGAGAAGCACTAATGGTTATACATTGTCTACACCGGACGTGACATAGACGCAGCGACATGAAAACCTAATGCGTTTCTAATGTCTTTTGTCGTGTCTCGTCACGTCCGGCGAAGAGGCAGTGTTAGGGTTTTAAAAAGAGTTTGATACTCAAATGCAAAAAAATATTCAGAATGAGGTGGTTGATTTTTACATAAGGTTTGCAAAAGCTGGTACTGTAACAGGGTTGCAAAAGTTCTCCAAATGAAATTTAAATCGGTTATTTATGGAGAGATTTGGTCTGTGGGAATAAACACTAAATATGCATCAAAATGTCAGAATGGGTAGTGGACATTTCCAATAGTTCTTGAAACAAAAATACAAAATCCATGCCTCAAATCACTAAAAAAAATAAAGATTTTTACTTGCTTAAGTTAAATCAACACAACTTTGTTAGTGTTTAATGTTCATTTATTTTTCAGGTTTTGTCAAGTTTGTTATATTTTTGAGTTTTGTGGTTACCATTGTTTAGAAAAGTGTTGCCTTTGGTTAGTCAGTAGACGGTTACGATCCTGTATTTGCATTTCTATTGAAGGGATAGTTCAGCTAAAAACTCCAATTTGCGGTTTATTTACTCCCCCTCAGGCCATCAGAGATGTAGGTGACATTTTTTCTTGAGTAGAACCATAAAGAAGATTGTTTGGTAAATCTGCAGCCCTCTCTGCTTCATATAATGGGAGTATATGGGGTCCACCTGTCTAAAGAGTTCCTAAAGCACATCATTCCAAAAAGCGGCTCCTGGCGACATGTTGATGTTTTGTGAAGTGACTCGATATTTTCATAAATTTGAATTTCATTTTTATTAATATTAGACATACTGTACAGCCTCAACACTCAGTTTCTGCAGGTGGCGCTAAATGTACCAGACGCTGGTATGCCATCTGCCACCAAATACTACAAGAAGAAGATTGTGTGCAGTGGCTGCACATTATGGCCAATATTATTAAAAATGACATTCAGTTTTATCAAAATATCAAACGATTCACTTCACGAAACGTCAATATGTCGCTAGGAGCCTCATTTTGGCATTTCATAAAATAATCTTGTCGATAAAATTGGTATTTTTAAATTGTTTTAATGTAAAATATGCACGACACAAATTCATTTAATCAAGACTACTAAACAAATTAAGTTCATACAACAAGATTATAAAGAATCGTTTCAAACTAATTTGATTTTGTTGGAGTAATGTAATTAAATTTTGTGGAAGTTTTCCTTAATTTAATTAAGTGTGTTCAACCACCTTTATTTTGAGTGATGTTTTAAAACAACTTTTGTAGAACATGGAAGGTTTCGGAAAGCTAGACTTGTAATGCACTTTTGTTTTGGTTGTGATTAGACATGAAGAGCAGAAAGTGGAGTTTCTTGCTGGAGGACTATGGAAAACTCAGTGAGTCACCTTCATTTTGTCTGTTTGAACGAATTCGGTCTCTTTGTGTGTTTTTGAAGAGTGTAAGTGCAGTCATTGCATGCTGTGTGATTGTGTGAATCAGAAATCAAAGCAAAACAGATGTAGATGTTGTTCTCACAAACTTCATGTGTTGCTCAGCTGCAGTGTCACTTGTTTATGGAGTGTTTTTAGAAATGAAATGTGTAAATTAAACTGCATTACTGTTGTTTTACCGTGGAGGGTGTTTTAGTGGATGTGCGAGGTCAGTTCATGAAGGTCATCATTCATTCTCTTGTGATCAGTGACTTCTCTCAGCAAGCTGTCAGCGGTGGAGATTGAACCCTTACCCCCTTCGGTGATCCAGTCCTTTTCCTCTCAGTTTGAGGCGAGCGAGTCGAGACCTGCTGCTCCTCCTGACGCCGATCTCTCTGGTGTAGATCCAGAGCTCACGCGCAACCTCATGCCGTTCCAGAGAGATGGAGTCAAGTATGACTTTTGTGTTCTTATGCACACGACAGATCAGAATCACTAACTATTAAACACTTACATGATATGCAAGGACCTCACAGAGCAACTGAAATGTAGAGAATTAGATGTGGATGAATATTGAACGAGTAATCAACGGCGTCTGGTGATGTGTGATAATGTGTGTTAGTTTCGCAGTGTCTAGAGAAGGCCGTCTGCTGTTGGCGGATGACATGGGTTTGGGTAAAACAGTCCAGGCCATCTGTATCGCCGCATACTACAGGAGGGAGTGGCCGTTGCTTGTGGTCGCCCCGTCCTCAGTGCGCTTCACATGGGCCGAGGTAATGCCCATTCACTTCACAGGCAATAGTGGCGCTGTGGAGACCGATCAAAGGCTGAATTGAAGCTGTGCATGCCGTTTAGAAATTTTGTCCGACTTGATCCGACTTTTCTCAGTTGCAAGACTAAAATAAAAGTTTATTTCTGTGTTAATACAATTTTGGTAGGCTGGTTTTCACACTGAGATTATCTAAATTAATACTACATTGAAGGTTTGCAGGTTATTTTCATGGTATATGTGTTAAAGTGTTTTTTAAAGTGATGGATGGTGTTGTGGTGGTATATTTTGCCTGTATTAATCGCGATTAATCGCATACAGAATAAAAGTTGTACTGTGCATATTACCTTTGTGTTTATAAACACATAAACATACATGCATATATTTAAGAACCATATAAAATATAAAAATTAATAAATGTTTATATGTAATTTAAATGATTGGTAAATATTAATTCACCACAAAAAAAGTGTTAATATATACATTTATGTGTATGTTTTTGTATTTACAAACACAAAATTAATGTGCACAATACACGGAAACATATTATGTAAACACAAACTTTTATTCTGTATGCAATTAATCACAATTAATCGTTTGACAGGCCATATATACACTAAAATATGCAATATAAAGGCATTACAGCTCCCCCTTGTGTCTTCTATAGAGATGTGCAATCATAGCGATGATCTGAGGTCAAACAATTATTTAATAATATTTAATCGTGATGGCCCTAAATCATAATACGTTATTTTGTGTCGTTTAATAAAATAAAATTAAAACGAATACTGATTTATCTCGGTGGGTAAATTAATAATATATGCTCATGTTTACTATGATTTTTAGGCACACAGTGTTAAGCAGCACATAACATACGCAATATGAAGTTTTTATGGTTTATACTTTTTAATTAAAATGTTTGTTCAAATCCGCTATCTAATCCACTTCGTTTGCGCTTTGAAAATGAAACACAGCACGAACATCCAACATTTTTTCAGGTGCTCCTTTTCCAACTCCTCCCTCGACTGCAAGGGCGTATCTCGCCTATCGGTTTGCAAATCGGCACATTTAGATTTTTGTCTCGTCTCAATTATAATTATCAATATAATATAAGCTGTAAATTCCATAACATTGCTTTATTAGAATGGTCTTCGGCCCGATTCATATTTTGCGTCTAAAACCGCATGGAAAACGTGAGCCGTGTCACTTTCTATGAATAGCTTACGGAAAAGAAATGTGAACCTTACTCTTATTATACCATTAACTGTACTGTATTTCACCCTTTTCTGTGTTTTTCTTTGTTTTGTGTTCCTTCTGTGAAGCGATATGTAAATCAAATCGAATTTAAGTGATTTTGAAATCAATCGATCTCTATATCCAGTCGTTATTGTTTCAGGCAAAATAAGCGTTTGGGAGCCACGCGGTAGAAATATAAACTCAGATCTGACTTTATGTTTGCCATTGATTATAAGAGACATCTCGTCATCTTCACTCTTAAAAGCACCAGCTGCCGCCCGTTTTAAGAACGTTTTATCAGATGGCAGATGTGAAATATCATTTATTCATTCATGTTTTACACAGCGGCACTCTTGAGAATGGACAAGTCCTCTTCTCTCCCAGCGGGGATTCACGAGGGTGTATTTTATAGTCACACTGTTTACTGCCATGAGCACATGACTCAACCCCCTTAGAGGAAGAATCTTACAAGACGAAGAAGAATAAAACACGGCCACACTAAACTCTCTCTCTCTGTGTCTCGCAGGCTTTCCGCCGATGGCTGCCGTCTGTGAGCCCTGACAGTATTAATGTGGTGGTTAAAGGTAAAGACAGCCTCCGCTCAGGTCTTATCAGCATCGTCAGCTACGATCTGCTCAGTAAGATGGACAAACAGCAGCCGTCCAGCCCGTTCAATGTCATCATTATGGTGAGAGATCTGGGAGACTTCTGGAAAACTTAATGTGCAGAGAATTTAAAAACGCACAACACAGTGTCAGTGTAGTGTCCGATCCTGAGACTTTAACGTTTAAATCTAATAAAAAAAAATCTCTATTCACATTTTAAACCGGTTCGCAACCATCTGGATAGATGTGATAGGATTAGGTTTTGTGAAAGAATAATTCCCAGAACATGCTAGCGCTAGTTTACTAAAGCAAGAACATAAAGGATGACCCTCAGGCTGCAGAAACTGTTTTACAGTTTTGTTTGTGAAGTTTTCTTGGTTCTAGTTTATCATCTGACCTTACGCAACTGCCCTTTAACCTTCACATGTCTGGACTCTTAAATAAGTGCGTCTGTTTGAAGTAAATCTCTTGATCTTTCATACAGGACGAGTCTCACTTTCTGAAGAACGTTAAGACAGCTCGCTGCAGGGCAGCTCTTCCTCTACTGAAGGTTTGCTGAACTTTAAACAAACACTTAACAACTGTCAAGAGTTTCTGAAGGTTTGGCTCTTCATGGTCAGCACTCAAAACCTGCTGTTCTACCTAGAGAGCATTTTGGGTAATATAGGTACACGCTGGCTCAGTGCTTATGATCCGTTCAAAATTACAATGTCAATTATATTACATCACAATTATTTCATGATCAACATGAATGTGTAAATTATCAACATCTGCCAGGTATGTCTTTAAGTTCTGCTGCCATATAGCACATCGCTTCATACTGAGCGTTCACACCAGACGCGGTTAATCATGCCATTCGGATCCGGTTTCATTTCCCTCGCCATAGTAAGAAACAAATCGCGTTCTCTAACAAAGACTGACGTTTGCACATGCACTAGCAGACCGCCCTGTCACTTCTATAGATCCACATGTGTTTAACTGTGAAGTGACCTTGATGCCATTGTTACTGTTCATTGTTAAAAGCTAAAGTTTATGAATACACGTGCACTGAGAGGGGCACCTGATGGTTAACCACTTATAAAATCTTTCTGTCATTTGTTTGTGATGTTTGTGGATCAGGCTGCTAAGAGAGTGATCCTGCTGTCTGGGACGCCGGCCATGTCCCGACCCGCTGAGCTCTACACTCAGATTCAGGCTGTGAGACCGTCTCTCTTCCCACGCTTCCATGACTTTGGGACACGTTACTGTGATGCCAAGCAGGTAAACGGATGAAAGCTCTAGAGTTTCAATCCAAAATTATCACAGATCTGTATGAATTAAAATGACACCGTTACATTTACACAAGTAATTTGTTGCTCTTTCACAGCTGAGGCGATTGGATGGAGTTCTCAGTTGTGTTTCATTTGAGTATCCACTTAGTCTCAGATGTTCCTCCTAAAATTGCTGATGACAATAAAAATATAGTTGAATTGTTGAAACACATGAAGGTGTAAATGAATGTAGATTGTAGAAGTGAAAGTATGTGTATTGGAGTCAATGTGATGAGAAATGTGGAGTTGATATGGAGATCTTCAATAACATTGACTTTTGATTGCAGACGAGATGAATCTGAGCTCAACATTGTTGACATCTCTCCTCATTTTTGACGCCACCAAGTTTCCATTTGCTCTTGATTTAATCTCATGGATGTTTAGGAGAAATAACTGAGATGTCATGTTGCGTGTGTTCAGCTACAGTGGGGGTGGGATTATTCCGGCTCCTGTAATCTGATCGAACTGAAGCTTTTTCTGGAGGAGTCCATCATGCTCAGACGTCTGAAGTCAGAGGTGCTCTCGCAGCTCCCCGCCAAACAACGCAAGGTGGTTACCGTGACGACAGACGGCATCAACTCCCGCACCAAAGCCGCACTCAACGCCGCTGCCAAAGAGCTCGCCAAAGGATGCCGCAATGTAAAACAAATCGACTTATAAACATTCAACATTTCTTTAAAGCTGTGATAATATTGATAATAAGTTGACTTTGTAAAATAACTGGAAGGTTTGCCACTAAAAACGACACAGTTCACTTGTAATATTAGCTCGGTTTGTTGGACTCGTGTTTATGTCACTCTTTACTGAACGTTCATGAACTTGCAGAAAATTCAAGAGAAAGAAGCTCTTCTGGTCTTCTTCAACCACACCGCAGAGGCCAAAATCAAAGCCATCATGTACGTTTACTTTATTCATCATCATAGTTTTCAACACTACTTGATTGTAGACGGTGATTGTGAAGTGAAGCGTGTGTTAAACATGTGTCTCAGGGAATATATTTCTGACACGTTGGAGTGCGGACGAGAGAAGTTTCTGGTCTTCGCTCATCACAAGCTGGTGCTGGACAGCGTGACCAAAGAGCTCGGCGAGAAGGTTCGGGTTTGTCATCAGCCATAGGCCGGTCCAGACTGAAACTGCTGACTTGTGAAAAGAACTCATGTGTCCTCCGCATATATTGTGATTTTAGTTTTTTGTGGACAGGCAGAGTAACAGATTTATTTTGGACCTGGCTGTGGGTTTGGATGTTGATTGTGAGCGCTGGTTCTGTGTTGACACTGTTGTTTTGTGCAGGGAATCAACTATATTCGTATCGACGGATCGACGCCGTCTGAACAGCGACAGCAGCTGTGTGATAGGTTTCAGTTCAGCCCACAGAGTTGTGTGGCTGTTCTCTCCATCACCGCTGCAAACATGGGCCTGACGCTGCACGCCGCAGATCTCGTGGTGTTCGCTGAGCTCTTCTGGAACCCCGGGGTGAGAGTTCAATAAACTCGCATGAACATTCTGAGTGATAAGGCTATGTGAAGTATAAAAAAGATATCCAAAGGCACATTACTATAGATTCTATACTATATCTATATCTAAAATGCTTGAATTTTCATTTTTGTGGGTCCAATCTTCAAATTATTTAGATTTTTATAAATTGTGTATTGACCTGCCGATATCAAACAAGCATTCACATTCAAGGATAATCTAGGACCGCAGCTTCTATAGAATCAGATGAAGAATGAAAAGCAGAAATGGAGATTGTTGGTCTGTTTGAGTCTGATAAAACTTTCAGTGTGTTATTTGTAATTGGAGGAAAACCTGTAAGACATGACGTCATCGATGATGTGTTTGTGTTTTCCAGGTGTTGATTCAAGCTGAAGATCGTGTGCACAGGATTGGACAAACCAGTAATGTGGACATTCATTACCTGGTGGCTAAAGGCACTGCAGACGACTACCTGTGGTGTGTGAAATCATCTTTCATATTTTTGTCCTTTCTACGGGGAATCCAGAGATGCTTTAATGGACTTTATTGATGTTGCCAACGTGATCTGAATCGGTATTTTAAAGGAGTAGTGCACTACAAAATTTGCACCCATTCACTTTTCATAGTATTTTTTATTTCTACTATGGAAAGTCAATGGAGGCCAATTTTGGGACAATTTCCTCAAAAATATTAATTCTGTCATCGTTTAATCACCCCCAAGTTCTTTTAAACCTACTGTATGTACATTTCTTTGTTCTGTTTGTTCTGCACAAAGAAAGATATTTATAAGAATGGAAGGCATTTTCAGTTCTGTGACATCATCCAGTACCACAGTAGGATTTTTTTTGTTGTTGTTCTGTTTAACATAAAGTGAGATCTTTTTGAAGAATTTAGGAACACAAACAGCTCTGGTGCACCTTCAACTACCATTTATCTTTTCCTACAATGGTAGTCAATGATGTCACAGAATTGAAAATTGCTAACATTCTTCCAAATATCTTTCTCTGTGTTTATGTATAATTTATACTGGTATGAAATGACAAGAGGCATGATGAGAGAATTTTCATTTTTGGGTGAACTATCCCTTTAAGTCTTTTAAATCATAAGAAATTTATAAAAAAAATCCTCAGGTCAGGCAGAGTTCAGACGGTCTGTTCTTTTCTTTTTTTTCAACTGTTCTTCCATTACAATTTTGGCCAGATAATCTAAAAACAGAGAGTTTTGATCACTCGTGCTGGACATTGTCATTGTATAAATGGTTTGCTTTTCTCTTCCAGGCCGATGATTCAAAATAAAATGAATGTTTTAGAGCAGGTGGGCTTGTCGGAATCCAATATTTCTGAGAAAGCTGAATCTGCCAGTTTCCACAGTAAGGTCAGTATGGACCGGTCCAAAAATCAGAGCTGGTCATTATTAACCTTATTCGGTATATATGTTAGATAAACTGTACTTATTAAAGACAAGAGCTCGCTTGCTTTTTAAACATTTGTAGATGATTTCAGGATTACAGTAGGTATCTGTTTTCATGTACAACACTTGTCTTCTCTTCCTTGTCTTAAATTTGAAAGCTGTTGATATATTCCTTCTTTTGGTCAGGACCCTCAACAGTTGACCATCACTGAGATGTTCCAGAGGTCTTTTGATGAAGAGGAGATGCTTGCATTAATCGATGAAGATCAGTAAAAAAAAAAGTTCACTTCAAGTATTTCCATGATGTGACAGATTTTTTTTTTCCTCAGTTTATATGATATCATGGAAACTGCGCACAATAATGATTTAAAGTTCTTTCCCATTTGTTTAAATGCTGAATCGTTCTATACAAATAAGACGTGTCAAATGTTTCAACTCTTGTACCAAATAAATCAACAAAACATGTTTTCTGAGTTTTTAATGTAGAAAAGTTTATACTTCCCTACTTCATCCTTCAGGATCAAACGGTTAAAAAAGGAGAAAATAATCAATAAAATCTGAAGGTTTTATGACATGAGAAATGAGAATCATTAGGACTATAATAACTGAATCTATCAACAAGTCTTACAGTGGT
Source organism: Triplophysa bombifrons (assembly GCA_029783895.1). Classification (NCBI taxonomy): domain Eukaryota; kingdom Metazoa; phylum Chordata; class Actinopteri; order Cypriniformes; family Nemacheilidae; genus Triplophysa; species Triplophysa bombifrons. Next base: position 1,874,144 of record CM056456.1, read on the forward strand.
TGAAAAACTACCTTCAGAATCCAGTACAAACTTTCAAAAGGATCATTTATTTCAACAGGTTTTGTAGTTATTGTCATCTTTAAATACACTGTAGTCATATGAATCAGTCGGGTGTTAGGTCCACAGTAAGAGTTGAGATGTTAAAAAAACATCCGGCAGATTTCATTCATTTGTTGGATCACCTGTAACACAGAGGTGTTCACATCATCAAATCAGTAAAACATTCAGGTTTATTCATCAAAAGTCTTGTGTGGTTTCAGACTTTTCTTTGTCATGTTTCATATAATTGCAAAATACAGATCGCTTGTCTAACAGCACTGATTCAAGACACGTGAGAAACGACTGAAATCTGTCAAATGTGTGACCCTGGACCATGAAACCGGTAATAAGGGTCAATTGAGAATAAATAAGCTTTCTATTGATGTATGGTTTGTGAGGACAATACTGTCTGAGATACAAGTATTTGTAAATCTGGAATCTGAGGGTGCAAAAAAAATCGACACGGCACGTTGAGAAAATGTCCTTTAAATTGTCCATTACAGGCGATGTAGCAGAAGAAGAAACAGGTTTGTTTAACCGCTCTCTATTGGCTTACCGCTGTAATGCATACAGCATACCGAAGGCTGAAATTCTAAACTTTACAGATACTAAACTTGAGTGGGTAATTCTCAAAGAGCGACAGCAGCGAGTGATGTTTGTAGGCCTGTTTCTTGCCATGTTTGCTCGAGATTTTGCTGCATCCACTCCAGTGTTGGTGTAACTAGTTACTAAGTAATTAGTTACAGTAATTAAATTACTTCTCTCTTAAAAATGTCAAGTAAGGGATTACTCTTATTTCTTCTGTAATTTACTTACAGTTATTTCTGATGTAATAGAACTTAGTACTGTGTAATGTATACAACAGTGGAATTGACATTGAAATTCACAGTCTAGCTTTTAAATGCACATTAATGTCTCCTTCTCAAATTTGTAATACTTAAGTCAGTTAATAAAAGTACTTTATGTAGTTTTATATTGTTTATTTGAATTAATTAAGAGTCGTTTCGTGTCTATCCTTGAATCACTTAACTAATCAAGATTGATATAAGACATAGAAAGTATTTATATATAGTATTATAGTATATAGTAAGTGATAAGTAAATAAATACTTTATAATTTGTAAAGTAATCTAATTACACTATTGCAAATGTAACTAGTAACCAATTACTTCGTCGCATGTGCCGCGTGAACCTGTAGAACATTTATGAAATAAAACTTGAAATCAAACATTGACAGACCGGTGTCGTGGTGTTGGCTGCCGCCGGGCGTCTCTGGTGTTCCTTTCTGATCTGAGACGGCTGTGATCTCAGGTGATGTTTGCTGGCTCTCTGTCATTTCATCACCGCCTTCTGGATCTAAACAAGCATGAGAAGAGACTTCGTGTTTGCATAAGACTTTTCCAAAAGTCACCTCACATTAATTAACATTTCAATATATATTCTGTGGCTTTGATGAGAATTCATCTGTATTTAATTTACTATTTAGCATTAAAGACTGTATTTTTGATTGAGAACTTCTAGTCAATTTCTGTATATTTCCTGCAAATTAGACATGATTGCTCTCAATTATACCTTTGAATGGTTATAATTAATGTTAAAATAAAAAAATATATCAATTTAATGGAGACATCAGAAACGGTACTAATATCAGAATGTTGACTTTCATTTATAAAATGATGCTGTTACAGAAATCTCTTCTTTCTACATTCATTTGGAGTTTAAATGTGAAATTATTAGACTGTAAAAGTACGATTAATCGTGATTAATCACAGAAAAATGTGTGATTAATCAGATTCATTTTTTTAATCGATTGACTGCAGTAATATTTACTAAATAAAGTGTCAGAAAAATGAAAGTCTTCCTTCATTAATCATAGTTTCAGTCTGTCTGTTTGTTTGCTTCTTCATGTATGAACCTGTAGTGTTGACTTCTGTCTGATTCTTCAGCTCATGAAATGATGGAGATCTTGAAGTTTGGAGGTTTTTGAGTTCTGCGAAGCTCTCTTCTGCTTCTACAGACAAACATTCGCAATTTGATAAGTTATCTCACACAACCAACATTTATTGGGATGTAAAAACACTTAGAGAAGGTGAAGCACTTATTATATCATGATCACCTAAAGCAGGAGACACGCCGTCATGAATGAGCTCATTCTCTGAGCTAATGTCTCCAAAGATGAAGTGGATCTTGTCGTGTGCGTGTGTTGGGTTTGAGGAGCCGTGGACGGCGTTCTGTAAGATGTCTTTGGCGAAGCGAGCTCTCAGAGACTCAGGGGCTGTTTCTCTCGCCTCACTGGGATCCGTCGGGCCCATCGCTGCTCTCCATTCATCCACCGCGTTCTCTTTAGTCAGAACCAGCATCGTACACGGACCGCTGTTTCAACATAACCGTCACTCATCTCATCTACATTCTTTAAGAACGGCGTCGCTCTTGATCGCAGGGTTTGATAAAAACTCACCGAACCATGTAATCCACTAGCTGGCCAAAGAAGGGTTCATCTCTGTGTTCTTTATAAAATTCTTCCGCCATCTCTCTGGACAGAACCGTTTCCTTCAGACGAGAAACGGTGAATCCTCTGGCCTGAATCTCGTCCAGGATGACCTCTGATAAACAACAGACACAAAGCAATAAAAGATCATTCTCTCTTTATAATAGTGTGTTTTATTCATGAGCTGAAGGTGGTTTACAGGCTTTCTCTCTATGAGCCGTTGTGTTTCAGGATTTTGTGTAAAGTTTTTTGACCTTTGTGTTGAGTGTCAGGTTTGATGACGGCCAGCGTTTGTTCTGGAGGGAAGAAGAAGCCGATCTCTCTCTCAGCCTCCTCTGAACTTCCACTGCCGTGCAGCTGATTTATATTCGAGCTCCCGAAAGAAAACTGAGCTCGCAAACTTCATCAGAACCACACACAGAGAGACATGATCAGACTCCAGAGCTCATAACCCGTAACAGACGCATCCCAAACACACAGAAATTATCCCCTTTAAACAAGCCGAGATTGGGACGCTTCTTTAGATTTCTTTTACCACTCAGGTTCTTCATTTTTAGCCCGGAGGAGATCTTTGGGTCCCAGAATGTTTCTCCAGTGTTCCACACCTCCTTCTTTCACCAGAGCCAATGCCAACACCGGCCCGCTGTCAACAACAACAGTCGGTCTTTTCTTCTGGAATTTACTCAAATTACTATTTTCAAAATATATTTTTTGTGTTTCACCGAAGAATACAGATTTATAACCACACAGAGAGAATAAATGAAGACAGCATTTTTATCGCCTTCCAGTTGTTCCAAATGAGTATAAATGTCTTTGTTCTGATGAACACAGAGAAAGATATTTGGAAGAATGTGTATAACCCAACAGATCTCAACCCCTGTGGACTCCCATTCAAAATTGCCCCAGAACTACATTCTTCAAAATGTCTTCTTTTGTGTCGAACAGACCAAAATAAAAAATACATAATTTTTCCTACTATGTGAGTCAATGAGGTTATACTCATTCTTCCAAATATCTTTTTCTCCGAGTTCATCAGAACAAAGACATTTATACACATTTGGAACAACTGGAACGTGGGTAAATGATGACAGAATTTTCATTGTTTTAGTTGGTTTTATAGACGTTACCTGGTCATGTTCTCCAGTAGGTTGGGGAAGTATTCTTCGTCCTGGTGAGAGCTGTAAAACTGTCTCACCTGTTCTTCAGACAGCATCACCTCTTTCTGCATAGCCACTGTGAAACCTGCGGCATGAATCCTGGCCAAGATCTCCTCTAGAAAAAACATTTACTTATTTAAACACGTCACAGGTCTAATAATATGGGTTTGAGTAAATGTGATGAGAAATGTTTGAGATCTTCAATTATATTGACTTTTGATTGGAGACTTGGCAAATCTGAGCTCAGTTTGACCCATTGTTGACATCTCTTCTCAAACTCTGAGACATTTGTGACAGTTTTCTGGAGAAACAAATGAGACTTAAGCAAAGGTCTCCATCTGTTCTCCATTTATACTCATTGGTGTCTAGCAGAAATGACTGAGATATTAAAGAAATAGTTCACCCTAAGATGAAAATTCTGTCATCATTGACCCAAAATCACATGTTCCAATGAACACAGAAAGATATTTGGAAGAATGTTAGCATTGGTTTCAATAGACGGAAAAACGAAATGTAGTCAAAGGTGCCCAAGAACTCAACGAAATCTACATTCTTTTTTTCCTACTATGGTAATGTACGATGTCACAGTACTGAAAATAGCTAACGCTTACAAACATGTTTTTCTTTGTGTTTAATAGAACAAATAAACCTATACAGGTTTGAAAGAACCTGAGGGTGAGTAAATAATGCCAGATTTGATATTTTTGGGTGAACTGTCCCTTTAATGAGATCTCATCTGTGATTTGTTGCGTGGGTTTGTAAGATGTCTTCAGATATCTTCAGTCGTGTGTAAATCAGCTTGTGTCTATCAGTGCTTCAGCACACGGTTTGGTATTAAAACACTGATGGAATGCAGGAGTATGTGAGTTCGGCCTCCTGAACGCAGACGTAATGTTGGCACGTGCCTCTGTTTTCCCTGGCAGCGTCTGGACGGATGAGCGCCAGCGTCCTCTCCACATGCTCCTGTTCCGGCCCGGCCTGCTCCGAGCCCGGGTCCGCCATCGCCATCCTGAAGTTTGGGAAGAAGAATGCCAGCTCCCTGCTGGCCACCTCTCTGTCGCGGCTGCCGTGCAGGGCGTTGAAAACGCTCGCGGTGCCGAACTGCGCCCGCAAGCTGAAGAACAGACCACAGCCAATGAGAACGAGGAAAGCGGGAGAGTTGGAATAGATGGATGGAGAGAGAGAGAGAGAGAGAGCGAGAGAGAGAGGGGAACAGATGGTCTCTCTGTGGGTTCTCAGGCGGGGCAGGGTGTGTGTGGGGGGCAGAAGGCCACAGGATGTGCTTGTGCTAAAACTGGTAGTGCGGAAATCTGGGAGCACAATATGGGACACAAAAAATCCCACAAAACCTCTAGAAATCTACATTTAACTAGAAAATTCTTTGAAGCTTACACCTGAAAAAAGCCTCCGTGTTCAGGCAATTTAAAGAGCGCCCAAAAAAACTTATTTTAGAATATAGAAGAAATATTTGATTAAATATATATTGCACCAAAATTTATGTAATTAATAAAAACATTTAAAATGTTCAAATTTAAATTAAAAAAGTTAAACTACTTCATAAATTCAGTAGAAAAATGTACAATGCACTTTTTTGCATAATGGTAATAAAAATAAAACATTTATATTTGGACATTTTAAAATGTGTTAAATGTGTGTTATGTTGTAAACCATTTATGTGTAGAGAAATAACATTTGCTTTTGTCAAAGTTTTATAATATTATGTTGGGCAAAGGTCATTTTATTTTGAACAGGTTATTTTAGTTAACTAAAACTAAAACTTCAAATCAAATCAAATACTGACCTAAAACTTATTGGAAAAACTTAACTCAAGGACAAATTGAAATGATGCCACAAAAATAAACAGAATTAAGTTGAATGCAGTAAAATTATGACAATAAACAAAAACTAAAATAAAAGTAAAGTTAAATAAAAAGGAAATAATCTTTTATATAGCAACATAAAAAGAAAACCAATAAATTATAAAATGACAAAACCATATACCAAAATCTCTTTAACTAAAATTATATTATATTTATATATATTATTATATAAATGATTATAACTAAAATTAACACAAAAAATATAAAATAAAAGCTTATTTAAAATATGAAGTTAATAAAATACAAAACTATAATAAATCTGCTGAATGAATATATATATATATATATATATATACAGTGCCCTCCATAATTATTGACACCCCTGGTTAAGATGTGTTAAAAGCCTTAAAATAAATTACATTTTCTCTCACACTGAAAATTGTGGAAACCTTAAACTCAAGTGAATTTTAAGGGCTAAAAAAATCCCTGACTAAGAAATAATTATTTTTCAGAATCAACTGTTCCACAATTATTGCCACCCCTAACAATTCCTAGGAAATAAATGTAATTGAAGTATTTCTGTCATTTCTACAGTAGTTTACAAAGTTGATCAGAGTATCTAGGAACATTTAATTAGTAATTCATCACTTCCTATTTCCCTGGGGTATAAATATGACGTGACACAGAGGCCTTTTCTCTTATCCACTCTTCAATATGGGAAAGACAATGGAACACATCATTCAAGTAAGGCAGATGTGTGTCGACCATCACGAGTCAGGTAATGGCTACAAGAAAATAGCCACTCGCCTGCACCTGCCCATATCTACTGTCAGAGGAATCATTAAGAGTTTAAAACAACTGGAACAGTGGTAAACAAGCCTGGACGAGGACACAAGTTTATTTTGCCTCCACGCACAGTGAGGAGAATAGTAAGAGAAATAAAAAGTTCTCCAAAGCTCACTGTGAAAGAATTGCAACAAATGGTAGCATCTTGGGGTCCCAAAGTCTCCAAAACAACCGTCAGCGCTATCTACATGCCAACAAGCTGTTTGGGAGGCATGCACAGAAAAAACCTTTCTCACTCACAATCATAAACACAAACGTGAGGAGTTCGCTAAGCGGTACTGGGGCTTCAACTGGGACCGTGTGCTTTAGTCAGATGAGACCAAGATAGAGGTTTTTGGCAACAAACACTCTAAGTGGGTCTGGCGGAACACAAAAGATGAGTATGCAGAAAAGCACCTCATGCCCACTGTGAAGTATGGGGGAGGATCGGTGATGCTGTGGGACTGTTTCTTTCCCAGAGGCCCTGGGAACCTTGTTAGGGTTCATCGTGAATGCTTTGACATACCAGGACATCTAAAAGCAAAATCTAGTGGCCTCTGCCCGAAAGCTGAAGAAGGGTCGTCACTGGGTCTTTCAGCAAGATAATGACCCTAAACATGTGGCCAAATCTACACAGAAATGGTTCACCAGACACAGAATCAAGATCTCAGTCCCAAGTCCTCCCATTGAAAATCTGTGGAGTGAGCTGAAGAGGAGAGGACTCAGGTCGCTGGATGATTTAGAGAGATTGTGCAAAGAGGAATGGTTGAAGATCCCTCTTTCTGTATTCTCCCATTTTGTGAAACATTATGGGAGAAGATTAGGTGCTGTTTTGTTGGCAAAAAGAGGTTGTACAAAGTATTAACATCAGGGGTGCTAATAATTGTGGCACACATGATTTGATGTAAAAAAAAAAAATTATTGTGGGATTTTTTTTCCTACTGAATAAATGCACTTGAATTAAAGGTTGGATTTTCATCTTTTTTTGTTGTGGTCCTGTATTATTTAGAACAAAAGAACACATCTTAACCAGCGGTGCCAAAAATTATGGAGGGCACTGTATATAAAATTATAATTATTTAATTATATTGTTAATTTTTTAGGTGGACAGGTCATTTTATTGTGTCTAATGTCAGTCTGCTGGTGTTGATGTATTTCTGTCTGTAGTATTCAGGCACCTGTCCGGCTGTTTTCTCTTGGCATCCTCGATGTCCGGTGGTCCGATGAATTCCCGCCAGGCTGGAATGACGTCGTCACAACCGTCCGCTTTACAAATGACCAGCACATGAGACGGACCGCTCGACATAAACCGAACCAGCTCCTGAAAGTAAGACTTGAAATACACAAACAAATACACAACACGTTACATGACAATAACACATCATGTACAATCATTGAGCAATAAACACTTAGAGCAGTGGTCACCAACCCTGCTCCTTGAGATTGACCGTCCTGAAGATTTCAGCTCTAACCCCAATCAAACACACCTGAACTATCTAATCAAGGCGTTCAGGTTTGCTTGATAATTACAGACAGGTGTGCTGAAGCAGTGTTGGAGCTACAGTCTGCAGGACGGTCGATCTCCAGGAGCAGGGTTGGTGACCACTGACTTAGAGGATGTTGTGATGTTTCATCATTTACCTCTGTGGATTTGTGCTGATAGAAGTCTTGAGCTTCTGCCTCTGTCAAAGTTTTCTCCTCGTTGGCCAAAATGACAAATCCTGCATCCTGAATCTGTCAAAATAAAACATTGTATGAGATACTAGCCCATGAAATAATAGGTATGTTCAAGTGTGCTGTGAGTATAATTCTTAAAAAAAAATGGTATACTTTCAGTCGATTTTATGTAGCTCTCTGAAAACGCAGGAAATGTTTACAACTGAAGTACACTTGAAAATAAACTTTAATAAACTACACAAAAGGCCAATTTATTCCCCAGTAGCACAAATAAATGAGTAAGTGTACTTAAAAATAGACTTTGCTTAAGTATACTTAATAAAACCGAGCTTGTTTTTGTGAGGGAAATGAAAGGGCGTTTATCATCTTCACATTGATGGCATCAGTGATGAGACCTGACTGTGTTTGGTACCTTCATAATGATCTCGTGAGTTCTGCCGTGTGCAACCACGTCTGGTTTTATTATCGCCACCGTGAACGACTTATCAGCAGGAACTGAAACAGAGAAAGAGTTCAGCTGAATTCAGTGAAGAGGACCGGGAGACAGTGAGTTTAATCTTCTGTGAGGATGAGTACCAAACACATCTTCATCCTCCGTGTGTTCTTCAGTAAACTCTTCATCTTCCACTAAACCTTCATCTTTCACCTGAAACACAAACATCATCTCTTTCGTGTCTACATTTAAACAGACAGAGCAACAGTATGCTTGGGAACAGATAAACGTGTTGTTGACAGATTCAGTGATGCTCTGACCGGTCTGCGCGCAGCTCCGTGTTCCAGCACATTCTTCTCTTTATTCAGTTCTTCCTGAATGGTTCTCTGCAGGAGAGGAGCGTTTGGTCCCCGCAGAACCGCCACCAACTCATCACCCTACAACACACCATCATGAACACTGACTTTAACCGTCACACCAAACACATGACGGCATTTAAGTGTGTAGGGACGTTCCAAATGTGACCCTGGATCACAAAACGAGTCTTAAGTAGCATGGGAACATTTTTAGTAAAGATGAAAATACACTGTATGGGTCCAAATTATAGATTTTTTCTTTTATGACTAAAAACATTATGATATTAAGTAAAGATCATGTTCCATGAAGATATTTCGTTAATTTCCTACCTTAAATATATAAAAACTTTATTTTTGTGAGTCGATGTCCTGCCACAGTGCCTCTGATTAACAACTTCAAAGGCACTTTTCTCAATATTTAAATTTTTGCACTCTCAGATTCCAAAGTTTTAAACGGTTGTGTCTCTGCCAGATATTGTCCTATTCTAACAACTCATACATCCACAAAAACGTATTTATTCAGTTTTCAGATTATGTAAAAATCTCAATTTCCCACAATTGATTCATAAGACTGGTTTTGTTGTCCCAAATGACAGTGAACACATGAATCCCTTCGCTAAGAGCCCTTTCAGAAGTCCGTTAAGGAAGGGTACATGTCATGGTCACTTTAAGGAAGTCAGCTTGCTTGAGATCATGTGATCCTGGATAGAAGCGGGATTTAGATTGTTTTGTTACCTACAATTGTAAGTACAATCATTTACTTTGTGTTTGTTTTACACAATTTTTGTCAGTGATAAATATGATTTGAGATTGTTAAAATATAGTATAAAGATTAATTTGTTTATAGGATTTTTTTACGTTTAAAAATAGCTACTTGTTTATATATCATAATAAAATAAAAGGTGAAATAAGACATCATAACACAATATTTAACAAGAAGTATTAAAAGATTCAGAGGGAATGTGGGGTGTTGTCAAGGTAACATTTGGCCAGTCATTTGGAGTAGGGCATAGGGTTGCTCACTTCCGTTTGGAAAATGCCCTTTATGTATTTTTAAGTACACTACGATTACTATTAGTAGTATACTTGTTAGTGTACTATATCAGTGCTACATGGGACAACAGTAAATTTGCCCACTTACGTTCATGAAAGTGTACTTTAAAGTATACTACTTTTAAATAAACTAGTTACAGTTTCTAGTTTGTACTGCAACTATACTACAAGTGACTTACTAGTTCAAGCCTTGTAACACATTTATTTTATCTGATGAAATATTTATTGTGAAACACTTTGGATTAGGCTACACTTTGAAGTAAGCTCTCTGTAAACTACTAGTTTAGTGTTTTTTTATACGGCATGTTTCCTTAACATCACACCATTCATATATTATTTTTGCACTTTTTAGGAATTCATTCTTATTTATACTTGAAATACACTGTTAAGTTCACTTGATGTAGATTTCTATGGTCACTATGGACTATTTGAGAAACCTATTTAATAGACTACTGAATCAAAAGTGCAAACATAACTCATTTTTGGGGTAAATATTAAAGTATGTCACAATTCAAAAAGGCAATTTTTTCTTTAGGCAATTAATTTTTTTTACTTTTAATGATCATTAGATATTAGGAGATTCACCCATTTATTATATGCTGTCTATCAAATCACAACAAATGGAGTTAGAATAGGTCCCAGAGAGAAGTGTAGTTTAAAAACATACGGATACGGACCGCGTAAAACAGAAAGGTGGGTTCACATTTCCCTCTGTACTTCTCCAGAGCATCAATCCCGTCCGCCTCGGCCTGCGGGATGATAAGACAGCGTGACAGACATGTGGACATTTGAAATGATTGTTTGTGTGAAATCTCCTCTCTTACCGTGGCGAAATGCAGCAGATCGTCTCCCAACTCATTCTTTATTTTCCTGAAGAGACTGACGACGGCCCGACAGGGGCCGCACCACCTCTGGTACACATCCACCACTGACAGACACAAAATACAACCGCACGATTCATACTGAGAGACAGACACTACACTTAATGTGCATTCACATGCATCAGACGCATCATTACACAGAAAACAACATCATCAGTGTCATCTTCAGACAGATGATGCTGGAGCTCCATTCACTTCTCTGAGCCGTGTATTGGACTGGCACGGGGCGGAATAAATGTGTTTTTTCATGCGTGTATGGAGTCTGTTCACCTAAAGCACACCATCACGAAAATGAACCATTTTTATTATAGTAAAAGTGGTGAATTACCATCTGTACAACCACAGTTTTTCTATAAGTGCGTTTGTATTTCATATAAGTGAGCACTGTGGATGTTCTATAGATCATATCAGGAGATGCTTTGAGTTCAGTCAAATGCATTGTAAACGGAAAAGTTTTGTTTGACATTGTCTAATATTCCAACGAAGTTGACATTGAAACTAGATTGAAAAATGAGATGATCTTTGTCTATACTCTGTGTTCGTATCAAAACATTGGCCTTAATATTAATATTATTAGTACTGTAAATGATCAGATCCAAAGTAAGTTTTTTTGCATACTTTTACTTGAGTTAAGTGCTCTATTTGGTCAAGATTTGTACTCTATACTCTGTACTTCATTATACTTTACGTTTATTGATTGAGTAGCCTATTAAATACTTTTTAACAGTTCTTTATACTGTCTTATAAACTGACACGTTCAAAATTATAAGTAGTAAATATACCATATAAAGTATATACTTTAAAATAGAAAATAGAATTAAATTAAACATAATTTACATTTATCACAATTTTGCATCGTTGCAAAATGGTTTTACATATATTTAGATGGTGGTTACTGTGACCTTTGAACTTTACTGAACTTATTTATTTTGTAAGTTTATGTTTCTGTGGTTACAATGTAACTGTATGTTTAATGTGGGCTGTGAATCGTGTTTTTGTGTTATTTGTGGTAAACCAATAACATCATTTTCGCAACAGACGTACAGTAATAACACTCACACACCTGTTAAACCCTTCGTTGCCAAAACTTCTCCCCATTGTTCATCGTCATTAATATTGACCTGAAAGAAAAAAGGTTATTTCTTGCCATTGAGACGTCGTAGAAACGATACAAAACTTCAGTTTAATATTGATACAATACAAACCTGTAAACTAATCTCCTTCTTTTTCCCAGCCATGACACTGTCTGATTGAAAACGACACGATAAGAAGAGGTTTGTGGTTGAAATATCAGTTGTAATATTTGTGCTGTTGGTAATTTGGTTAAAAAAACTTTCTGCTCTGGACAAACATCTGCACATGCGCAGAGCGAACTGTTTCGCGTCCTCGTTGCTTGGCAGCCGCGTTTTATCCGCGTCACGTCCGCCATCTGCTGGACAGTGTGTGTAAGGCAGCTTTACCAGAGACGTCACAGATGTCTGTTAGCTTTAATTCGTGTGTGTAAAATACTATCTAATAAATAAATTCCTGTTGTTATTATTAATTAATTATTATTCCTTTTCATAATAAAACAGTTAAACAAAGACACAGAACTTTATTTTTCCATAGGCAACTACAAAAGAAATACACTACAGGTCAAATGTTTAGGAACATATTTTTTTTCAATGTCTACATTTTCATGTGTAAAGAAATGTTTTTAATATTAGTAAAGAAAGACATCATCTCTGTGAAATAACACACATGGATGGTTAGGAATGTTGAACAAATCAATCATTTGAAAAGAAAACAATTTATAAACAATGGCCCTTTATCTGTCAGTGACACATAAATGCGTTGATGTAAAGATTTCTTGTTTACAGGAGCACAACCTGACACAAGCTTTTTAAAATACTCTGTAAACTGAAATGTGAACAAACACACAAAATTGTAATCATTATATTTGTTAACACAGCATGATGAAAAGGGAATTGTGTATATTTAGTTGATTTATTTAGTAAATATCTAAACTACCACCAAGCAGTATTCAAATACCTTTAATCTATTACACAGGTGTATATGAGGAACACAAATGGCACGTCTTGTGGAATGCAAACAAGAACAGATGGTGCAAACAGCTACTAGTTGTTCAAGTTTTAATGCACATTCACATTTCTGCACTACAGACACGTTGTTTAGTGAATAGAGAACTTTAAACACAGATTAATGCGATGCATTTAACTCATGTCGGCTGGAGATTCAGATACTGGAATGTAAAGTGATTTTCCTCAGGATTCTTCACGGCTCATCAGACAGTGAGCTGTACAGCTTCTTTAACCAAAGACTTTAAAGCACCAATATCAGGCAGCAGTGATGAGATCCCCATGCAGTACCAATGATCGCCAGTGGCGGCAGTAGAGGCACTGAACGACTCCAGTTCCACACCAGCAGCAGCCAAAACTCCTGAAAACAAACATCAGATGACACTTCTTGAGAAAGTTTGATACCCCTACAATTGTGTTACCAAAAAGACAAACATCATAGATGCATACGAAAGTTTTTCATCATAAGTCCGTCATCTGAGAAACTTGGACCGTATAGTCATTTTTATGCGTTTACGTTGGAAAATGACATGTGAAAAGCTATAAAACCAAACTAAACTAGAATGACTGAGCAAAACGATTCATTACTATTGACTACAGACTTGTTTTGTATTAAATATGAACAGATGTTCATAATTCAGAGTTTCCCACTCATAGTTCATGTGGTCAGAACTCTTATTTACAACATTTCCAAGGCAGCATTACATATTTCTATTAAACTACTGAAGGATTGTGTGTCTTTACCGGTTACAGAGAGCAGGAGTTCACTGGAAGTCGTAGCCTTGAAGAAGATCAAATGTCCGCTCAGAGGAACGGGCTGTCGAAACACACTTTCGTTGAGCTCCAGCAGCACCGGGACACCCGTCTGTACCGACCCGACGGCTTTAAAGCGAATGCTGTTTATAGAGACCTCCACCACACAGGCCTCCCGAACACCAGAGTCCTCATGAGACGTCTTCACCTGGAGGTTTGTGAGACGGAGTCAAAATAAACCAACCAGATGTTTGAAAGATATTGATCTAGTCTCAGGGCTGTGTGATGTAACAAACATTTGTCATATTTTTGTTTCTACAGTGACATCTGCATCAGACTAGGGTCATAATCTCTGACAAATAACTTTGTTTTCAGATGTTAGAGGTGTTTTGTGAGGTAGTCTTACAGTAATTCCCGTCTCTGCTGCGAGGGGAAGAGCGTTCACCAGGTTGGGTCCATTCGGAAGACTTCCGCTTAGAAGACCAACAACAGCTGCTGAACTCAGAAACCCAGTGGACGTCTTCAAGCGTTCTCCTGCACAACAAAACATATTACTATAAGGGTTGGGTATCGTTTGTTTTTCAACCATTCCGATTCAGCTTATCTATTTCCATTCGTAACGATTCGGTTTCAATTCTTAAGTTGTGAAATTGAAGTAAAACATTTAGAGATCAACCTGTATTGTCATTAGCTTGCTTATTGAGTTTTTTGCAAAAAATATATATATTTATGAGCACCATGTTGTTTTTATTGAGATATCAGCAGATCACACAACGCTTGTAGTTTTCTGAAAACATAAACACAGGATTGATAAGAGGAATTCAAATTTTAATCTCAAGTATCCAATTCCTATTATGTTTGATTTCCGATTCCAAATTGTAATGGATTTTCTATTGTTTTTTGGAATCAAAATCTTCATATACACATACCAACCATGTTTGTTAAATAGAAAAAAATATGTATGTAAAGTAAAAAAAATATTTTTATATCAAGTATCTGATTCCGAAGTTTCGAGTCTCATTCCAGCAGTAGAATTGATTTTCGATTCCCAACCCCAGTTACCATACATTATAATAATATCAAAGTTCTATAAAATCATGGGAAAAAAAGATATAAAGGTCCTAAAAATGAATGACAGTCTGCTCTTGCTGTACTTTGATGTCATACGCCGTGTGAAGTGTGAGTGAAGTGGAAAACGCATAATGACATCAGAATTTTCATTTTTGATTGAACATATGGTTTCAATAATTCACATACCGATTGATGTAACATGGACATGACTGTACGGCGCTTTAGAAGCCGTGCAGGCCTTCAACACTCCACCCAGAGATTCTCCCAATCTGATCCACTGATGAGAGCCCGGAGAGAACGTCCCGGCCAACACCTGAGCGTTCACCTGCAGGTACAAAAAAAATAATACATAGTTAATCATTAAAGAACCTCATGTTATTTTGTCCTTTACTTATGGTTATTTTTGGGGGTGGCTGTTGTAATTTATATTGGTTTAGTTAAATCAGTGGTCCTCAAATTCCAGAGACCCCTCGCACTGAACACTACCCTCTTATGCACGCTTTTATATGGCTATTAAAAACACATGAACTTAAGAACTCACAGCTCCCACTAAAGCTTTTCCTCCGACCACATCCACAATCTGTAGAGCGATGTCCCTCCCACATCTGGCCTGAGCCTCTATAGTGCTGGCGCCCAGATGAGGACAGCTGATGGTGTTCGGGTGATTCACAAGAGCCCGATCTTTTGGAGGCTCCTGGAACAAGTCAGTAGAATTTTTGTACGTATTGATTAGATTGTGTTTGTTTTAATTCAACAGAAAGAAGCTGAAACTAACGGACAAGCTCTCACCTCCACGAATACATCCAGTCCCGCTCCTCCACACCGTCCCGACTCCAGAGCCCGGAGCAGAGCGACTTCATCGATGATCCCCCCACGAGCACAGTTGACCACCTTCACACCTTTCTTACATTTGGCAAACGAGTCATCGTTGAGGAGACCTGTGAAGCAAAGTACAGATGTTACTAGAGAGGTAGTCTAGCGTGTGAAAGGAAACCAGTCAGGTTGTGGTGGCGTGTACCTGTGGTGGCGGGCATGAGGGGAGTGTGGACCGTGATGTAATCACACAGCGGCCAAAGCTGCTCCAGAGACATCTGCTCCACACCCCAGCCGGCAGAAACATCCGGAGGGGTTATGGGGTCGTAACCAATTGTCTGTAAGAGACGGAACGGAAACCTTTAGTGCAACTATAACAGAGGAAACACCATTTGAGGAGACGGTGCTTCTTACCCTCATGCCGAACGACTGCATTCTTGTCGCAACCTCTTTGCCAATTCTTCCAAGCCCCAAGATTCCAAGAACTTTGCCGTAGAGCTCGGATCCCATGAACTGCAAAATCACAAGCAAAACCCTCAGCCAGTGAGATGCCAGACATTCAGCGGTCACAAATGATTAGTGATGACCGAGTTAACACACACAGAGAGAGCTTGTGTTTGGAAAACCAGAGGCCGGATTCACAAAACATTCTTCAGGACAAAAGATTCACATTTCCCGTCATTTGCACATACGGTGCGGCGCTCACATTTTTCTAACCGCATCAGCACCGCATAGAGACGGAAACAGTTCAACTTTATGGAGTGGCACGCGCACACGGCGGGTCATTTGACTAGACAAAGCGGCGCGTCTCACACAGTTTTAGACTTAAATTTGAATTTAAGAAAAAAAATTGTAAAGTTATGTATTCCCCCCAAAAACTTCTAAAAGCAGTTATTACATTTTTTCTTAAAGGGGTGATTCGCCAGAAATATGTGTTTTTCTTCGTCTTTGGTGTGTTATAAGTTGCCCATGCATGTATTAGATACGTAAAATTGCTAAAATTTAAGTGTCGGAACAAAAGATGTATTTTATCTAGAAGCGAATGCTCACCCAGACCAGTCTGAAACGCCTCGTTTGACCACACCCCGGCGAATCTACGTCAGTTCTTAACACTATTTGACTAAGACCGCCCAAATGTATACGTAAGTAAGGTGGGCTTACCAGTCAATACAATTAAAGAGGAACCTGATGTTCCAAATATGGTAAGAGGCGTTACATTTCCGTGCAGTATTCGACTAATCACTAGGCACTAGTGAACTGACCAATCATAGCACACCTCACTTTTCAGAGCGATGAGCTTTGTAAAATAACAGCACGTATCAGAGAGGCGGAGCAAAGAGGAGATACAAACATTCAAGGTGTGAGGAAAATACACCTTAAATCGTGTATACACATGGAATTACATCTAAAACAAACAATAATATTCATTCTGGCAGCGTCATTCTGGCTGCGATCGTTTTGACACATTTCCAAATGAAATGGTATTTTGAAATAGAAAAATTGTGGCCGTGGCTTTCGTCTTTCACTGCGATTTGATGGGATGTATAAAAACACTTGTTGTGTTTTGATATGAAACCGGCAGCTGACTGACAGTTGAAGGGGAGGAGTTAACGGATGCTCCGCCCAGTGCCAAGCCTTCTAACTTACGTTATTTAAGATGGATAGTCACTACAGGATGGAAGTGCATTTTTCAGATTTTAACTAAAGATTTTGAGATCAATTTAAAGATTTACTTCACCAAAAGATAGGAGTTGTCATTTTTTATTTCACTGGGACTTTAAGAACAGTTTTTTGAATCCGGCCCCAGATTTTTGTAGCATACAGTGTGTGCACTTATCTTATTTTCTGTTTTAATACACAGATGACACAATACATTTCGCCAAAATATGTAATGTGCAAAAAAAAACACATTGCAACTAATCCCAGAATGCAACTGGAGCGAGGACAGGTGAGCTAGTACCTTTTTACGATCCCATTTTCCATCCTTCATTGACATAGCAGCCTGTGGAATATTTCTAAAATATGCACAAGAAAAAATCAGAACTAAAAGAAACACATTCTTGTGATTTAACCCACATAAACATTAAATATTTATTTATATGCAGCTGATTTAAGGATATCTACTGTATGTCAAATGAGAAACGGGGCTCTATTCAAAGATCTGTTTAGCTTTCATCCTTAAATATAATATTTTTGCAAATCCAATATGAAAATTGACCATGGTTTAAGTCAAGTAGACATTGTTTTTGTAGTTAAACCATAGTAACCACAAATGTACCATGGAATTAAAATATAGTGAATATACCACGTAACAGAGTAATCTTAATACATTTTATGGCCTATATCGCTTGTATTTTACCTCGACAAACTCATGATAAGAGCACAAGTCAGTTCAGCAGCACTCATGGTGTTTCCATTGGGAGTGCTGTAAAATAAAAGAGAGCGTGAACGAGCTTTTACTGCAAATTCATAATATGAAAACCAGAAGTGAAAAAACACAGAGGTGAGTAAATGATGAAAGCACACAGACTATAGAGCGCGAGCGCTTCATTACTTCATCACAATGATTCCTCTTTTAGTTGCAGCATCCACATCCACATTGTCAACTCCTGTCCCGGCCCGTCCAATGATCTTCAGCTTACTTCCAGCGTTGATGACATCAGCCGTGACTTTGGTGGCAGATCGGACAACTAAACCATCATATTTCTGCAGAAGAGTCAGGACATAAACAAAAATGACAAAATGGGGTTTGAAATATGTTAAGAGTTACTTCATTCCAATCCAAAAGTGATATAATACTGAAGAGTTGCTTCATTCATGTTGGATTTATTATCTGTATTCAGTGTAAACTGCAGTATATTTAAGCTTAAAAAAACACTATATTAACCTAGGGCATATATTCAAGGGAATGCACATAAATGCACATATTGGTCAAATGCATGTTGTGACCTGATTGCAAGTGATTTTGGATAAAAGCGTCTGCCAAATGCATAAATAAATTGATTCGTGCATGCATTCATTCATTCATTGATTGATTCACGCATGCAGGTACAGGCTGCTGTTGCATCAGATTCTTGGAGGGGGGTTGAAACAGTCACACACAAACCTACTTCACAACACACACCCAAGACTTACAAACATGAATGTTTATCAACTATTGCTGATGTGAAAGGCGGCTTTTCAAAGCGCGAGAACTTACTTCTGAAGTGAATCATTTAAAGAATCATTTACCTGAATCTCTGCCATCAACTCCTCTTTACTCATCGCATGTTTCTCCGTCACTTCTATGCCGTTTTCCTGCAGGATCGTTTTACAACACGGATCGACGCTTTCACTGATCAAAACGCTTTTTATCGCCAGCGGAGCCATGACTTCTAAATCACACAAACTTCACGAACTGAATCAAACTTCTGTTCTGATGCTGCGTTGCGTCTTTTCGAGCTGCGTGTTAAACTCCGCCCCTCATACGTCACGACACCCTCTCAAAAGTTTCCTTCCAGAAGTAACCCAGTTGATGTGATAAAGCGCTATTTAAATAGATTGAATTGAGTCTTTATTTATCTAACAGCCAAACTCTAAAGGTTTCAATTATCAAACACACTTGTGAAATATCAGTTGTTAACCATTAAGAACATGTTTTTACATGTTTGTCACATTACATACTTTAAAAGTCCACGTTGTTTGGATTGAAGAGATTCGTGAATGTTTGAACTTGGATATAACTGATGAGACGTGTTTTTATATTCTCTTCCGTATCTCATCATCTTTTAGGGGGTTCGTTATTGTAGGGTACTCCTCTTTATAAATATTATTTTTATTTTCTTTAGCTCTCTCTTTTTTTTTAAACGTTCAAAAATCTACGTATTTTTATTTTGAAATTATGATTTTAAATCATTCACTTGCAATGCGCGTCATGTTTGACTTTGATACATCCTTTATATGAAAAGCACAGTTTGTGTCTCTTAATAAACACTGCTGGCTCTTTAAGGACTCACGTGACGTGTTGAGCTCGCCGCGGTTGCCAGGGTAACACTGCAACAAATGTGTAAATGGTTGCCGGGCAACGCAGGGACGAGAGCTCGCAAATGTTCCCAGCGTTAACCAAGTTTGTCTTGAAGGAAAAAAGGAATAATAACAATATTTATCAACAAATTATATTATCATTAATATCATTAAAAGGCAGTTAAAATGTCAGCAGCCTCGATAACAGCTGGTGTTGTTCAGTACGGGCGGAGAAAGGGATCCGGTAAACAAGGTAAAATGTGCTATGGCCAGTGTTGGGTGTAACTAGTTACTAAGTAATTAGTTACTGTATTTTAATTACTTTTCCCTTGAAAAAGTAAAGTAAGGGATTACTCATATGTTTTCTGTAATTTACTTTTGATGTACTTAAACTAAATACTTTGTGAAATATATGCGTGTGCAATAGTGTAATTGACATCAAAATTCAAAGTCTTACTTTAAAATCTGTGCTCACATTTGTAATACTTTGGTCAGTTAATAATATTATTTATTTGAATGAATTAAATAAGCCGTTTCATGTCTATCCTTGAATCACTTAACTAATCAAGGTCGATGTAGGATATAGAAAGTAATTAGTAATGAGTAACTAAATACTTTTTGGACAGAGTAATTTGGACAGTAATCTAATTACACTATTGAATATGTAATGAGTAACTAGTAATTAATTACTTTTTCAAAGTAACTTACCCAACACTGGCTATGGCTACTTAAAAACGTTCTATCTGTCCAGACCACAAAAACACAATGTTATATTTACCTGTGATATATGTTGTTAAACACAATTTAATATAGGTATGAAATCAGATATGGAGAAAATAGATGCAAATCGACCTCCAGACCTTCGTCAAGTGGCCGTTTTATCCAATTCGGATTGGTTGCGGATTCAGGACAGTGTGAATGGAGTAAATAAACACAATCAGAGTTTAATCGAAGCACGAGAAGAGAGGGAGGCGCTGCACGTGCGCTCTAAAGAAGTGGTCAAACACTGGTCTAACACCATCGCTGTAAGTATAAACATATGTTTGAACATTTTCCCCACAGGTGTGTCATTCAGAGAGCCTTAAACAAACCAGCTTTGAGATTCATAACAGCGATAGAGTCAAAGCAAAACATCCTTTTCAATGCTTTGTTACAGTATTAAAAATACAATATGTTTGATTACATTATTGCATCTTTATTCTGTGGTCAGATGCATCACTCCTCATGTCACGTCCGTTGTTCACATCGCTTTAAACTCTAAATAAACCTTTATTAAATGGCAAAGTTTAAAAGTCACTAATTTTTTACATTAAAATAGACAACAGAGCTATCTCTCTCTCTCTCTCTCTTAATTTTTATTTAAGTGTGCTTTATTGGAATGACGAAAATGCACACATGTCTTTCCAAAGCATTTGCAGCTGCATAGAAAACTGAGTAAAGTAAAGTATTATAATAATATAAGTAAATACACTGAAAAAAATAACTTGTAGAATTAACTTAATAAAATCCTTGTAAAAATCTGCACGAAACTTCCTCAAGTAAAATTTGAATTTAGATGTTGAAGTAAGATGAAGCTGGTGGTCTCTGTACATTGCATTAGCACAGTTTCTGCTCAATAAATAAAATAACACACTTCAGGATAAACAGTGTGCATCCCTCAGACAGGCCACAAGGATCGGTCTTCTGAACAAAGGTAAACTTAAAAAACTCAAAACTTAATAATAATACCAAAACTCGAAATCTCAGAATCTTGAAAATGAATCTCCTAATGTAGTAAGATACAAAACATGCTGGGAACTACACATCAACTGCCAAGGTAATATCTACAAAAGGTGTTTATGTAGTCTCAACACAAAATAAATAAGTAAACTTCATTTGACCAATTTAAATGGGTTATAAATATAATAATAAAATTGAGTTGGATTTACTTAATAATTTGATTAATTAAAATGACTCAATCAAAATAATCAAAATCCAGACAACCAAAGTTAGTAGATTTTATTCCCAATATTTTTACGATATTTTTACACATTTTTGTAATTATATTAAGTATATTTTAATAATTTCTTTTCATAAAATCTACTTAGGCACGTAATTGTTTTTTGTGTGTATATAAAACTTAATTAATAGTGAAAACAACCCTGTTGCGTTTTTCCCTACAGGGACAACGGCAGAAAAAGCTAGAGGCAAAAAAGATTCGAGAGGAGATTGAAGAAGAGGAGAGGAAGCTGATCGATATTGAAGAAGCAAACTATCAGGCTCAGATACGAAAGGAGGCCATCGAGAAGGCAAAAACCCAGCAGTACTACCAGACCGACAGAGTGAAAGAATTCCACGTTTGTGTCTCACACCTTCTTACAGATTATTCTGGAGGGTTTTGTCTGAGATGAGGGTGTTGTATTAAAATCTCTCCTCTGGTGTCTTTAGCGTGCTCTACTGCTGGCTGAGGTTCTGAAGGAAAGAGAGGCTCAGATTGACCTCAAGCACAGACAACAGAAAGCCAGTAAAGACGTAGATAAAGATATTTTAGCGGTGATGGCGAACAGAGATGAACAGGCTCTACAGGAGGAACAACAGAAATCCCTGCAGAGAAAACAAGAACAACTGGCTGTCGCTGAGAGTTTAAAACAACAGTAAGAAAACACAAAAGCATCTCTTGATGGACTGCTGCATCACGTATTTTACACACATTTTTGTCCCTTTAAAGACGCCAGACACTTTCTGTTTATTTAGGATTAAGAATCATGAAGTGAAGAAGGAACAGGAGAAGCAGGAGGTGAGAAAGGAGGCTTCAGAAATTGAGCGACTCCGACAGCTTCGTCTTTGGGAACGGGCCACGACCGAGCAAAAGAAAGAAGAGGAGAAGAGAAAAATGATGAAGGCTCATCGCGTAAGACTCTCACATATAATATCAACTGTTTATTTAGATGAGATTGAATGTTGAAATGAATGTTTCTTACCTCCGTTAGGAGCATCTGGCCAACAGAGAAGCCATACGAGCCGCCGAGACCCAGAGACAAGAGGACGAGGAGGAGAAACAGGAACAACTCGCCAGCCATAAAAAAACTCTGATGAAACTGAGGAAAGAAAAACAGGAGGAGATGTATAGGTACTGCTAAATATCACTACGACTATTAACTTATCAGGGTAAATATCTTTGTAAATAAATACACAAAAAATAGGGCACAGTTATATGAAGGAATTTTCCGTATTCATTTTTTACAGTTGTTTTACCTGTATTTTACATTTTGCACTGCATTAAATAACATTTGAGCATAAACGGAAAATGTTCTGGTAGTTTTCTCCGGGTACTTTATCCATTTTTTACGGGATGTTTTTACAGTGAACCGTATGTTACAGGTAAAGCTTTTTAGTTATATTGTAGCGGTATTAACAATTTGAATATAATCTTTTGGTTATGTTAATTGTGGTTGAATTTATAGGGTTTTTGATTTTGTGATGTTGTCATTTTTATATGTACGGTATTTTATATTGCTTTAAAGGTTTAACTCATTTTAACTTTTTTATTTTCAATTCATTGCTAAAGCCCATATTCTCTTTGATTTCAACAATGTTTTAAATGTTCCAGTTGCAACTTTGATTATGTGGAAAATGGTTATTTGTATGTTTGTAAAATTATACTAATTTAGACTAATACTTGAGATAGAAATAGATGTCTGCCATGCAATCTCTTCAAAATGATTTCAACGAAACAAAATCTCAACAATTGACCACAAAGGTCTGTGGTCAGAAAGTGTGGGAACCCTGAATGAATGGAAGAATTTCTTCTTGCTTGCTTTCTCAGCAGATGTCGTCCGTGTTTCTGTTTGTTTCAGAGAGCTTCAGAGACACAGAGAAACCATTATTGAGAAATTAGCTGCACTGAAGCAGGAACAAACCAACAATGAAGACGAGAGAATCGCCAAGGCGGTCGCCGAGCGTGAGGCCAGACAGATCCGAGAACAGCAAAAGAAAGAGGCCAAACACACAGCCATGTTGAACTCCATCACTGAACACAGAGAGATCACAGTAAACCTTTTTATCCAAATGAAATAAAACTTCACACGTCTGATTTCATCTGCTTATCCACTGCATTCCAAACGAAAATAGAGTTTATTTGAAGGAGAAGCAATAACATTTAAACGTCTTCATGTTAAAAAATGTTTTGTTTATCTTGTTTATACATTATTTTAAATTCTAATAGAAATATATTCTGAACTGTCATTTTAGAAGCAGGAACAGGAGAGAAAAGCACAGGAGGAGCTGGAGATTCTCATCGCGAAGAGGGAAGCGGATCGAATCTTCATGGAAAAGCAAGAACTTAAAGCTCAAAAGGCTCGAGAAGATGGAAAAGCATTACAGGACACATACATACTTGACATGGTTGGTGTGACTCTTTATATTTTCATCTGCTCTTTTTTTCTACTTTAAGCATTCTAATGATGATTTTGGTTATGCGAAGGCTGAAAAACGTGCAAGGAATCATCACACCAGAAAGGAAGAGCAGAACTTTGCCGTGAAGAACAAAGCTCTCGTCATTGAGGAGGAACTTGAGTTTCAGAGATATGCCAAACATGTGATCGAAACAGCAGAGAAGGCTGGAAGAAACACCTTCCCCCTGTCAAAGGCTTCCAAAGAGGGCATTGGTGGGGGTCTGGGGCCCGTATTCGGTGGGCTTAGACCGAGTTATCTAGTCCATGATGAGTCAGATGTTCAGATGCCCAAATATGTGAGCAACACCACTCAAAACATAAAAGAGTTGAATGAGACTACTAACATTCATCAGGCCAAGAAAAGGTTAGGATTTACCTGGTAATACAGCATCCAGTTACGTGTCACTGCAATAATACACGTTTCATGTCAAATAAAGGGTAATGGTTGCATTATTATCAGAGTATTGATTGTTTTTTGAATCGCAGAATTGCATGTCGGATATATTTTTTATGATCACCAGTCTGAATGTTCATGAACGTTGTGGATCAGTAACTTCAGAGAAATCTACCGGAAAATGATCTTCCTAGAAATGTGATCAAATTGAAAAAATTTTTTTTTATTAAGAATAACTTTTTTTATTTGGGGGTGACTGCTGTTAATTTACTTGCTACATCTTGGATCAGAAAAATAAAAAACAACAATAGCAAAATGTAATCTAAGAGCATTTGTACTTGTGTTTTATTGAGAAGAAACTTGATCAAATAAAGAACATTTTAGATTAGAATTTTTTTTATGCATATTTTCATAACATTAAAAAATAAAAATATACATTACATATTATTGCTATTTCTATATGTTCAGAAACAATTTTGTCCTCATTTAATTTAGTTTATCTTAAGTTATATTCAAAGTGATACAAATTCAATTAGTACATTTTTATTTGCCCGTCAAGTCAAATTTATTTATATAGCGCTTTTTACAATTTTCATTGTTACAAAGTAGCTGTACATAAAAAATATTGACTATTAGCAAAACATTTAAAGCACACATTATTAAAATAAGGTAGAGAGAAACACAGTTCAAGTATTAAACGGACTACAAATTGTAATATGAATTAAAAAACCTTTAAAATAAATAAATAAATAAATATCAATCACTTACTGTTCACGACGAGTTCTCAGCTTTTATTTTGACATCCACCGTTTCACCGTGACTTTTGGCTGTTCGCGTCATCAAACAGGAAGTGAAGCCAGAAACAAGCAGCCGTGATAATTAACTAACTTTTGCTGTTATTTCTAAATTATATGTTTCTGTTTAACGACATACATGACTAAAACATTTTGCCCACATATATGTGGAAGAAAAACCCAAGCCGCAGCGGCTGTTCCTTTCCGCCCACAAGCGGTAACATCCTCTGCGCATGCGCATGTGTAACACATGGGTCTGTGCGGAACAGGTCACTCGTGGTTTGATAACAGTCTTTCAGGATTCTGTTTACAAGCGGTGCTGGATGGCAACTTGTTAAAGGTATCCTGTCTTATATTTCTTCTGGTTTATTCTCACAGCGCATGAAGTTAAACGACCCAGCCCGTGACCTCTGCGCGTGACAGGTCGAGCTGATCTGACTCTTTAGTGTGATGTTTCCTTGTGTGATGCTCTTTTTAGGAAACTAAGATTAAATAACTCTGTATACAATCGCAATGACTTAAAAACAGCTTTACAACAATAAACAGGACAATAATCAAAGATTATGCACATTTAAAAGTACAACAGAGTTCAGGTTGGGTTGGATCAGTAGGTTGGTAAAATGCACATCAGTGTCCAACAGTGTTGTGTAAGTGAAATAAATGGCATTCTTCATGTTGCAATTTCTTTCATAGATGACTCTTTCCTGCTACATCCAGCAACGTTTCAGTCACCTCAAGCCGATTTATTAGGACGCTGGATATCTAGTGGACATGTGGAGAACATCCTGACTGTGGCCGTCCTCTGTCATGTTCAGGCTCCGGTCCTTCGGGGTCCATTCCCGCAGGCTGTTTCACAGCGGGGCTGTGACCCGGGACCAGGTCCTGGACCAGCTGCAAGTGTGTTCCACCGAGGACCAGGTGTTTGATGTGGTCGGCCGGAACAAAGCCAAACTCTCGGCCAGTCACGTGGGCTGTGCTGTTGGACTTCTGTGGCAGTTTCAGAGAGAGAGACCACAGATGCTCCGAACGGTCGAGCTCGTGCGGAACCACCCGCAGTTCCTAACGCTTCGAGTTCTGGCTGAAAACAAGATCGGTCTCATGGATGATGTCTCGGTGGTGGACATGCTCTATGATGTTCTTAGGTATGCTGTGAGAAACTTTTCTTTCCGCACAAAAGAAGAGATTTTGAAGAACGTTGATAAATCATTCAGAACACCATTGTATGAGCATTTCTCAAAATATCTTCTTTTGTGTTCCACAGAAGAAAAGAGTCACGTACAGGTTTACAACCAAAAGGACATAATTTTTATTTTCGGGTGAACTGTCCCTTCAAGAAATTGTATAGAGCTTACAGATATTGATCACCCTCGTGCGACTCTATTGGTTGTCATTACTTTACAAGAAACAAACTTTTAACTTTTTTTTTAAGTGCAAAAAAATACATTTTATTTACATTGTGAGCTACTTTATCACATAGATTGCATTGTTTAATTCTGGTTGTGTCTTCTGGTTTAAAGGCTGAATGTGGAACAACACGACTCTCTCGTTCAGCAGTTGGTGACCGAGGCTTGGAACAGACTCGACAGGTACACGAGAAAAAACTTCCCCTGGCGTTTCTTCTAGAAAAGGAGAAATTCAAAGAGAATCAAATGAGAGTGTTTATAAAAACACATGAGGAGTATGATGGAGTGAAACGAATGTAGATTGTTGAGGTCAAATAATCTGGATTTGGGTAAATATGATGAGGAGTGTTTATTGAGATTTTCAACAATATTGATTTTTGACTTCAAATCTGAGCTCGGTTTGACACATCGTTGACATCTCTTCTCAACTCCAATGACAGAGACAATGGGGATATTTCTGAATCTTTTTCTCAGAAGAAACATCTGAGAGGCGGATGAGACGTTTCCATTCGCTGTCCATGTGATCTCATTAATGTCTCGGAGAAATAAAAGAGATACTAAATAGATCTCACGTGTGATTTTTCTTATGGTCTGCTTCACAGGTTCCAGATGCCCACACTATCAAAATTTGCCGTCTGTCTGAGTGATCAGTTTCTCCAGAACAGTCCGCTGATGGGACAGATCACAGACATTGTGAGTCAGAGGCTGAACTCCATTCAAGACGCCAGGTGTGTTTTCTGTAACCCTCCAGTCAACCGGATCCAGAGTTCTCCTGTCGTCTTCAATTGAAAACAAAAGTCAAATGTGTTCAGAACCAAACACACATGCATAAACAGCGTCACATCAGTTGTACTCAAACACTTGAATCTGTTTCATCATCTTTGTCTTCACAGAGTGCTCACCACATTAATGGTCAGCGTATCTTCTCTAGTGTCGCCACCATTACGGGACGCTCTGATTGTAAAAGCCGACGCCCTTCTGGACCGCATGGACCCGCTTCATTTCAACAACCCCAGAAGGGTGGTGCAGTTCCTCCGTAACATCCGACACATCCACCGGCCGCTGCTGGAGAAATGTAACCGGATTCTGCTTCAGAACATCCCTCATCTGGACGCAGAACACATCAGCATCGTTCTGGGTCTCTATCAGTCCATGCAGTTTAATAACTGTGACTTCCGGCTGGCCGCTAAACGGAGACTGATGGAGCTGATGGACACCGCCGCCAACCCGGCCACCTTCACCAAACTCTTCGCTTCTTTAGGACCCATGGTGGGACAGGAGATCAGAGAGGGGTGAGGAAGGGAAAGCATCTTTTATATTGTGCACTTCGTCATTGCAGTTTTTGTGACGTTGGGTTGGCGTTGCAGGTTAGAGAGCACTGCGTTGCTATTGGCCGATGAGCTGAATGCCCATCAGGCTCTTGGCGTGTTGGAGACGATGGAAGAGATGCAATGCAGGAACCTTCAACTGATCAACAAGTAAGAGAAGTCATCCGCGATTATATCCACCATCAATAGGGTTGGGTATCGAGAACCGGTTCCAAATTTCAAAGAACCAGGGATTCGATAGGATGCACGCATTTCGGTTCTGTTTATCGATTCCTGACTTCTTTCATTAACTTGTGAACGGCAGTGAGCATTTCACAGTTGTATCTGTCAGCCAGGACCTTTGACAAGGACCTTGTTTCATTACGCACATGCACAGTTCATTTGCATCGGTACTATGAACGCAGCAAACATTCAAAAGTTTGGTTAAACTTCTTGAAAAAAGATGATAGCATTGGCACATGCAATACGTGTGGTAAAGATATTTAGTGAAAAGGAGGAAGTGCCTGTTATATGATGAAAGACATCTTTAATCTGAAGAAATGCACCGTGTTTAAGTCTTTCAGCCTCGAGTCCTCCTGCTACAACGCACCAGAGCTTTTAGCAGTGTCTCACACTCGGGTACAAAATACAGATAGAGATGAAAAAACAATCAGTATTGTTTAAGTTTCTTTATTTTTTTAAATATTGATCACAATTAAATACATCCGGGAAGCTACAGGACAACGTGTTCTAGTTTATTTTAAATATAATATAATAATTTGAATTATTAATTCAATCACTTTTAAAAATGAATCAATTCAGTATTTTATTCACAAATAATTGTTTAGATAATGGACGATCTAGCAACTGTATGTTATATAGTTTATGTAGATTTTTGTGTTATACTTAAATAGTTTGGGTTTGTAATTGCGTCCAATTATTCCTTAATGAAAGTGTTGTTTATTTAGTTACAGCCTACTGGTTATAGCCTAAGTGTGGCAGGAATAAAAGGTAAAAACTGTTCTCATTAAATATTTGCTATTTTTTTCTCTCCCCCCAAAAATATTGGAATCGGAACAGAGAACCGATTAGAACCGGATTAGATAAGCAGAATCCGAATCGGAACCGGAATTGCTCAAATTAATGCGATACCCGACCCCAACCATCCTAGGACCGCATGATGTTAAAGAAACATTTAACATCAGTTTTTCGGTGATCCAGTAGATAATTGTTTTGTTTTTAATCTTAAATGGATGAAACCCCAAAAATGTAAGAAACAACAGCAAACTGGTATCGGTGCATAAACAGCTTCACATTATAAAACACTTGAATTAAAAACGAAATTTTTGTAACCAGGATGGCAGGAATAATCTTCAAGAATCTGGAGACGTATCGGGCTGTTGAGATGGCTCGGATCGCGCAGACTCTCATTCTTCTGCACTGCCAAAATCCTGAGATCTTCTCCAGATTGAGAATCAAACTTCTTCAGTGAGTTTTGAGAAATTCATGTTGAGTCTTGAAACAGCCCCCTCCAAAAAAATATGATATGAAGTAATTTCTGTTGTTACCCGTCTTTGATCCGAGCATGCTCCTGTCACCCCCAGTTATCTGCAGGCCAGTGTGTACCCTTATGAGGTGACCATGCTAACTAGGGTTCTGTCCATGCTCCCTTCTCCCCGTCTCGATGAGGGCGTCCTGTCCCGCGTCAGTGCCGTGATTCCTCAGTGCAACCTCAACGACCTCAACACCTTCGCCATGGTCGTGGCCAAGTGGATCCGCAACGACCCGTCGTACCGCCACAACACCCCCAGCAGATATGTGCGGCTCCTTCAGAGTCTGAACCGCTGCGGACACATGCGCCTTCGTCAGTTCGACCGGCTGGACGTGCTGCTGGAGGAGGCCAAGTATCTATCGGGCGAATGGTTTGAGGAGATGCTGCTGGAGGAGTCGATGGTCACCACGAGGAGACTCATAGATCAGATATCCTGGACCAATGTGCCCGAGCTGGCCGTTTACCTCACCAGAACCAACTACCGCTGTGACACCTTACTGGACCGCATCGCTGCTGTGACCATCGCAAATATAGACAAGGTTAGATGAGTCAAATTTTATTTTATTTCAAACTGTAAAGATATCACATTATTTAGTCATTGCATATCACAATTTTCTACAAATCATGCAGCTTTAAATCAGTCTAGAGATTATGTATAAATATTTCAAAGTCTGAGATGTCAGTGATTTAAATTTTGCTGTAAATCAACAATATTTTTGTAGCTTTCGATCAAAAACCTTGTTCACGTTTGTCTGTGGGTTTTAAAAATATATATGCAATATTTATTTATCGCTTTATAATAATTATTAATAATTCATAAGAAAATATTTGACAACATAGTTTACAAATGAAAATTATTAAAAAGAGCTTGTCAACTTGAATTATTTAGTTTAATTATTTAAAAAAACGTATCTATTAGATAGAATAGCTTTGTAGTTTTCAAAAGTGTGTTTTTTCTCTACCGAACAGATTCATTATTCAGCGATTTACGCCACCCTGTTGCCTTTCGCTGTTCTGGACTATGACCCACCGACAGCAGAAGAGTTTTTTGATGTTTGTGTTCAACATTTCACTCCGTATATAAGTACGACTTTTCCCACATTTTTTAATCATGAACATTATTTAATAAATGTATTGAACTCATTTTTGATTGTCACAGGTTCATTGGATCCACATCTGCTGGTTCTTCTGGCTTATGCTTTGGCCATGGCCGATTATTTCCCAGAGGATGTGATCCGCGAGATCTTCACTGTGGACTTTCTTGCCAAGTTGGATGCTCAGCTGGAGAGTACGTTGACATTTTATAGTTTATCTGGTTTTCATGAGCTCGTTCTGACCAAGATTTACAGAAGCAGACTATAAGAAACCGCCCGAGTGTTCTGTGTTGTTTACTGGGCTTGATTATCAGATCTGTCAAGACAAAAAATCAAACTTCTGAAAACAGAAATCTACACCTTGTTGAAGTCTGCCATCAGAACCGCATGCCTTTGTTTTTTTGGGTACCGTCAGCTCTTCCGGATGCTCTGAACATGCGTGTGCGTCTCCGTCTGATGGAGCTAAATCGAGCCGTGTGTCTGGAGTGTCCCGAGTTTCAGGTGCCTTGGTTTCACGAGCGCTACTGTGCACAACTTCAGAAGAGAGGTGAGCGGATCACGCGTTTTCTACGCTGCACATTTTAAATGGATGCGTTCTATCTGTACCAGGACTGTGTTCGTGGGTTTAAACTGCGTGTGTAGTGGTATTTGTTCTTTAAATAATAAATCACTTGGTTGTCTTGTGGTGTGTAGTCAACAGCTCTGTGAGTGCTGCTCAGCAGCAGATTCATAAGATGCTCGGTGACGTGCTGGGCTCCATCGGCTGTGCCCGGGTGGGAGTCTTGACTCCGTACTTTTATTCTGTTGGTACGTTTTAAACCATCTTAAACTACCATTTGTCGTTTGGATGAGCGATTTTTTTCAACAATTTTTTCCCAATCAGATTTTGAATTTGTCCTGGACCGTCACCTTCGGCCGATTCCGTACAGCGAGCCGTCTCCGCTGCACATCGGTGAGAACGGAAAAGTGAGATGGGAATCTAAATCTGCAGACAGGGAGAGAGCGGAGCTGCCGCCCGGTGCTCGCCGGTACGTGCGACAAACATTCCCCAGATCATTTCCGGTCAATAATCAAATTTAGTCTCATTTTCTCCTCTTCTGTTTAGAGTTACCCTGGATTTCCTCGACTCCAAATCCTTCTGCAGAACTTCTCGACAAATGAAAGGCGAGGCCGTGATGAGAAAGAGACATCTGGAGATTTTAGGATATCATGTGTTGCAGGTCAGTAGAAAGAAAAAAGCTGTGTTTTGAAGGGGTCATATGGCGCGAATACGTTTTCTGTGTCTTTGGTGTGTTAGAAGTTGCCCATGCATGTATTAGAGACGTAAAATTGCAAAAATGAAAATGTCAAAACAAAAGATGCATTCTATCTAAAACCGAATGCTCATCCAGAACTTCCCAAAATGCCTTGTGTGACCACACCCCTACAAATCTACGTCACTTGATTTGACTAATAGAGCCTGAATAAATCGCGCTATTCGCGAGTAGTTGGACACTTGAACATTTTGAGTTTACTTGCTTCATTCGCTCGTGAAGTTCACTTTACAACAGACACGAATTCGAGTCATGGTAGGGCCTTCTGCCAGATGGCTCCAGTCTCATATATATATATATATATATATAGCTCAAATTGAGTAAAGATCGTTTTTACAACTTACCAGATTGTCCGACCTCCTCAAGCAAGATCCATATTTTTCCTGTTTCGATAAAAGTAAGAAGATGTATCGTACAGCGACAATGATTTTGTCCTCCATTGTTTTTTCAGATTTCTGCCACCGCTCGCTACGTCATAATCACGTCACTAGTAGAGCAAGCTCTTGATTGGTTAATGTGGCCCGAATTTTCGCCAAATTTCAACTTTTTCAACTCACCCAAAACTCTCAATTCGCGCGAATCGTGCCGCAGGTTGACCGATTGCATCTTTGCATTGACTAAATATGTAAATCACTCGCGCTTAAGACTTCATTAGCGTTTGGTGGGAACGCAGCATAAGACCGCCCATATGTATACGCAAGTAAGGTGGGTGTGCCTGTCAGTATAATCGCTTTGGAACCTGATGTTCCAAATATGGTAAGAGGCGTTACATTTCCCTCACACGCTTGCACTATACCACCAATCACTACACACTGGTTAACTGGCCAATCATAGCACACCTTGCTTTTTAGAGCACAGTATGTGGAAAGTACAGCATTTTTAACCTTAAATCATGTATATACATTGCATAACATTTAAAACAAACGATAATATTCATTTCAGCCGTGACATATGGACCCTTTAAGACATCAGCGGCAAACTGTTAGTGTTACAGATGATCATTCAAGATGCTAAGATTAATACTTTTGTAGGCATTAAAGCTATTTTGTCATAGATTCTGGTTTAATGTGTTTGGTTTTCTCACCCAGATTCCTCACTTTGAATGGAATTCAATGGAGCTCTCCACACCAGACGCATGGAGAGATTATTTGAGGAAGAAAATCTTCAGTGAATTACCATTAGAACTTATCTACACAAAGACTTCAGACTGAAACGCTGTGTGTGTTTCACATGACTGTATCGGTATGAGGTGCGGGGAAATATCAGGTGATCTTTCAGCCGAGCTGTGTACAAAAGACACGTCTGGTCGATGGAGGAAGATGACCACTGCATTCATTTTATACTGTTGCTCATCAATTCAGAAAACGTTTGTTATACATTATGAAATACTATTGTTACTATTTTCATTCACAGTGATGAAATGATATCTGTGTTTGGATTAAAATATGTATTTATTTTACAGGTTTTTTATAAAAGAGATGTGTATGAATGAATAAATAAATAAAATAAGGTAAAAAGTTTCGACATCCTCACTTGTAGAAAAGTTATTTTCTTAAAAGATCATAAAGACAAATATTTTTTGAAAAATAATCAGATCTGTTTTTATTTCACGTCGAGTCAGTTTATGCTTCGATCAAATACAAAATTCAGACACATTGAGAAAAGAGGTTAGACTCTTATTAAAGTTTGGGCATCTTCGCTGGATTGAGTCTGATAGAAACGCATGAAGCGCCAGCAGCGTATCGCATTTCTCTTAACATCCCGGCCCACTGTTTCTTGTCTTCTTCATACCTGTCGAAATATTGTTTTAATGCAAATTTAAACAAACAAGAATTGAAGTAAAATTATTTGAATAAAATTTATATTCCCTGCTGGAAAACCAAAGAATGGCAATAGAGAAAATGTAACGGGAGACACTCACTGCCAGATGTCTGTGATTTCTGAAGGAACACATTCTTTATTCTCGTTCTCTTTGATGGTGAATCCGCCCAGAACATACAGCACACCGCTGGCGCTCAACACATTCACAGAACTTCTCTCCTGAGGGAACTCAGCGAACGTCTCCCATCTGTAAGATCATTTCAGGATTAAAATCATTGCCTTTATTATTTATGTTATTAGAAGTGCCATGAGATCTTTAATGATCACAGGGGATCAAGACCTCAGTTTAACGTCAGATCTGAAGGAAGGTGCTTTTTACAGTATAGTGTCCACATCGCTATACTGGGGCATGAGGACCCTTACAGGTCACAGGGTGAGCACCTAGCTTTCTCAGGAGGTCTCCCATCCAGGTACTGACCACACTCAGCCCTGCTTAGCTTCAGTGGGCAACCGCATTAATGTCATCACAAACCTGTATGCGTTTCTTCTACAGAACACAAAAGAAGATATTTTGAAGAATGTTGCAACAATGAACCCCAGTGTATGAACACAAAACCACCGAGACATTTCTCAAAATATCTTCTTTTGTGATTAACTGATGAAATATACAGGTTTAAAACCACGTGACAGAATTAAGTAAACAAGATGGCTTTTGATTTGACTACTTTGATAATGGAGCTTTTAGAAAACGGCAAATATTTACGAAATATTGATGCTAATGATGGCAGTTTAATGCAGTAAAATGACAAAACACGTAGACATACTTGTTTGTTTCAAAGTCATAGGCTTCACAAGAAGATAAAAGGCCGTCTTCATTTACTCCTCCAACAACAACAATCTTTCCTTTGTGGACCACAGCACCAAACATTGATCTCGATGTCTTCATGGCCGCCAGCTCTTTCCATTCAGACTTCTTGTGGTTGTATGCAAACATCTTGTTGATGCTTTTACTGTTGCACAAATAAAAACAAACAATGTCAAAACAATCCTCACATGACATGGAATGTCTAAGAGAAAGACTGAAAATGGTACTTTTCGTCAGTCTTTCCTCCTATACAGTAAACGAGTCCGTTCTGTGAGATGGCACAGTGACCGTGAATCTTCAAGGGAAGTTTTTTGGTCTCCAGCCATTTCATCTTTCTGCCGGGAGCAGAAGAATATTTAGACAAAACTTGATTAACCGGTTATTTTAAGGAGGTGCTGGGATGAATAAAAGAAAGTGAGAAACGTACTCTGTATCGTAACACAGGACTGAGTCGAGAGATTCGTTGCTCTGCAGATCTTTACCAGCGACCGCGAACAAGAGATGATCAAACTCTCCCATAGCGAACAGACATCTGGGTGACGGCATCGCAGGAAGAGCGATCCAGTTTGGAGAGTGTTTGTCCAACTGAAAAACATACACAGATATGAGACCAACAGAAGAAGAAAATGTTATTGGTTCAGGAGATTCAAGTTCTCAGTCGTGTTTTATTTACTTAGTCTCCTAAAATTGTTCAGAAGAAATAAAAGCAGATATACTTAAATGAGAAGGATGTGTAAATGAATGTAGATTGAAGAGGTCAGAGAAGACAACAGATGAGACCTACGAAGTAAATGAAGATCTATGTAGCAAGAAACACTCTTCATTTCAGCTTTCATTTCTGTATCGTTTATAGACATCATAGACATCAGTGAGATTGAATAGAGAGCAGACTTTGTGATTACTCACCCTCTCGTCATTTCAAACCTCCTTGAGTTTCTTTATTCCGCAAAACACAAAAGAAGTTATTTTGAAGAAAGTTGGTAACCAAATAGCAAACGGACACCATTCACTTCTATTGTACAGACAAAAAACGAAGCAAGCTAATGGGGTCCAGTTAACAACATTCTTCAAAATATCTTCTTTTGTGTTTTGTGGAAGAAAGCAAGCCAAACGGGTTTGAAATGACAGGAGGATGAGTAAACGATGACAGAATTTCGATTTTTGGGTGAACTATCACTTTAAGCAACAGTTTCTGTTCAGTTTCCATTCAATCTCATTGATGTCTATGAGAAATAAACGACACAGAAATGAAAACTGAAATAAAGAGTGGTTCTTGTTATATAGATCTTCATTTACTCACCCTTTCTTTCATTTTATTTTATTTTCATTTTATTTTAACTCATATGAATTAAAAGAACACTTTGTTTTGCTATTTAAATGATATGGTTAATCGTTACATTGTAAAGCGTTGCTGTAATTTTGCCAAGGTTTGCAAGTAACTTACTGTAGATTTGATTACTACTTAATATTTTGAGTTAAACTTTAATCAAAATTATAACACTTTGAGATTTAAAATGAGCAAGAAGAGACTGGTCTCATTACTGGCATCACTTTTTGTTTTCTTTTCTGATAAAATATTAAACCTTACGCCACATTTACATAACAAGAAAAGTGAGCTACGATATTTGTCTTGTTTTATAAAAGAAAATATAACAACTAGATAAGTTCATGTTTAAAACAAAATTGTAAATGAAATCTACAGTAAATTACCGGCAAACCTGCTGCAAAATTACAGCGAGGATTAACAGTGTAAATAAATGAATCTAAAGTTATCAATTAGTTTAGAGAATCAAATGAATACCTGAAAAAAGTAGCACTGCAACGGCGACTCCTTGTTTTCTTCGTCCACGAACAATCCTCCAGCGACGTACAGAACGTTCTTCTTTGACGTGATGCTGACGTGATTTCGAGGTATCTGCTCCGCTATCGCCGCTAGGAAACATTCGTTTTCATCAGCATCATAGGCCACAGCCGCCGTGTCATTTATCATCAGGATGAGATCTCTGGAGTACATCCCCAATCTTCTGTTGTCATTCAGATACCCGGCAGGCAGCACGTCCTCTCCATCTTCTGCTTTCTCTTCAGCTTGTGGAAGTTTCCCGGCGAACGCGTCCTCAATGACCTTCAGCTTCTTCACCAGCTCAGGGTCGGCCTTTATGATGTCATCCTTTTCTACTTTCTCCTTGAAATATTTCTCTGGCAGCAGGCGGAATCTGATGTGGTCGAAGGCATCGACCAAATCTTTCGAGCGGTTCTCCTTGTTCTTCCGGACCCATTTCATCACTAGCTCGAACACGGGTTCTTCTTTCTCCACGTTGAGAGCGTCACACCCAATGATGGCGAAGAGTTCAGGGGCGTCGAAGTCGAGAAACTCCTCCTCGTTGGCTAAAGTCTCGAAGCGTTCCGCTATGAAGTCCCTGGCGGAGATGGCGAGTCTCGGGCAGTTCAGGACCAGTCCCATTCTGAAGATGGCCAAGCAGCTCCCCACGGATAACTTGTTTTGTAGATAGTTCACACAGACGGTGAACACGGATGGTATCTGAAATCTGTTGGCGACTGCGAAGACGTCTTGCACGTTCTCGTCTGTGATCTCAATCTCGGCAGAATACAGATAATTTACCACCACATCCATGACCGCCGGGTCCACGTCCTCTATCACCACTTCTTTGCTGGAGTCCTTCTTCTCGGATCCGTCTTCTGAGAAGTAAATCTCTCTGAAATACGGGCTACAAGCGGCCATGATGAGCCTGTGACAGGGCAGACTCCTATCACCGACCTTCAGAACACAGTCAACAAATTTATTCTCCTTTAGAAGATCCTTCAGACCGTCCTGGAGAAGAGTGCTCTGAAAGAGCTTCAGGTCCTCTTTCAAAGCCAAGGGGTCCATCGCAGAGCTTCTTGGAGATGTGTTCCGTCCTCTTGTCTCTGCTGAAGTAATATGGAGCCCAATGCAAGACCTCTGCGATTTAAACTCGTCCCTCTAAATTTAGACCCTCCGTAGTATCAGAAAGAATTCGGACTGACCACACGGGAGAAAGCAGAGCATCGGCCAGCTGTCACAGACTGAAAAAGACAACTGTGAATCTTGGACGCACTCAGGGGTCAGACATTTGTTTTGTTGAAGGTAGAGGAATGTTTGGTGTCAGTGGAGGAACAGATGGAAGCATCCGGGAGGTGTGAACGTGATTTGGGGTGGGTGGGCATCATTACCTCTGCTTCACGTCATTTATACCTCTTGGTTCTGTGACTCACTCGTGTCTCACTCATCCACGTCAGGTTTTCTATTTAAAGGGATTGTTCAGAACATCTAGTCGCCTTCAAAACCTGTTTTCCATGGAACACAAAACGAGAGGTTTTAAAGAATCTTCACTGCTTTCCATTACAATGATAGTTTATAGTCATACAAATCACCAAATTTTTTAGTGTAAATATTTAGAATTCAGTTCAATTAGTTCCAGGGAAAAAAAAGAGACCACATCAATTCCGTCGAGGATCTATAAAGAAGCTTTTTTGACCAAATCCAAAATGCTTTTTCATATCAAGTGTCAATAAAAATGCACAAACGAATGATTTTATTATTTTCCCTTCTTTAGAGCACCGTTGTATTTTGTTCTTACTTAGTTGAGAATTTTCTTTAAACTTGTTTAATCTCGATGGATCCTGGACTAAATGTCACATCACTTAATTAATCATAAAACTGTTGTGTATACGCCTATATATTTCACAAAATGGCAACAGCGAGCGGAAATAGGGAAAACTTTTTCCGGCTGCACTGCTGCCATAGCCATTCATTCAGTTTGTTTTCTCACAGATTTTCTTTTTATTTACCAAAAACAAAAGTAGCATATGTTGTTCGATGTATTCATGGTTTACGGGAAGATGTAAAAAAAGGGAAAACAAACATTACAAAAACATAGTTTTTTTAAACGATTTATCTATTATCTGATATATGTTAGACACATCAGCATAAAGAGAGCGCTACATGCCTAACTTCTGGTTTCTGCACCCGTTCTGTGTAGTCGAAGCTAGAGCATCATCGACCGGACAAGTGTTTACCCTACTTAAGGTTTATACACGTCACGCTGTGAATTAGGTCTATTCCCCTCAGATCTCACAGATGTCATTCACACCCAGCAAAATTCCAATAATCTGATTCTTGATGTGTCCAATATGCTGTGATGTCATTAATACTAAAGACTTTATTACATCAATCTCTATTAAGCAATTGCTGCATTACACAAACATCATCATAAAAAAATCTCTTTATATTCTACAGAAAACTGTGTATTCATTTGGACCAAATGAGGGTGAGACAACGTCTGGATTGTTATTTATTTCCATGTTTTCGCCAACTTTTTTATTTCTGTTTCCTAAAAAGCACCCGTACAGCAACAGAGAAGAGACATAAGAGCTCCTATGAACATCTGAACATCCATCTCAACACAAACACAACATTTTGTTACAGCACAAATGTAAACAGCTCTTTACACAAAACAACTGTACAGGTTCTAATGTACAAATGAGATTCGGCATTCAGTATAAATATTATACATACATTCATATGTATCCAACTACCCTAAACTTGTTCATATCTGACTTGTAAACTTGATAATATCAAATAAATACTATCATGAATAACATTTTTTTAAACAAACTTGATGTTGGAAACAAGGCATTTATCTATATTTACGTGTGCAACTCCTTCTGTAAAGCTGTATGTCTAATGGTCATAACAGGGTTCTTAGTTTTAACCCATGACTTCCCAGAGTCCCTGTAGTGTGAATCCATCCTTCAGCTTCTCTATAGCCAGACCCAGCTCCTCAGAGAACACCGCTTCACGATCATGTTGCTTTAAGAGAGAAATAATGCATCACTACAAAAGCATGAACATTCAGACATTTAATGTTTTCTCGTCCAAAAGCATGTAAAATTTTGTTTTTAAAGATGGGGTAACATGCTATTTCATGCATTCTGACTTCTTTACACTGTAAAACGTGCTGGCTACTCATGATTAATATTGTCAACTTGTCAAAAAACAAGTTGGACTTATGACGTAGTATTTCTGTGATACACTCCCCCAGCACTCCAACCTGTTTCGGAAAGTTTTTATAAGTCTGGATACATCTTTCATAACATGGATCCTATTCATTTTATTTGTGCAATTCTCATGAAAAAGCACGCCCACGGCAAGGCGAAATAAATAACCTGCCCACGCGCCAACCGACAACAGTAGGAAGACCAGTTTATCAAGATTGGCTGCGCTGTTGTCATGAAGCGGCAGCTCGTTACTCTTGCAAAAGTGAGAGAAGTTGAGGTGTGTTTGTTTGTTGGTTCACTGCATTTCAGTGATGGATGTTATATAAATGGTGGACATAAAGCTGGATTTGGAGATCGTTTGAAACTGATAGACATGCATAATGTAAAAACATGAAGGGATTAATGTGATGATGTGTTTGTGCTGTAGTTCCATCCCACTGCCTGTCTATAGCAGCTGGTGTTTTTCCAGAAATAATCGAACAGCTTTATCTGTCTTTTATACATTTGATCAAACTAAATACTCTTATACAATACTACTGTATTGGTACTCAAGATTAATATGAGATTGGCAGAAACTGCCTGTGTTACCCCATATTTAAGAGTTTTGAATGATGAATGAACGAAGGGCTTACTATTAGACTTATACTATTAGGTCTCAAGAATTGGAAAATAAAAACCCAAACTTCTTCAAGCCAACATTATAATAATAATTATTAGTATTGCAAGCTGCTATACTACATTAACTGAATAACATTTTCAATACTCATAAATCGATAGTTATAATCTATTTACCTTATTTCCATCTGCAAAGTAAGCCTTGACAAAGAAAAAGAACAAGCAAACCGTTAATCATGTAATACAACATACGTTACAACTAAGATTCCTCTCCATAAACAACAATCGTCACAACACAAAAATATTTTTGAAGCCAAGCAACAAGTGTGAGACATTGTGTGTCATGGCTTAAGCGATCATCTATTTTGAGAGACACACTCACACGAGTGAAAGCATCATGATGTATGAGAGTAACAGATGAGGTCAAACTCACAGTAAAAGCATCTGTGTGTTCATCTGGTTCAATCTCCACATCATCTGGAAGCTGTTCTACAGTCAGTTCCTCCAGCGGCTGAGGCTAACCAAACATATTAGTCATTATTCATATAGTTCATATAAATTCATGGTGATTATTAATATATTTTTTCATAAAAATAGTTCTTGTTAAAAAAAATGTTTTAATCGTTTAATCTGAAAGCAAATGATTATAAAACAGACAGATCTGTGACAAAATGTTCTAGATTGTCACCATGTCTGAGGTGTGTAACTACCTTTTCCTCCATCTCAAATTCCACACCAAAAATGGGGTTTGCGGAGTACACCTTGTGCAACGAGTTGATTTCCTTCACCGCGTCCTGTAGTTTGTCCATTGGATCGATCTTAAACCCCAGCACATATCCTCCTGTCTATAAAAAAAAAGAAAAAAAAAATTATTAAACATTGGTTACATGCATGGAGACACTCACTTTTTAAAAGTGTCATGTTATATATTTAGAAGTATTTTCTGGAGACGTGGATTCATTAACTTACTTGCTGAGAGCTCTCGATGACAAGAGCAAGTCCAAATTTGGAATCTCGAATCCGTATGGAACGCTGAAAAACATTTGGGATTTTACTACCCACAAATCATTATTGAGGAGCAATTTTATTATCTTTAGGAAAACGTACAATCTGCAGATATGGAATGCTGACGTTGAAGCTCTCGTTCATGTTGGCATGCCACACGATCCTCACGTTAGTGATAAAAAAGGTTCCAAGATTACCCTAAAACACAACGTAATGCTGAATTTCAAGACAAGCGGTTGTTAAACTTAAAGAAAAAGAAGAGCAGACACATCTACATTAATACCTGATCGCTTGACAGGTTCCAGACTCCATTGACTTTATCATAAACCTGTTCCTGTGGCAGGAGTCTCAACTGTTTGTTCTGAATCAGAGCTCCTCTCAGCTTCAGATCACGATACATTTTAGAGGTCTCGTAAGCCCTACAACACACACATTTCAGTTTTATATAGCTCATTGTACTCAAAGAAATGTTTTAAATCTCCACAAAGTTAACTTAAAATATCTTCTTCAATGACTTCAATATACCTTGGGTGATAATATTACTTGCGTGACATTTCTTGTGTTTAAAATGGAAATAAGAGGCAGTAAATAGGCTTTATAAGAGAAACACAACACAAAAAAAGTACCTGTGTACAGCGATGACAGATGTAAACAGCCTCGGACTTCCAGGAACCACATTTGTGAATATGAACTCAAACCGTGTGTTATTTGATTTGGTCAATATGTAAAGCGCTTCCGTCTGACCTCTTAATTTCTGTAAACAGGTCAAATTTCACATCAACCAGATGAGCGGTTAAATAAAACAATTCCACAGTCATAATATTAGCTTGAACAAATAACAGCATCTCACCGAATTTGCCGTCCTCGTGGTGATATTAATAATGCAGTTGTATCCCACTGCTGTTAATAATCACACAAAAACAAGCAGATTCAGATCATGATCTGCTCATCCTGCTTAAACAATTAACCCTCTCATGTTTGAATTATTATGTCACATGCACACCATTCATTTCATATTTTCCTCAAGCAGGATCATTCCCAAACCCTTTCCCCAAAAATGATCAATTTTACATCCGTCCTCTGTAGTAAAGGTATCGAACGCTTCGCTTTTGTCAGCCATGTTAAATACATATGCAAAGCACAAACGAGGTCACTTATATAGAATCTTGGGTAATGATCAACTGGGGTTTGGATGTAACATCATCACACACTGAACGA
This sequence comes from Triplophysa bombifrons, assembly GCA_029783895.1. Classification (NCBI taxonomy): domain Eukaryota; kingdom Metazoa; phylum Chordata; class Actinopteri; order Cypriniformes; family Nemacheilidae; genus Triplophysa; species Triplophysa bombifrons. Next base: position 1,916,440 of record CM056456.1, read on the forward strand.
ATAAGAATGTATTTTAATTTAAGGCTTACTGTAGTAGATGGAGTGAATCAGAGGGTTTATTGGATTTCGTTCAATAGCGAGCAACATTATTACTTAATGATCTTCAGATACTCACACAAGTTAACTCTTGGCAGAGCCAGTGAATGCCAGATTATCCTTAAATTGGTCACCAGGAGTCTACCTATATGAATTAAAAAATACACTCATTACTTCAGAATAAGCAAAGCAAAATAGACAAAAAATTATTTACATTTCACACAGCAGTAACAATCACATTTATTCATTAAACAGCTGCTTTTATCTTAAACAAATTACAAATGAGTGAGCATCTAACATTTTTGTCAATGCTGTGATGTTATCTGTCAATACAGTAACCAATGAAAATAAACGGCAGCAGTGAAGCTCTCGCACCTCTATCGCCATTATTTCCCTTCGTGTCCTCTATTGAATCCAGGCAGTCGATGAGAACTTCACCTGGTCTGGTTTTCATCTGCCTTAAAGTAAACATATAAGACTTAAGTGAATCACACGCTGCTGTGAGATGCATGACAGTAAATCAACCCACCAGCTAAGATTCATGATTGAATCAACAAGTAAGATTAACGTTAACATATACACACATACTGTATAAACATCCCTGCTGAAAGAAACATAAGTGAATTGAATGGTTCTATTTGGAATTGCATTGGATTTAATGGAAACTCTAATGGTCTCTGTGGGTAATGTGTTGGGTTCTATGGGTGGAATGTTATCTGGTGGATGTGAACCCACACAACACATTAAATCCTACTGGAATACGACTCAAAACAGACCAAATGAAGAAGTCTGTAATGGTTTTACTTTTAATGATAAACTCCTGGTGTTTCATAATGGTATTTGTGATATTTATGTGTAGTGTTGTTGCAGAGCACAGTAAAATATCAGAAAAAATATTTATATCCTCTAAATTGTCTTTTGTAAGATACATTACGCCCAGTATCATTACAGTTAGTTACATTACATCATTGAATGTAAACAGCGCGAGGACTTACTGCGCCGTGATGTCAAATCTTACGTCTCTGTCCTCCCAAAGAGCGTCTAACACTGACGCCATGATCAATCTACACTAAAAACTATCTTTTATCAATCTTTTAACTAAAAACAGATATTTAAAGTCAATCAAACAAACGCTCAGCGGGCCGCTAAGAGGATTTGGTGCTGAGCGTCACCACGGTAACGGCAGTACGTCAAACACGCGTACGGTGGAATGTGAGGGACAAACTTCATTCTGAACGCGTTTAAAATAGATTAGTGCAATGTGCAAAATATGTTTTTGATTCATAAGGATTGTTCCGTTTTAAATCTATGTTGTAGAAATATTTACAGTTCACAGTAAAACAGTTAAAATTATATTATTAAAAATATATAAACTCAATGTCATCTACGTCTTCCTCTGTGTCATTTATTGTGTCACTAAGTAACACATTTCACCATATTTAACTTGTTATTATTTATTTTCTGTATACGGGTAGTAACGTTACATTAAAGTTAAGCAGAACTAGAACTTTTATAGAGGATGATTGACACCATTAGCTGCTCAGTTTCTCCCCTCAGCGTCAACGGTCAGGTGGTGGTAAACATGGTTTTACTACAGTAACCAAGGTTTTTTATTACGGTTATTTTTTTTCGTGAGTGCGATATTTCTTTTCAATGTCGCCGAAAATCTTTTATTTAATCACTACGGACAAGTGCTCGTGTCTAAGAAATAATACGGTAACCCCAGGTCAATCAAAGATTGTGCGGCACTTATCACTGTTTTACGGTAATATCAGCAACAACACGGAAGCTGCGCTAACAGCGTGGATTTCTACAATGTTTGAGGTAACCGTAAACAAAATGTCACGTTTTCAGGTTATTTTAACTGTTATATTTTAAACTAAAGAATGGCCGTATGTTAACCAGTTGTTTGTTTCTCATATGCAGACGTGTTATATAATGTAAGACATGATTGTTCCCGGGACACCGCCTGCACAGGATTTCAACCGCTTCCTCCGGAGGTCTGCTGGGTACTGTTGTGTCTACTGCTAAATATGAAAATAAACTCCTGAACAAACCCTTAAACAAAACGAAAAATACTGTAGTTTAAGCTGCACCCCTAACAAGAGAATCAACTAAACAGTCAAGCACGATGTTTCTTTTAAACATTGTTTTGCGTTGCACTGTTTCCTCAGATAAATACCACCGTTACTTAGGAGTCCGGTCACCTGACAAAGAAAGCTGATCCTGATTGGTCCTCTTGTGTGCATTCAAAGTGCCGATTGGCTCGAAGATAAAACCAAATTATAATTGTAGAAGTAACATTTTTGTTTTCTTTAAAACATTCCCAAAATGTACACATTAAAAATGATGTAATAAGTTGTCACGGAATAAGAATATGTGAATAATTTAATTTGTACGAAAATGTCAGATACAAGTCAGCCGAGTTTGAAAATAATCACTTTCATGCAGTAACTCATTCGCCACCGACCTCTTTAAAATAAAGTTGCCAGCCTACACCAGCGTTTTTTAACATTTCACCCAACTTAAATGGCTCACAGTACATTTTCTGTGAAGTATATAAGGACAAACCATACGTCAAATGAAAGAACAGAGTCTCAGCTTTTAAACAAAAGAAACCGTATTCTTCTATCTTCATTTGTTTTTTTTTATCACTCCGTATATGAGGATAGATTTCTACAAAAATGCATCATTTTGATTAAACAGCTGAGATAATTAACGTTTTTTGTTAAAGATTCCGCCCAGATTCCACTCAGAACAATCATTAAAAACCACTAAAACATATACGTTCTGGGATTCTGTACTTTTTCCCAGTGGTGTGTAATAGCGCCACCTGCTGTTCAACAGAACAAACACTGATTGCCGTAATAACTCGTCTTTGGCGGGGAAGCGTTTGATTTAATGACGAGATAACTCGTCATTAAAGGCGGCATGAAATAAAAAAATATTCAAATTTTTTTACACAGTGGTGTAGTATTTTTCATAAATGATTTATCCGTTCACATCATTATTTAAAAAAAATGCATTTGTAAACCTTTAATCAAAAACTTAAACCTCCACCTCTAGAAACGACCTCTCTTCACATCTGGTCACGAGGAACGGCGCGAGGGCTGGGCTGCAATGACTGATAGATTGCAAACTGGCATTTAAAGCGTTTAACAATCCAATCAGTTGTTGGTGAAAGAGATCAAGTTAAGCCCTACATTTTTTCTCACATTTCAGAAGTCGTTTCACTCGGGCTTCGTCACGATAAGGGAAAAAATACTATCGTTACTTCTGTTTCATGCCAACTTTAATACCATTGATGACGTGTAATTGGAAAATGAATCATGGCAGTATAACTGTGTTCGCGTATTTTAACCTTGAAAAAACGCAAATCAACAATGTTTTAACTATTGATAGCTGTAGTAAGACCATGGATCATTTTCATAAGGATTTTTTGAGAAAAAAGAAACATAATATTAAGTACATAATTTTTTTGTCCATTGCCACATGTATTTATTTGACTTTTAAGTAATTTTTCATCCTCCGCAAGGCGTAAACAACATGATTTTGTTTTTAAAATGTATTTCTTTCTTTTGGCAGGTCTGTTCCTCGATAAAAATATTATCAGGAATAAAAATACAGGAATAATTCATATTATCCTACAAGTAAAGGGGCCACTGAAAGTGATGAACTACTGAATGAAGTTGAGGAGAAACGTCAGTGTCAGAAACCCCAGAATCTTATAATGCTCAAAATGTCTTCTGATGGTTTACAGAAGAAGAAGATTTCCTTTTCGAAAAGAAAGCCGAGTACCAAGACAGGCAAGACTTTCACCTGCCCTCAGTGTGGAAAGAGTTTCAAGCGCAAAAGTCACCTTGAAGATCACATTAGAATTCACACTGGAGAGCGGCGATACACATGTCCTCAGTGCGGAAGGGGTTTCGGACAGAAATCAAATCTTGAGGCACATAAGAGAATTCACACCGGAGAGCGCCCGTACGCATGTCTTCAGTGTGGAATGAATTTCACACAGAAAAGTCATCATATGGTGCACATGAAAATTCACACCGAAGAGCGTCAATACGCGTGTCCTGAGTGCGGAAAGAGTTTCAAACGCAAATATCATCTTGAGATGCACATGAGAATTCACTCTGACGAGCGCCTGTATGCATGTCTTGAGTGTGAGAAGAGTTTCAAACGCAAATCAACGCTTGAAGAGCACATGAGAATTCACACTGGAGAGCGCCCGTATGTTTGTCCGCAGTGTGGAAGTGGTTTCGGACTGAAATCAAATTTCGAGGCACATACGAGAATTCACACCGGAGAGCGCCCGTACGCATGTCTGCAGTGTGGAAAGAGTTTCACACAGAAATGTCATCTTAGGGTGCACGTGAAAATTCACACTGAAGAGCGTCAATACACATGTCCTACGTGTGGGAAGAGCTTCATACAGAAATCAAATTTTGAGAAACATAAGAGAATTCACACTGGAGAGCATCACTATGCATGTCCTCGGTGTGGAAAGAGTTTCAAACGCAAATATTATTATGAGATGCACATGAGAAGTCACACCGAAGAGAGCCCATACCAGTTATCTCCAACCCCACTCATGGAGAGCCACGGTCCTGCAGATTCTGTTTCTACACACCTGTCTGTAATTATCAATCAACCTTCAACGCTTTAGCTGTGTGAGAATTTGTGATATCTCCTATATAGTGCACTATATCAGATATCCGCCATTTTGAAGTGTTGTCCGAATTCTGAGTAAACAACTAGTTCACTACTTTTTACCCACAATGCATTCTGATTTGAGTGTACTTAAGATGTTCTCTTTAAAAACAAATACGATAAACGTGACAAATAATGTAAAAATTAACTTTACCATTTTACAAAACAATCCAAAAATGACACAAAAGCGTCAAGACTAATCTCTACGACAGTATTGTCAGATGCAGGATATATTACGTCAGTGTCACAAATTGTTCACTCGTTCTCTTCCCCACATAGTGGACTAGTAAGCATTAGCTATAAAGGGAATAGTGAATGAGTGAACAAGTGAGCAAAGCTTTTGATGAGCTGCCTCAGGTCTGTTTGTAAGGGGTTGGAGATGAAATCTTTAGGACGGTTGCAGACCCCCGGCCCATACGCATGTCCTCAGTGTGGAAGGAGTTTAAGACAGAAAGCTCATCTTAAGGGGGACTTTACAATTCACAGTAACAAGCGCTCATGAACACGCTTTCATCGTGGAAAGAGTTTTCACCATCAAATGTAGATTTGCTGTTAAATTCCTGACCAAGATGAGCAGAATTGAATGTGTTTCTTTTCAGTTTTTGTCTTTTAATTATTTTTCTTAACTATGTAACTGACTATAGTTGCTTATTTCTCTATCGTGCGTCTATCGGGTGTGAGTTCGGTTCATCCTTCTGGTGAAAGAAGAAATCGCTACATTGTGCATGTTGGCAACAAAATATGTTTAGTTACACAATCCTTGTCTTTGATTCTATGTAGACAGGAGATAATGCAACATGCACATTATTTTCTAAAGGCATCAAAAGAATGACAGACATGTACCCCCATTTTTTCCAATTTTCATTACCTGTTGCATTTTATGAAGTGTTTGATGACATGCAACAGATTTTAGCTTTAATGTGTGTCAATGGGAACATTCTTTATTACACAATCTATGAGCTGTAACCTAATTGAGCTACAGATTATCTTTTGCCACTTTGTAGATCTCTAGATGAATTGCTTTACTCTTTGAAACTTCAGTTTTTAGATACTTGACTCAAATAGCAATATTCAGCTATTGTAATGCTTTACTGCAACTTTGTTAAATTGTTTTAAACATTATTGTTTCATATTTGCAGGATTTTATGATTGTATTACACTTTTCCCTTTTCTATAAAGAAGTTTGTTTTTAATCACACAATAAATTCAACAGTTTGACTTCAGGGAGTTTAAATGCTCACAAAATATATTGTTTTAAAAGTGTTCTTGCAACGGGTAATGTCACATTATCAATGTTGCGAATTTGGCTGGATTAAGATTTTGTTGACTGCAGGGGTGGTGATGTTAACATAACGTAGAATATGTTATGGATACGGAGGATTTACTTTTTTATTATGAATATTGTAACATTAAAGCTCCTTGGTATTAAATATTGCTACAGTATAACAAATTATTACAGTGGCACTTGCATACATGATATTTTTGGGTGACTTTTACAATTAATCTTGTTATTATCTATCAAAGCTCAAGATGTCTTTAATGACATAATACAATCGATAAGCACACCACCACGATTTATTCTCACTTACAAAAAGCCACAAAGATAAAACAATAACACTGATGTATTTTTAAGATATGTCAGTTCTAATTCATCTCTAACCTTGTGTTTTGTGGCACTTTCATAACGAGTTATGTTTGTCGTAGTTAATGATTCACCGCTTTAAATCATAAACTCTTATCAGTGGAGCTCCAATTTAATATCCTCTTAATTTGTTTTGTTGACCCTGGGATTTGCATCGATGTTGACAGACATCTCTCAGGATCACAAATTCAATTCTTTCATATTCTCCGCAGTCATGATACTCTACGCGTTTGGCCTCGTGCTCTTGTTCTTTGTGTTTCGGTGGTTCAGAGGATTGAAAAGAGTCCCAAACAAATGTGAGAAGTTTGTGCACATCACCGGCTGTGACTCTGGCTTTGGGAATCTCTTGGCTAGACATCTGGATGAGAAGGGTTTCCGTGTCGTCGCCGGCTGTTACACAGAGAAAGGAGAAGATGAGTTGAAGAAGATCTGCACTGACAAACTCACAACATTACATTTGGATGTGAGTGATCATGACAGTATCAGCAAAGCTGCAGACACCATCAAAACCCTGGTGGGTCAGAGAGGTGAGACCTGTAAATCTCTCACATGTATATGAGCGTGTAGTAAAACACAAGATGATTTCATGTGTGTGTGTGTGTGTTGATTGACAGGTCTGTGGGCTGTGGTAAACAATGCCGGTGTCTCTGTCCCGACGGCTCCTAATGACTGGCTGCTTATTGAGGACTTTAAACACATGTTAGATGTCAATCTGTACGGAGTTATTGACGTCACTCTCAGTGTTTTACCTCTCATCAAAAGAGCCAAAGGAAGAGTGGTGAATGTGGCCAGTATATTTGGACGGATTAGTCCCATTGGAGGAGCGTACTGTATATCTAAGTATGGAGTAGAAGCATTCAATGACAGTCTGAGGTGAGACATTCAGTCCTGTTACCACAGACAGGAATTTAAATGTTGGACTGCTTTGAATTCTATTTTCAGGGGTCCAAGCTGTTCAAATGTTGTGCATTCAGCACCAGGGGGCGCAATAACATGAAGAAATAAAGTTATCTTAATTCATCTTCTCTGACCCCAAATACTGTTACTTATGACTCATTCAGTTATATTTTTAATGTCTGACAGAAGAAACATGGCACCATTCGGAGTGAAGGTTTTATGTATTGAACCTGGATTCTTCAAAACAAGCGTGACTGACTCCAGTGCCCTGCAAAGGAATTTTGAGAAAATTTGGGAGAGGTTGCCACAAGATGTCAAAGATGAGTACGGCAGTGACT
>CM056456.1:1929065-2399065 GCA_029783895.1 Triplophysa bombifrons
CTACTTTTCTGAGTAAGCCTTCAAAGGTCATTTGAAGTGAGAAAGCATCGCGGCACACGTTTTCCGCACGGTTTTAGAAGCGAAGTGTGAATCGGTTCTATTGGGATGTGATCGTGTGACTACAAAAGGCAAAGCATTTGATTCTTTGTTAAAGGTGATAATAACAATTTAACTTAAAAATTGCATGAATTAATTCAATAAACGGCTCAAAATGCTTCGCTTAAGGCTGGAATCCTACAAGACTTTTAAAATCTGAACAGATTTTTTAAAAATAGAAATCATACACTTGCAGGCTATTTGAACGTTTGTATAGAAACCAATACATGATCAAATCTGCAGACTGGCGCAGACTTCTGTAACAACTCCAGACTGAAAATCTGGGCAAAGCTCGGCAAAAGACATGTAGTGAATTCCAGCAATTAGTTGAAATATAAAAAAGAAAGTTGTATTTGCGTGAAATAAACATCTTCAACTATAGTTTTACTTACAAAACTATTTGGTGGTAAGACTGTTCTGGTTGCACATTTTAACCTAAAAACTCTCATTCTCTGGTATAAGTTACTTAATACAACTTCAATGTAGGTGTAGTCCTGGAGTTGCGCCTTCATAGTCACCCTAAAAGGTGATGTTATTATATGATATTTGATTACAATTGGATAATATGTTACATCCATATAACATTTGTGATCTGTTTTGCACCGGTGAGAGATAAAAAGAACAAAAAAAACTTTTAACATGGAGTTCACCCGACAAGTGCCAATTGTAAACGATTGACTCGTTGGTTTTAAGAGACTGATTTCTTAATCAACGACACGGATGAGCAAATTCCTTTGAGTCATTATGTTGGCACACCCCTGAGATGGGCACATGCCAACCAATCGCAACACACCCGTTTTTTTATTTTATTTTGTTGGGTTGAAACGAATTATGCAACCTCTTTTTAATGTTAAGACATGTTTTTCGTATTCTCCGCAGTCATGATACTCTACGCGTTTGGCCTCGTGCTCTTGTTCTTTGTGTTTCGGTGGTTCAGAGGATTGAAAAGAGTCCCAAACAAATGTGAGAAGTTTGTGTACATCACCGGCTGTGACTCTGGCTTTGGGAATCTCTTGGCTAGACATCTGGATGAGAAGGGTTTCCGTGTCGTCGCCGGCTGTTACACAGAGAAAGGAGAAGATGAGTTGAAGAAGATCTGCACTGACAAACTCACAACATTGCATTTGGATGTGAGTGATCATGACAGTATCAGCAAAGCTGCAGACACCATCAAAACCCTGGTGGGTCAGAGAGGTGAGACCTGTAAATCTCTCACATGTACATGAGCGTGTAGTAAAACACAAGATGATTTCATGTGTGTGTGTGTGTGTTGATTGACAGGTCTGTGGGCTGTGGTAAACAATGCCGGTGTCTCTGTCCCGACGGCTCCTAATGACTGGCTGCTTATTGAGGACTTTAAACAGATGTTAGATGTCAATCTGTACGGAGTTATTGACGTCACTCTCAGTGTTTTACCTCTCATTAAAAGAGCCAAAGGAAGAGTGGTGAATATGTCCAGTATATCAGGACGGATTAGTTCAACTATGGGAGTGTACTCCATTTCTAAGTATGGAGTAGAAGCATTCAATGACAGTCTGAGGTGAGAAATTGACATACATGATGAATTGTTTGGTGTTTTCTTTGAGGGGTACAATGTCATAAAATTCTGCTTGGACCTCATTTAATGCTACTTGAGTCTGACAGGAGAAACATGGCACCATTCGGAGTGAAGGTTTTATGTATTGAACCTGGATTCTTCAAAACAAGCGTGACTGACTCCAGTGTCCTGCAAAGGAATTTTGAGAAAATGTGGGAGAGGTTGCCACAAGATGTCAAAGATGAGTACGGCAGTGACTACATGGACAGATGTGAGTTTAAAAAATAAATGGATGAATTAATGGATGCCAGTTTCCTGATCTCACACTTTCTCATGTGTTTGCAGTGAATGATGTGATAAGGGAGAAGTATTGTAAGGCACTCGATCTAGATCTGATGAAGGTTGTGAAGTGTATGGAACACGCTGTGGCTGCTGTTCATCCCCAGACAAGATATTCTCCAGGCTGGGATGCAAAGTTCTTCTGGCTGCCTCTGTCCTACATGCCAACCTTCATCTCTGATGCTTTCTTTTTAAGAAATGCTGTTAAACCAAAAGTTTCAGTCCTGTAGATACACTTGAAACCCCACTGTCAACAGATATATGCTGATTAATAGAGACTTCAACCTCTTCGTTTGGGGGTGTACACTCATGGTCTTTAGGGTCTCTAAAGGGTCTACGGTTGTTTTTTAAACAAATGTCATTTAACTCTGTTTATTAATGTTTTTACTCCACATTTGTGCAGTTTTTGGAGGATTTATGATTTTATATAAATAAATAAAATAGTTTTTTTCAAGGTTTTTAAACAAAATTACAATTACAGTACAAGTACAATTCACTTGATAAAAGACCCAAATTTCTAACATTCATTCATGGGGATAACATGGGTCATTTGACATGGTTTATTGTAAGATTTCTGCCCATCTTTTGGAAAATGTCGTTTTAAAAGAAAAAAGTAGATTGCTGCAGAGCTCCACTAATTTCCAATGTGCTATTTGATCAACTGAACAATATCTTTTAACATTTATTTTTCGGTTGGATTCATATTATGGATTAGATTCACAATTATAACAATAAAATTGACTTCTCATCAAAGTTTTGCATTTTGTGTATTAAAAAACAATCAGGTAATGTTACAATTATGTTACAACATAATATTGTTGCTGTCTTCGGAGTTTACAATTTATTTCAATCATCTGTTTTTCATTCAATTCTGCCACTACAATATTAGGAATATAAGACCTTTCCTATCCGAGAATGCTATGCGAGTCCTAGTCCAGGCTCTTGTCCTGTCCAGACTGGATTATTGCGATGCACTTCTGGCTGGACTTCCAGCTTGCACGACCAAACCTCTACAGATGATCCAGAATGCAGCGGCATGAGAGGTCTTCAATGAAGCCAACAAAGGGAACACACTCCTCTCTTCATTAAGTTACATTGTCTCACTGTAGTCGCACAAATCAGATTCAAGACTCTGCTCCTGGCCTACAAGACCACCACTGGTTGCTTTGCCATCCCCTTATCTTCCCTCACTAATGCAGATGCATGTACCCAACAGAACCTTACGCTTTGCAAATGAACGACGTCTTGTCCATCCCAAAAAGGTAAAAAATCTCTCTCACGTACCTTCTCTGGATCGGTTCCACAATTGTGGAATGATCTGCCCACTGCTGCAAGATCATCTTTAAGAATCGTCTGAAAACACATCTCTTCCGTCAACACCTTACTGGTCATTTCTGATTTCTATCTCTTTCTACTCTTTCAAATAAACAAAACAAAACCCTTATCTCTGTATACTGTGGTGGGCTGTGAGTCTAGTTTATTAGTGCACTTGTACTTTTTGTTGTCCTTATGTTGTCCCAAATGCTTCCATTGTTTACCTCATCTGTAAGTCGCTTTGGATAAAAACGTCTGCTAAATGTAAATCTGAATGTGTCTGTGCTACATAGTTTTGTCTCATCCTCTCATATCTCTCTGTGTGTACGTGTGAGCATGACCAGTTCATCATTGTGGATGTGTTTTGCATTGTTGGAAGTGTGCAACTTTATCTCTGTAAATGTTTGATCTGATTTTCAGGATGAAATTTTGTCCATTTCCAAGAAGACCAGACGCGTGACTTTTTTCGCACACCAACGTAAAATCAAGATATTCCATTTTTTTTTAGATCTGAAAAGTGTTCAAAAAATAGAAGGATAAGCAGAAGTAGAGGAAGAACAATAACAACATTTTCTTGTCTTTTTATTAGGAATATAAACGGTTCTTTGTTGCAGTAAGAAGTGTAATTTGCGCTAATGGCGGACCGCACATACTCTGCACACGAGCCAACAGACCGTCAATCTGTGTCGTCAAAAAAAAGAAAATACGATGCAGCAAGGCCAAGTCGAGACAAAAAACGGCAGAAAACCGAATAAACATCGGCGTGTTTCTTTTCAAAAAGGAGGGCATGAAGAAGGAAACAGGTTTGCTAAGTGACGCCGAAGTTGCCAGCTTTCTGCTGGACCGGTAGGTTTGTCTAATTTCCGCAATATAAGTGAACTGTTTGTTTGATAGCTTTAGCTAATAGATGAGCATGAGCATCAAGATAAGAAGTGTTTTTCCTTAAAATTTTTTAGAACGTTGTAATTGTATCATAAGTCTTTGTTGCATGGCCGTGTGCAAATCAAGTTAGAAATCATGTTTACAATCCGAATTTGCATAAATTGGGTGTAAGATATATTATAATACTGCTTAGCTTTCACATCCTCTCTTGTGCGGTCCTCCCGGGTAACGTTAGCTCCTCTGACTCTCCTCGCCCTGCCTGCATCTCCAACACCCCTACCTCTCCAACACCCCTTCATCTCCAACACCCCTACCTCTCCAACACCCCTTCATCTCCAACACCCCTACCTCTCCAACACCCCTACCTCTCCAACACCCCTGCATCTCCAACACCCCTTCATCTCCAACACCCCTACCTCTCCAACACCCCTTCATCTCCAACACCTCTTCATCTCCAACACCCCTTCATCTCCAACACCCCTGCATCTCCAACACCCCTACCTCTCCAACACCCCTGCATCTCCAACACCCATATCTCTCCAACACCCCTGCATCTCCAACACCCCTACCTCTCCAACACCCCTGCATCTCCAACACCCCTTCATCTCCAACACCCCTACCTCTCCAACACCCCTACCTCTCCAACACCCCTTCATCTCCAACACCTCTACCTCTCCAACACCCCTGCATCTCCAACACCCCTACCTCTCCAACACCCCTTCATCTCCAACACCCCTACCACTCCAACACCCCTGCATCTCCAACACCCCTTCATCTCCAACACCCCTACCTCTCCAACACCCCTACCTCTCCAACACCCCTTCATCTCCAACACCTCTACCTCTCCAACACCCCTGCATCTCCAACACCCCTACCTCTCCAACACCCCTTCATCTCCAACACCCCTACCACTCCAACACCCCTTCATCTCCAACACCCCTACCACTCCAACACCCCTTCATCTCCAACACCCCTACCACTCCAACACCCCTACCTCTCCAACACCCCTTCATCTCCAACACCTCTACCTCTCCAACACCCCTGCATCTCCAACACCCCTACCTCTCCAACACCCCTTCATCTCCAACACCCCTTCATCTCCAACACCCCTACCACTCCAACACCCCTTCATCTCCAACACCCCTTCATCTCCAACACCCCTACCTCTCCAACACCCCTTCATCTCCAACACCCCTTCATCTCCAACACCCCTACCTCTCCAACACCCCTTCATCTCCAACACCCCTACCACTCCAACACCCCTTCATCTCCAACACCCCTTCATCTCCAACACCCCTACCTCTTCAACACCCCTTCATCTCCAACACCCCTACCTCTCCAACACCCCTTCATCTCCAACACCCCTACCTCTCCAACACCCCTTCATCTCCAACACCCCTTCATCTCCAACACCCCTACCACTCCAACACCCCTTCATCTCCAACACCCCTTCATCTCCAACACCCCTTCATCTCCAACACCCCTTCATCTCCAACACCCCTACCTCTCCAACACCCCTTCATCTCCAACACCCCTTCATCTCCAACACCCCTACCTCTCCAACACCCCTTCATCTCCAACACCCCTACCTCTCCAACACCCCTTCATCTCCAACACCCCTACCTCTCCAACACCCCTTCATCTCCAACACCCTTACCTCTCCAACACCCCTACCTCTCCAACACCCCTTCATCTCCAACACCCCTTCATCTCCAACACCCCTACCACTCCAACACCCCTTCATCTCCAACACCCCTTCATCTCCAACACCCCTTCATCTCCAACACCCCTTCATCTCCAACACCCCTACCTCTCCAACACCCCTTCATCTCCAACACCCCTTCATCTCCAACACCCCTACCTCTCCAACACCCCTTCATCTCCAACACCCCTACCTCTCCAACACCCTTACCTCTCCAACACCCCTACCTCTCCAACACCCCTTCATCTCCAACACCCTTACCTCTCCAACACCCCTACCTCTCCAACACCCCTTCATCTCCAACACCCTTACCTCTCCAACACCCCTACCTCTCTTAGAGTAAATGATGAATTAAGTCAATTTAATATATTTATTTTTCTTTGTAAATAAACCTTGTCACTTGACTTGCAAAGGTTACTCTCTGCTGTCTCAGACGACGACATCTCTGTCCTGTGTCCATAACTTCAGTCTGTTGTTGGCCTGTGAGACGTAGATTGCAATTATCAACACCACCGATAATGGCTGCTATCATTTACGGAACCCTTTTGTCCTGTGACGGCAACCGTAGCTTCTCTAATGGGAGGGAGAGGGGGGTGGCGGAGCTGTAGGTTGCAATTACCTACATCGCCAATAGTGGCCTCTGAAACTTACACACAGAACCTTTAAAGTGATCATCTTATCAGTCTCATATTTTTAAAGTCACCTACACCTATTATTATAAGGAGATGAAAGAGGTTAAAGGTGATGCATGAATGCGCTCACGCTTTATGACACGAGCTGAATGTTTACAGAATGACAGCAGAGAGAACTTTGACCCCGTCCAGCAGTGCTGCTCTATACAAACAGGAGGAATCACAGGTGCGAGGTGTCGAAGAACGCTGTCATGGTACGTCAGGCTCTCGTCATACACACAAGCATATCATTTGTGTCAAATGTGAACAGAGAATGCATTTATAACAATATTAAATGTATGTTTAATAACCACGTGGTTACCTGAAGGGATTGTGTAACTGTTTTGGACCAGTTGCTCGTGCACATGTCGCGCAAAGTGTTATGAGGCCACAGCTGGAGTTGAATTGTGACAATACATATTTAGCTCTTTATTGATTTATTAAAATAAGTCATTCTGTTATTTTCTAGGTGTCTGAGGAGAAGAGTGTCCTTTTGGACCTTGTTCAGGTGAGAAGTTAAACACCTCACCTGTCGTGAGTTGAAGTCTTGTCACGCTGTTATCTATAACACACCATTTAAAACAATAAAATCATAAACGTCACAAACACAGATAGTTGCTACACTTCTCTTCTCATTGGCTTGCGTCTCCATCCCTCAGGTGTTCACCGGTAACCTGTTATGCGCGTGCGCACTGGCAGCTGTCGCGCTCATCTCCGTCATCCGGTCCATCAGACGCTCTCTCCGCATCCACGCCATCGATGAGAAGATCGTTCTGGTGACCGGCTGCGACAGCGGTTTCGGACACCTCGCGGCGCGGCAGCTCGATCGGCGCGGATTCCGCGTCATCGCCGCGTGTCTAACGGAACCCGGCGCCTCCAGACTGCGCGCCGCGGCCTCCCCCAGACTCAAGACGCTCCTGCTCAATGTCACCGACAGCGCGAGCGTCGGGAGCGCGCTGGAGTTCGTGCGCAACGAGACCGGGGAGAGAGGTGAGACGCGCGGATAGATAGGGGTGCCAGCTCGAGTCAAGCACAGGAGAAGATAAAGTGTCATAAATCGACATTTTTGGGTGAACTTTCTGACAGGCCGCTTTTAGCTGAGCTGGAGGAGCATCTTCTCATTCTCCTGGCATCTGCACAGCATCATTTATTATGGGATGGCACCACTCCTCCAGCGCGCATCTGATGTGTCCAGTTTGCACATTTACGGGTTCCTGCTCCGTTCAGTGACCTTTGTGCTTTCATGTGCTTTGTGTTTTAACGCAGTTAAATAATGTCCCACCTATTACATTAGTTAATATGAACAGACAACCTGGGTCAGAAGGCCACCGTGGTTAAACTATAATAAGTTTTGGAAAACGCTCAGTCAGCACAGACAAACCTGGTTTGCTGCAGTGATCATTGTGCATTACACTCTATTACAGTTTACTATAATAAAATCATGGTTAAGAGATGAACAATATGTTTTTACAGCAAGTAATAAACTTTTGCAAGTTCATGTTTACTTCTGTAACGTAGTGTCGTTTTCTGAACAACAACAACACCAAGATCTTTTCCTGCATCTTTTATTTATGAGATGTAGTGGAGCAAAAAGTGAAGCATACCTTGAAATATACATCTGCCCTCTTGAGAAATCTTGTGATTGTGTATGTTACACATTCAACTTGTTACGATTGTATTAACAATATTCTCATTTTTAAATATTATTTTGGCTAGAAATTGCTATGTGTGAGTGCAATCTCATAAAAACCGAAATCTAAATCTATCCAAGTCACAGAAAATTCATCGGTCAACAGTAGTGGGAACACTATCTCTCTATAATACACAAATCTTTATCTTTCCTACATCAGGCCTGTGGGGTTTGGTGAACAACGCTGGCATCTCCGTCCCTATTGGTCCGGCAGAATGGATGCAGGTGGAAGACTACAAGAAGGTTCTGGATGTGAATCTGATGGGCGTCATTGAGGTGACCCTGACGTTCCTCCCTCTCCTGAAGAAAGCACGGGGCAGGGTGGTGAACGTTGCGAGTATACTGGGCAGACTCGCTCTCATCGGTGGAGGATACTGTCTCTCTAAATGGGGTGTGGAGGCATTTTCTGATAGCTTGAGGTGAGTCTGGTGGTTAACGTTCTGAGACCCTTGTTACAGGTGATTTATGGGTCTGTCTTTGACCTCTCTCTGTGTGTGTGTGTGTTGAGGAGGGACATGTTGCACTTTGGAGTCAAGGTCAGCATCATTGAACCAGGCTTCTTTAAGACACAAGTAACAGATCTGGGTCTCATCGAAGATGATCTGAAGAAGCGATGGAACGCTCTTCCAGTAGAGGTCAGGAGGTCCTACGGAGACTCGTACCTGCAGGAATGTGAGTATCTGTGATGTCACGGTGTCATATCTTTTATTTAGGTATTTAACTCATGATTTACTCATTCGTGTTAATTCAGACTTTGTAGATGTCTCTTGATGTCTGGTTCAGATATGAAATTGCAGGCGTTCTCTATGGGGTTGTTATGCAGCAGGGACATCTCCAAAGTGTCGTCATGCATGCATCACGCTCTCTCGGCGCGTCATCCTCGAACGCGATACACGGCCGGTTGGGACGCCAAGCTTTTCTGGATTCCTCTCTCGTACGTCCCGACCTGTGTGGCAGACTTCATCATGGGTCTTCTTTTGCCCACACCAAAAGACACCGAAGTGGCCACATCATCACAGACATCATAAGACTTAATCCCTTTTGTTTTTTTGAAAATGACTTCACGATTGCAAAGACAACATTTGTTTCTGTAAACTGTAATGATGAGGATTTTGGCACACAACATTGTTACACTGAATGCAATGAAATAAAAAGTAAGAGATAATTTTTAGATGTATTGTGATCATTCCTCTTCAGTGTCAAAAATCAAAATTATGGAGTAACAAAGTCATTCAACCGGCATGTGGAAGACTGACAGCAAGACAATGAAGAGTTTGGTTCCAAAATGAGATAACTTTTTTGTGCATTCCAATTAATGTCAATCAAACTAAAGTTGGTTTGATTTGAGCCATAACTCAAAAATACAGCGCACTTACACAATAAAAACACATGAATAACATAATACAAAACATTTTTTATTTTTAACTTATCTCATTTTGGCATCCAACTCTTCAAATATGACTGTTGTGTTGCGTCAAAATGAATCTGAACTTGTTATCTTTGGAGCTTTTGAGGTCTGAAAAAAATACAAAGAATCTTAACTGTTATTTTCACCTGTTTCTCCAGTTTACATTTTCTGAAAATAAATGCAAATAGAAAAAAAATTGTTTGAAATTTAGAGTTAATATTGTTAGTAGTCCACAGAATAAAACAAAATGATCAATTTACCTAAACACATACCTATAAATAATATATTTTAAATCCCCAAAATGGTCTCTATCATGATCTCTCTAACTATTTACGCGGCTGTATAGTCATTATTTCGTAACCAAAAAATATTGTTTATTTTTTTTCATGGGATATACATTTTTTTAGACAGAACAAGAGAAAGCTTTCAAAAGGATCTGCACATTTGTTAAAAAACTGATTTATTTGATTTTCTTTTTATTTCACAGCAGCATTAATTTGCATCCAGTTCCATTTATGAAGATGAATACATTCATCATATTCATTTTCTGTCATTATAATACAAAATCACTCACAATATATCACCTTTACCATCCAGTGCCACTTACAAACTACTGTAGTTAATCTGAACAGCCCTTCACACTAGTGGAATATCACAGATTTACAAAACCATCAGATTTATTTCACGTTTATATGGGTTGGGCAATTTCAAGTACCATTTGACAGTTTTCTGCCTCGATCATATTAATCTTGGCAGGCAGAGAAAATACAAAACTGCATTTTATTGTGTCAAGACTTTCTAGATGAGAGTCCCTTTCTTACATGTAGCGATAAATGTTGATAGTCATGCTCAATGACGAATGCAAACAAAGTATTCTTGTGATAAAGGACACTGTTGATGTTCACCCCATGTTACTATAATATACATACAGTAGTACATACTAATGATGCACACCTGAAATATTAAAATAATAGGAGTATACATTAATAGTCGTCACAAGCAGATCACATGACTCAATCATGATGTCGACTGAATAAAATAAACTGTTGATTTTTGCTCTTTGCGCCGGTCGCTCCCCAAATGAGGTTTATATACAGAAGAGACGCCTAAGAATAATCTGATAAAATGGCAAAGACGCAAAGCACATTACTTGCGTACTTCAGGAAATAAGTATAATCTATCTCAAAATAACTTCTCCGCCGAGGATATTTTCAACAAAATCTTTTCAATTTACAAATGTACAAAATATTCAACGCATTCTCTCATTCGGCAGCAGCAGTGCAAAGATACACAAATAAAACATCACGATAAAAAAAGACGAATCATACAAGAATTGGCAATCAGCGTTTGTGAAGGCAAACTCCAGACAGAACTGGACAGACTCCAGTTCTGTATGTTTTACAAACATCTATTCTCAACCCTTCAAATAATCTTGCATTGATCTCTGTTGTATGTGGATGCATATAAAAATAATTTCTGTGCAAAGGGAGTGAGTTTCTCTGTCTTGTCCCGTGTGTGTGTGTGCTTATATTTCACTGTCCTCTTTAACCAGGTTGGCCGTATCTCTGAAGGTGTCCTCTGTCGGAGAAAAGGTGCCGAGTTTCTCTCGTTTCGTAGGTTTGGGAGGAGGAACGAACGGAGAAGGTTGTGGATCGCTGACTTCTACATATGCAACAGCTGGCTCGCCCTGCATCTGTAACAAACACACAAATAACAGTCACACTGTAGCTATGCAGATAGTTGCCAGTAAGTTATTGTAGATGGATATTTATCTCAATTATTCAAAGATAAATGAACATTAAACATTAATTAGTCTTAATCTTAACACAAAAAAATATAAAATAACAGTCACATGCAAAGCATTCTGGGAACCAGAAATCCTCATCAACCTTTTTTATGATTTTGGTTCCCAGAATGCTTTGCATGAGGTTGTAGTTTTTCTCTGGAATGATAAAGACTTGCTATTGTTTAATGATCATTTATCTTTGAAATAACTGTTGCCGGTAAACTACATAAATGTAAATCTACAGTAAATGCAAACTGCTGCCAGTAATACTGTGATTTCTATCAACATTTTTTACAATGTAATAAAGTATATTGTTTTATAATCTTATAATCCTACACAGTGCGCTAAAGTATTCTGTCGTATCAAAGTGGGTAAATACTGCGATATTTACTATAGTAATGTTCAAACACTATAGTGTCTCATATTAAACTGCGGTTTATTATAGTAAATACTAAAGTATACTACAATATCTTTTCAAAGTAGTCATAATAAAAAAGTATGTTCTTATATTAAACATTTATGATGATATCTAAATGTAAATGTTTTTAGTCAGCACATTGTTTACGTGTGATCATTTGTGGTGGCGTACGAATCTTTCTTTCATTATGAGATTCACTACATGATTTCCCCGCTCGGATATTCACTCGTTTCTACATGACGTTAGATGATCAAAGAAGCCTTATGCATTAACAATAAAAACAATAATGTGAAATTTCGCGTGGCGATGACTTTGACTTCTCACCTCTGAAAATGTCGGGTTTTCAAACGTCGTACTCGGCTTCAGTTTTCTTTTAAAGAAACTCCATTTGGACTCCTGAAAATGCAAAAAAAGAATGGCAGCATGGTCACACATACAGGACAAAACGGGCACAAAGAAGGCCAAATGTTCAGGTTTTCTCACCTGTGTGGTGTCTTGCTCTACAGGGACGCTCTTCACCTCCACAGCCTGCTCATAAGTGTGATACGTCGGGTTTGAGAAGTTACTCAGCTCACCGCTGACATTCACAGTGACCTGTATGATGACATTAAGCACAAAACTGAGCTTTCAAACTATTTTTCACAGTTGTAAGCAGTATAAAATGCTTTTGGGATGTATTGTGGGTACCTGTGTGGCATGTATTACTGCGGGATCACTGGACGGGACGGATGCAGATGAGTACAGAGGATTCTCAAATGTGACCGGCTGCCTCCCAGTGTCAGTGAAATTCTCATCCTATCACAAACAATCAGAAGTTCAGAAGAGACGTCAACAACTGAGCTCAGATTTGTCAAGTCTGCAATCAAACCTCAATATTGTCGACAATCTCAGTATGAACTCAAACATTCATTTACACTTTCAGACTCCAACAATGACACTCTCATTTGCTTCTGTTTGTATTCCTGAACAATTTTAGGAGACGGATCTGAGACTTAGTTGATACTCAAAGAGAACTACACTCTTACCAGTAGCTGAAAACAATCAAATCAATCAAAGCGTTTCATAAACACACACCAAGCACGAGCGTGAGCGGCGAGTGTTCGGATTCAGTCACGTGATCATGATTAATCAAGCACTTGAATCCTTTCAAACACGAGGCCTGGAGCCGATGGTACATTAACACCGGGGTCGAAAGGTCAACCGGGGATTTTCCGGCTCAGAGATAATTCTGAGAAATGTGCCGAGGGCACTTAAAGGTGGAGGAGAGCCCCGTTACAGCTCAATAAAGAAACATGAAGCGCACGTACCAGCTGCATGGCCCTGTCGATGACCCCCATAGTCTGAGGTTCCAGGTCCATGGTCACGTTGTCGCCCGAATGGAACGACACCCCGTTTCCAGTGTCATCCGACTTCACCAGACTGCTCAGACTAAGCGGAGATGGGAAAATGGTGAGCGGTTTAGCTACAAAAACACATATTTTTCAGGGTCGAATGATAGAAAGCACTTTTCATATCTTTGCCATCATTTGAAGAAGCCCTTTACTGTGCATCAATGTAGTGACTAAATGTCAAAGTCAATGTATGTAATGCATGAAATAAGTGTTTGTTTATTGATCATGACCTCGACAGCAGTTGTTTAGTATAAAAAACGCATTAAGGGTATACTTCACCCAAAAATGACAATTCTGTCATCATTTACTCACCTTCGAGATTTTGCAAATGTGTATAAATGTCATCTATAAATGATGAACACAGAGAAAGATATTTGGAAGAATGCTTATAACCAGACCGATTTTGCCCCCATTGACTCCCATAGTAGGATATAAAACAATGGTAGTCAAAAGTACCCCAGAACTGTCTTCTGTCCTACATTCTTCAAAATGTCTTATTTTGTGTTTAAAAGAACAAGTTATTTTTTCTACTTTCATCAGAACTTTTCATTTTTGTGTGAAGTATCCCTTCTATAGTCCAGAGAAGTTCATTATGTTCTGAATGGTTCAATGCACATGGTAATTCATTTGCTTTGTTGTTTTATTAAATGTAATAAAATTCTTCTATTTTAAAGTGTGATCTGTGTGTAAATACAGGAAGTGTTTGAGTGACGTGTTTGTGTTGTACCTGGGTAGTTTAGGCATTGATGGAAGAAAGGAACCGGTGCGCTTGTAGTTGAGGAAAGCTCCCACCACCAGAGCTCCAGATATCAGAATAATAACCACTGCTAACAGAACCGCAACAGCTACACAAACACACACACACAACATGTTAGATATGTGAAGCGTACAATAGTTTTTGATGGGAG
Organism: Triplophysa bombifrons; assembly: GCA_029783895.1. Classification (NCBI taxonomy): domain Eukaryota; kingdom Metazoa; phylum Chordata; class Actinopteri; order Cypriniformes; family Nemacheilidae; genus Triplophysa; species Triplophysa bombifrons. The sequence continues at coordinate 1,943,208 of CM056456.1, forward strand.
TAAGAAAAGTATTCGGTCAAGATGTGTCGGGGTAAATGACTTAAAAAATGAAAAGAAAAAACAATAACAAATGACAAATGACAAATGTCAACATCGTGTTTAAAATACTCATTAATGGAAAGTAATTTTATTATTTACTTCAAAACAATAATCAAACTTTTAATCCTCAAAAAATAGCAACTACGCAAACGAGTATTATTGTAAGACTTTTAAAGCTGTAGTCTGTCATTTTTTGGGGTTTAAAATAAAAAATAAAAAATTATTGAGAAAAAAAGGGTAAATTTAGTTAATTTAGTTTTTTAGTTGGGATGTAGTTTTATTAATCACCCTTTATTTATACAGTTTATTATAATACATTTTTTATCAGAATAGACAATAGAAAAAAAACATTTTCTCTGTAACAAGAACATTACCCTTCAATACATACATTCTTATATGAATCAACTAAATCAACTAATCTCTTACGTTCTAAATGAAGAGTTTGGTTCCAAAATGAAACTCAGTTTTTAATTTTTTTCAAAAAAAAAATGTATCTTGTAAACATGTCTCTATTGTGTTAAACTGTATTAAGATGTATTTTTTATGTATTATGGGTAAAATCAAAACAAACCAACTTTAGTTTTATTAATATTAATTGGAACGCACAATAAAAAATAAAAAAGATTTTTGAAAAGTCAAGTCTCATTTTGGAAGCAAACTGTTCACTACACTTAGATTTGAAATGAATTTGTTTTGTACAAAATTGTTGAACTTAAAACAAACGAGTAACCCTTTTTTCCAAAAGTAATTGAATCACTTATTAACTGATTATCCCTGACACTGTTTGTTGAAGTGTAAAGATGCTGATCTACAGTAGATATATAACAACATCACATGATCCTACAGGTCAATTCAATAACCCTGAACAAAGTCCTTACATTAAACTTTAAGACCACAGAAAACACTTGATGATTGACAGGCAGACGTTACCTGTGCCTGCTGGAGCTCCTCGAGATCTTCCCATTTCACAGAAACTACCCGAGTAACCATACGGACACCTGCAGAACACAACCATACACATTAAAACTGTTTTGATACTTTTCCTCATCAGTCTGGTGTCAGAAAGTTGAGAATGAATCATTTTATTTTACAACACCAGAGGAAGAACAGAAGCATTATCACAGGGCTGCTTTCCAACAACACTTACTTGCACTTGGGCAGGCCGGCTTCATCCGTGTAACACGTTCCTCCGTTCATGCATCGGCATGCAAGAGGCATGGACACCTCGGCCTCAATGGCTGCAGGTGTGAGCGACAGGTGTGACATCACCACAACATCATTACATCACAGATACAACACAACACTCACAATGTCACATGGCATTAACACGCTGATATCATGAGCATGCACACTGTATGTGATGTGACACCTCCTCTGTTCACACCATCTCTTACCTGCATCACATTCATTCTTATTGAAGTGGACCATAGCTGAACCCTGCGGACATGCGCAGGTGAATCCACCCGGCCGCAGCAGACACAGATGACTGCACGTGTCCTGACACGGATTCACAACTGCTGAAAACAACGTGAAGGAGACGAAAAGAAGCGCTTGTGAGGGATCAAAAGATGAGGTTTTGTTTTTATCTTTAATAGTATATGTTGAAGAATCATACTTTCATTTCCTTAAAAACAGCAAACACTCAAATGAGATGAGGTGTCTTTCATTTGTAAAACTTTGAAAGCTGTTTTCTGTGATTTTATTTGGTTAAATGAGCAAAAACAGTTGTTTTAAAAAGTACATTTGAAAAAAAAAACAATCAAAGGACCAATCAATAAAAAAAATAATAGAAGCATTTCAAGATTAAAGTCATTACAATGCGAGAAGGACTTTATCCAAAGTATAGTAAGTTAATTCTCAAAAAGTTTTTTTCTCAAAATTTAACACGTTTTTTCATGAACCACAAGGACTATATTCTCAAAGTATAGTGAGTTATTTCTCAAAATTTGTTTCAAGTTTTTTTCTCAAAATGTGACCATTGAAATTTATTGAGTTTATTCTCGACATTTTATTTAGAAAAAATGCTTAATCTCGCATTGTAATGACTACAGTAAACCAGGCTTATATTTATACTGTATGTATTAATATTTATATATCCTAAAATATTAACTTTAGTTTTATTCTAATCAAATTGTAGCATTTTAAGCATTTTATTATTTTTTATATAGCTATATTACTATTTTTATTCAAGTTTTAATTTATTTGTAGCTCATATTTTTATTCCCGCCACTTATTGATTTCAGTTTACTGCTAAAATATAATTTCTCATTTTAATGTATTTTGCATTTTTCAAATGATGTTCTACTTTTAAAACATTTATGTGTAACATTTAAAGAAACAAAGAAGCCTGAGATTTAATATTTTAAACAGAGATGACAATAAAAAAGCAAAAGTTATGGATTGCCGCTTGAATTTAACAAATCAATCATCAACAAAAAGAACCAGAATGTTAATTAAAATATTTTCAACTTTTTCCAATGTTTCAACATTTACATTTTCTACGACTGTAATGCAGTGACGTCAGTGTGGTGTCGTCTCACCTGAGTGGTTGTGTCTGTGTTGCTGGTAGATGCGTACTTGCGTCAGCCAGGGGTTTATGGTCAACACCTTCACCTTTTCTCCTTTGCCAAACTTATCTTTCTTCCACACTTCTCCTTTTTCTTTAGTGGTCCAGTACACGTGTCCCTCAAACACATCCAGACTGTACGGATGACCGATGTCTGCAACGATACCAAACATGAGAACGACCCACCATCAGACATCATCACCCATGTCTCCTAGCGCGGCGCACCGGCGTCTCACCTCCCGATATGAGCATCTGTCTGTCGCTTCCGTCCGCTTTCATCGACTCGATGATGTTCTCCTTGGAGTCGCACCAGTAGATTCGGTTTTCATTCAGGTAGTCTAAAGCTAAACCCGTTGGCCAGCCCAGACCTTCATCTAACAGGACTTCTCTTTGCTGGCCGTCCATCCACGCCGATTCAATCTTGGGTTTGCGGCCCCAGTCGGTCCAGAACATCTTACTAACATTCACACATGAACCAAACAAAGTAGAAGGTCAGGGTTCTCCACAGTTTATCTGGATCAGGTCTGTAAACAACTTTTTAGATCTTTACCCGAGAGCAGGATTGACCACAATAGCAGCCGGCTGATCGAGATCCCTGTAAATCAACCACTTTCTGTACCGCCCGTCCAGTGTAGCCACTTCGATCCGATTGGTTCCAGCGTCTGTCCAGTAAATGTGACTGAGAGAAAAAATTAAAACGTCAGAACAACTAAAGGAGGTTTCACAAAGCAACCAGGCACAAAGCATCACTCATGTACCGTCCGATCCAGTCCACAGCGATGCCGTCGGGGCTGGAGATGTATCTGAGGTTGAGGTTCATCTCTGTCACCGGATTATTGCCGTGATCATCGAACGTGGTCATGTACGCTCTCTTTATGGCACCGAACTCTGACCCTCGACGCAACACTGTCCAGTAAACTACACCTGCGGCATCAACACCATTCGTTTAGTGTTCTGCATTAAACCATTCAGGACATATGGAGGAAATCATGTGTCTTACTGAGCCCTACACCCTCGGGATCCCACAGGTAATCCAGAGCCTGAATGTGTTCGGCGTTATCCAGGTAATCGGAGTACTGCGCGCTGGACAGATTAAAGCGACGGATGCGCACGTTATCGGGCAACAACAACACCGGAGGATTCCCTGAAGAGAGAGAGACGACGTCACATACCCAATCTGACAGTTCACCCAAAAAATCATCATTTATTCACCCTCATGTCATGTGAGACCTGTGTGCGTTTCTTTCTTCCGCAGAACACGAAAGAAGATAGTTTGAAGAAACGACACTGAACCCCATTGACTACCATTGTATGAACACAAAACCCCCGAGACATTTCTCAAAATGAATAATGACAGAATTGCATTTTCGGGTAAACCTTCCCTGTCTTTGTAGTGAGGTTTAGGAACAGTTTTAGTGATGCTGTTGAAGCTGACTGGCACATCTCCAAAAAGAAGAGCACGAAGGAAACTATAGAGGGCGGTAGAGGGTTGAAGAAAGAGATTTAAAGGAATTGCATGATAAAGTGGTTTCCTTCACCCTCAGCAGCACATTCGGCTCCTGGCTGCTCGCTCACGGATCGAAAACCTTCAGCACAGAAACACTCGTAAGATCCTTTAGTGTTCCTGCACAGCTGAGGACACGTCCCGAAAATCTCACACTCGTCCACATCTGCAGAAGACAGAAAATATCAAAACACCGTCCGACGATTCAGCATTAGCACTCAAAACTATGAGAAGAGCAACTTTCATTACTAAAATAACATTGTACATTGAAATCTAGGGAAAGAATGGATAAAAATAGAATAAAAAATGTCCATTTGATGAAAATATTAATGAGTGAATGGGGGGGGGTTTCTTTTTAAAATGTGACCAAGGTTTCAACCAGTGTTGGGTAAGTTAAAAAGTAATTACTGACATATTCAATAGTGTAATGAGTTTACAGTACAAATCACTCTCTCTAAAAAGTATTTAATGACTTATTACTGATGACTTACTATATTCTACATCATCTTGATGAGTTCAGTGACTCAAGGATAGACATGAAACGGCTCTTTTAATTAATTCAAATAAATAATAAAAAACTACATAAATTATTATTATTAACTGACCAAAGTATACAAATGTGAGAATTTTACATTAAATCATGTGTTTTAAAGTTTGACTATGAATTTTGATGTCAATTCCACTATTGCACACGCATATATTACACAAAGTATTTAATTTAATTACATAGAAGAAACTCTAAGAATAAAGAATAATCCATTACTTTACTATTTCAAGGGAAAAGTAATTAAATTACAGCAAGGGATTACTTAGTAGCACCCAACACTGGTTACAACCATAGTTATCATAGTTTTGATTTTAGTTTTCTTAATATTTTAAATTAGCTTATATTTTTAGACTATTAGTTTAAATTTTAATTTCAGTCAAAGTTTTAGCAATTGTGCTGTATGCCTTTGTCATTTTATAATTGATTTGTTGATTTGTTTCATACGATTAATACATTTTTATTTTATTTTTATTTTAGTTTTTGTTAATTATTATAATTTTAGTGCTTTTACATTTTTCTTTAAGTTTAATATTTTCCAATTATTTTGAGGTCAATTTTAAATGAACAATTTCACATTTTTAATTTCAGTTAACTAAAATAACCAACAAACTCTATTGCATGGTACTGTATTAAATAATAAAAATAATGTTTGTATTCATGTCAGCTTGAGCAAAAACATCATTTAAAATTGAACCGCATGATGACTATCTGTCTTGGTTTGAGGAGACGAACCGTCACAAGTGTTCTTGTGCTCAGAGTTGGGTTTATATCCCGCTCGGCACGAGCAAATGAATCCGCCACCGGATAAATCTGTACAGTTATGTTCACAAAGACCTTCACTGCACGAGCGACCACTGCCGCTGTCTGAAAAAGAAAGAGAGAGAGAAAGAGAGAGATTGGCAGAATCTTTTGAAAGCAGAAGTCTATTGTGTAAAACTTATTCTGCGTCCCAATTTGCGTACTTATACTATGCAATGAGAGTATGTACTGTTTTTGTTATGGATAACTATATACACTTAAGTGTGTAGCAAAACACTATGCACGCACTGGGACGTACTAACAGGAAGTGGAACTGGCCGCTGTTGCCTAGACAACAATGTGGCCAATAACTGTCACACATCAAAATACCGCTCTTCTTTCCATAGCAGTATTTATTAATTCATTGTTTCATATCTGATGTTAACTCTATAGTTATATTTATTAATTTGGTGCATCAGTTACTTTATTTTAATAATGCAGTGTCGCTTCACTAAGCTCCGCCTACTTGCAGTGAGTTCTGGGTAATATCAGGCGTTATGTTTTTATTGCCTCAATAAAAAAAAATGAATAAAGACATACTGTAATGATATAAAGGTTAGCGAAACTACTAGGAATGAGGTAAGGTGTGGTGTAAAAAACTCACGACAGCCCAGTTCATCCGTCTGATCTTCACAATCATCGTAGTCGTCACAAGCGTACTGCAGAGGAACACAGTGACCGTTTCCACATTTATACTCATCTGAAGAACACGGCCCGTGAGTCGGAGTCACACCTGAGCACAGAAACATTCACACAAAACAATCAAGTTCATGAGCAAAGAACATGTTTTGGGTTCACTGAAGTAACCGATCAACAATATTGAGTATTTTCCATATCAATGAAGACTGAGTGAGTTTCCCACAATGTTTGACGGGTAGTTGATCCATGACTTGCATTCTACGTTATACGAATTCAAATCTTGTTTGCTGATTGGCTGCTACTCACAATGCTCCGCCCTCTCATCGGTATTATCGCCGCAGTCATCTATAGAGTTACAGAGCTCATGGCTGTAGATGCAACGGTTGTTGTCACAACGAAATCTGAATGGAGGATCACACGGGATGTCCACTGAGAAAACAAAACACACACAAGTGTGTTTGGTAAAAAGAGGTGTGCGCTTCAATACATGAAACAAGTGTAAAGAGTTTGTTCATTTTTATTTTTGTATGTACACAAAGTTTCTCTTCAGATGCACATTGATGTGTGTGTGTGTGTGTAGGGCCCCGCAAGCTTGGGGGCCCCCTTGTTCCTACATCGGTAAAATCATTTGACGCTTGATTTAGACACTCAGGCATACGCAATGAAGCGCATGTATCAAAGCGGTGCTCAAAAACGAAAGAAAGCAAAATAAAATAAACCTTATACTAATTTTACGAATATAGCAAAACAGTGCTATGAAAAGAAGCATGAATCTTGCACCTTTTACTTTCTTATACATTAATGCATTTGGTAGACGCTTTTATCCAAAGCGACTTAGATTGCATTATCCTATACATTTATACATAGGTATTTGCAATCCCCTGGTATCGAACCCACATTGTTAACGCAATGCTCTTAGCTACAGGAAAGCTGTATGTATTATACTGTAGCTAAAAGCACTCTTCATCATAAAACCAAGAAGGTTTATTCTTATAACAATCTGTAGAGAATTTCCTGCTGTTATGTGGTTCAACATAAAATAAATAAAGTTCTTATTTGAATGTATATACTGTATGTCTCCATAATTCCATGTTCTCAATACTTCTGTGTAATTCAAACAAAATGTTAGTCTATGTGTGGGTGGGCATCAGGTCTTGAGTTTGCTTAGGGCCCCTAAAATGGTAAACACGCCCCTGTGTGTGTTTGTGTATGTGTGTGTGTTATGTGTGTGTGGTTCTTATTACAGCAGAGATGAAGTTCTTCATCTGAATGATCTCCACAGTCGTTATCTCCATCACATCTCCAGTGCAGCTGAACACACACGTGATTCTTACATTCGAACAAGAACGGAGGACAGTATGTGCTGTTTGGATAGCGTGTTGCTGAAACACATACACAAACACACACGCACAAAGTCAACATGAGAAATATTTGAACAGTTTCTTGGCTTTATTGTGTTATTCAATGTTATTCAAACGTATTGTCTTTGTTGTCTTTTAACAGTTTGATTAAACATGGTTTTATTGTAGTAAAAGTGTAGTGACCATGATGTGATTATCATTTTTTTATCCGAGTTTCACTAACTTTTGATGTTTTAACAATTACTGTAGTGTGAGACCATGATAAACTTGTGGTCTTAATGAAAATATCTGATCTGCTATTGCAAAAGGATGTGTGCATTCACAAGGAAAATATCTATTAGTTTTCTCTTTATTTTAAATAAAAATTCTCTATTTAGTACGACTCCTGATTCCATGATTTAATTTCTTTTAGCAAACAGAAGCATTTGAGATTAATAATATGAATGTGCACACTCACGACAGGAACTTTCATCGGTGAAGTCGAGACAGTCGGCGTTGCCGTCGCATTTAAAGCGTTCGGAGATGCAGTGTCCGCTGTCACACTGGAAGTAGCCCGGATGACACGTCCGCAACTCTGAAACACATGAAGCATCTCTTATTATTCCAACACAAAGGGTGTGCAAGTGATCTGTCGTTCATCACACAAATGCTCTCACTGAGAATACATCCGGGTTAAATAAGAGTTTTAAGACGTCTTAAAGGAGAAGTGAAGAGGTAGTTCACGACACTTACCGCAGTCCCTCTCATCTGAATTATCCTCACAGTCGTTGTCGTGATCACAAACCCAGCGCTCAGGAATGCAGTGCATGTTATCACAGCGAAACTCGCTCTCTGTGCACGGACGAGGAGCTGCCGATACAAAACAAGAGCCAATGTTTTGCAGTTTAATTGTTTAATATTTCTCATAGGTTTTTCTACCTGTCCATCTTACTCTTAAAGGGATAATTCTAACAAAATATTTTATCATGTACTCATCATGTCATGTCAAAACAATGGAAGCCCATTTCCGCATGGGTTGGGGAATTTTTTCAGATTTTATATGTCATTGTTAAGACTGAGTATCTTATAATAATGAGAAAGTAAGTCAAAATTTCCACTTAGTAACTTATAATAATAAGAATGTTTCACATAGTAAATGACTTAGTATCTAATAATAATTTTTGAAATAATGAAGTTAAAATTTTAACTTAATAACTTTTCTCAATGAGAAATAATCTCATGCGCTACCAAGTCGAAATTTTGACGTAGTTTCTCCTTATTATGAGAAGGTTTCTCATTATTATGAGATACTAAATCACAAAAATACTTTTCAAATCTAAAAAAATCCCCCATTCCTGGCGGAAACGGGCTTCCATTCAAACCTGTATGACTTTCTTTCTTCTGCAGATCACTAAAGAAAATATTTTGAAGAACCAAACAATATTGACTTCAATTGTATGAACACAAACCACTGAGACATTTCTTAAAATATCTTCATTTCTCTTTAAATCTAAATCAAATATTCCTCTCAATATCTACACTCTTCTCATATAAAATCTCCATACAACCATATGACACTATAGTTTTTTTATGCTTGGTTCACACCAAACACAAAGAATCACGTTCCACGCTCTTTAATACTCGCGGGAAAAGTTCGTTATTTTCTCGCAAAAAAACGTCACGCAACGGGGATTGTCTTCAGGCGGACCTGTCAAACTCTTTGTGCTAATTTCCCGCTCGAGTTAAATATTTCAACTTGCAAAACGTGGCAGGCGAAGCGAATGATGTGAATCATGTGGCGCGATTGCCGCAAATGATGTGAAGCATGCAGAGCGATTGCCGCGAACACGCATCAATCGCACCGCCCCATTTGCTTCATTCGCATTGCCTTCTGAGAGTTTACGTCATTGCCTTAAATACTCGTTCTGTCAACCAAAGACTTTGTCGCTGTGTCGCTTGTCTCGTGCTATGAGATCATTCCTAGCTTTGGTCGACGTGAGTTCCACTGCTTTACTGGTAGTCGCTCGCAAAAGTCGCTCATCATTTGCATGGAGTTGAACAATTCTCATTTTTGTCGCTTGACTCTCACCGCTCTCACGTCGCCGAAAGTTGCCAGCTCTCCATTGAAATCAATGTGATCGCGTTGCTCTGCCGCTGCTAGTATCTGGCGGTCTGAAAGGGGCGATACTTTGCATAATTCGCGATTGGTGTGAACCCAGCATTAGTTACATTTTTCCAAAAGTTCAGTTGTAAGTTGCAAAGTTTTCCTTTTATTAGTGCAAAAGCGCTGAGCACAGATACTCATTGCAGCTGATCTAGATTTTTTTAATATTCTGTATAATTCCAAACGCTAGAAGAACTAACCGGAGGTGCTGCAATAAATCAACAGAGAAACAGATAAGAGTGATTGAAACGGAGCTTGAGGATTGAAAGGCTGTTTTCTCGCTGCAGTTGTAGTGAATGAGGATCATTTTTCATCAGTGAGTTCATCCACCCGTGCTGACCACCCCTACAGATCTTCTGTCAGGAGGAAAAACTCACAACTTCTTTCAACAAACAGCACAAACGTTCAAGCTATTCATTAAACTATAGACGTATGATGAAGGAGAACCGCTGTTTCCTGTTTGTCTTTTCAATTTCTTGCCCTTCATCCCTCTATCCTCGTCTCTTCCTTAACCGTTTGCTGTTCTAGTAAAGGATGTTATGTTATAATTCATTTCATTTCTCAGTAATAAAAGAATCACGTCACAGAGGTTTGGAAATGACTTTAGGATAAATACATTTTTGGGTGCACTGTCCCTTTAAATCCAAAAATTTTGATTCCTCGCAATTTAACACACTTGCTGAGAAGCACGAGAAGATCTCAGGGTTGTGAAACTCACAACAGTTGTGCTCATCTGATTCATCGCCGCAGTCATCGTCTCCATCGCAGTGCCAGCGCAGTGGGATGCATTGGTGGTTGTCACAGCGGAAATCACCCGTCGGCTCACAGGTCACCGCCTCTGAAAACACAACAGACATTGTGTGTTTAACCTGGGCACTACATCACAACACACAGATCTCACAGGTGCACCACATGCCTGTCATTCTCTTGGAAATGCACAGGGAAATGCGCTGTTGCTCTTTCTTTATGTGATTGTAAAAAGAGTTAATGATGGGACAGCTGACAGGTGTGATAAACTACACATGCTTTAACACCCAACGGCCGGCGGTTTAATAAAGACATGATGATAAATGCAGCGTGGGCCTTTGAAGAAAGAGCATTTTATTACAGATGGGATGAGTTTAGAGAGAGGGAGTGTGAGCACCCCCCACCGACACTGACCAATGAAACTGACCAGACACACTGCAGAGAAATGAGAGAAGAAGAGGAATGAGCGAAAGAGAGGAAAGTTATAGAAATAAAAGAAAAAACAGACGAAAGGAGGATAGACAAAACACACATCCTCACACACACACTTGCCCCACCTGACACGGGCGGTACATTCTTACACTCAGATTAGGGCGATCTCTCCTCTCTGTGCAGGATGGCACTAATGGAGCGAGTGTGAGCTGATAACACTGTGTGTGTGTGTGTGTGTGTCGGTCAGAACACAGGACACACAGTAGAAGACAGCAAAGTAAAATCACAGTAAAGTGAGCATAAAGTCAAACAGCCCCCAAACCTCAATAAAATCGGTAAAAAACACAAACTGCAAAACTGCACACACATGCGCACATATACTCGCACACACAAATGCGCGTGCACGCACACATACTTGCGCAGACACATGAGTACACACACACAGACTAACAAAACTCTCTTTCCAACACAGATGTGCGTGCGCACTTATACTCGCACACACACATGCGTACACACACACACATAAAACTTTCTCATAAACAAAACTCTCTTTCTCACACACAGACATGCGCATGCGCACACATACTCGCACACACAAATGCGTATACACACAGACACACACATACACTAACAAAAATCTTTCACACACACATGCGTGTGTGCACATACACTCGCATACACAGACGCGTACACACACTAACAAAACTCTTTCACACACACATGCGTGTGCGCATATAAACTTGCACACACACTTACAAAACTCTTTCACATACACATGCGTGTGCTCACACACACACACACACACTACCTTAATTCTCTTTCACACACACATATACTCGCGCGCACACACACACGCGCACACACACTTACTTAATTCTCCTTCACACACACAAGCGCACAAACACACAAACAAAACTCTCTGTCACATACACATGCGCGCGCGCACATATACTAGCACGCGTGCACACACACAAAACTCTCTTTCAGACACACAGACACACGCACACAAACACAAACACACGCATAAAAACAAAACTTTCTTTCACACACACACTAACAAAACAGCGCGCACACACTAAATGAGAACATGCCATAGACATTGTTTGTAAAGATGTATGATACAGTATTCATAACTATTTTAAAAACAGTACAAATGGGGACGTCCCCATTTGCAGAGAAACTATGTGATGGTGTTGCCAACTTCTGGGTACCAATTTGTCACCATAACACACACACAAAACAACCCGTGTGCCTGATACAGACACTCTCTCACACACAGTTCATAAATCTGAGCTGTGGCCCCAGACTGAAGGTGAGTGTTAGATGTGAGGTCACAGAGGTCACGGCCCGTCCATCACCGACTGTGAACTCTACTCACACTAATGCAGCACTGGAGCGTGAGAGCAACAATAACATCACTGATAATGGCAACATTAAGAAATGATTCCACAGGAAGATTTGATGGTCATACATTTGAAGTAAATGTATATGGTTCGCTCACCACAGGATTGTTCGTCACTGTTGTCCCTGCAGTCGTTCTGTCCGTTACAGACGGCCCACAGAGGGACACAGCGATAGTTTGTTTTGCAGGCAAACTCTGTGTGGTTGTCACATCTGTACGCCGGACCCACTGCAAACAACAACACACGTCTGAGCAATACAAAACACAGCCAGAGATGTATTGAATATTTCTATTTCATGACAGCTATGGCAATTAACAACGAAACATTTATTTTGCATTTCATTTCTATCAAATAATTCACTCACTGCACTCATCCATGGGCTCATCCGAGTTGTCACCGCAGTCGTCGTCCACGTCACATTTCCAGCTCTGTGGGATGCAGCGGCCGTTCCTGCACTTGAATTGTCCGGGTCGACAGGTTCTGCTGGAGCAGTGAGCGGGGTCTTCGTCAGACTCATCACCGCAGTCGTTTTCACCGTCGCACTGCCACGCCTCGGGGATGCAGCGCTTGTTTGCACACTGCCACTGATGTGACTCGCACTGATGCGTCGCTGACGTGCACAATAACAAAGATGCATTTACCACATTTAATGCAACGTGGCTTCAGTATAGACATGGCTGTGATATAAATGTGTTTGTACCACACAGCACCGTGTCCTCGTCGGAGCCGTCGGGACAGTCTGGGTTGGAGTTACACAGAAAGTGTGGGCTGGTGCAGTTTCCATCGGTGCACCGAAACTGACCCAGTCTACAGTGCCGTAAGGGACACGTGGAGGGCTCGTCTGATCCGTCTCGACAGTCTCGCTGACCGTCACACTTCCACCAGATAGGAATGCAACTGTGAGAGAAACAAAATGAGACAAGAGTCTTCAGCACGAAACAGTTATGAGGATTCCAATTCATGTCACCGCAGAAGGCTGCTGACTATGTAGGCAGCCTAATTAGATCTGTCACGGTGTAATGATGTTAAATCTTGGAAAGCAAAAGCATAGAGTCACTGACCGCTCGTTGTTAGCGCATCTGTACTGAGTGCTGGAACACATGGCTAGACAGCGGGCCACGCCCCCAATCTGAACTGTCAGGAAGTGATCAGGACACTCGCACGTGAACCCTTGACCTCCGGCCCGCAGGAGACACAGATGAGAACATCCGCCGTTATTGACGGCACAGGGATTCGTTACTATTGAAGAAACACAGAAAACAGACAATAATGCAAAATTGACATAATTAAAGTGATATACATAAATATATTTAAAAACAGAAATGATATATACTCGACACTCTCAATCTCACGATAGGCTTTATGCCGAACGTCACACACAGGAACCAGAAAACAAGCCTCGTCACATTCGGTTTAAGTCTTGCTATGCGCTTCATTACGTACGTAAAGAGCCGTTTTTCTCTAAATGCTTTTAAATTAGCTAACAAAGTCAGATGCCTAGAACATTATTGATTTATAAAAGCTAGAAAAGTTATTTTTCTTCTCGCAGACATTTGTACATTAAAATAGCAAAAAAAAGGAAAAAGCTAGCTAGGTTAGCGTAATACCTTAAAAATCCATAGATATCGCTGATATTTAATACTATTTATACACTTTTTCCAACGGAAACCTGTTTACCGGTCTAGGCACGTGACATTCGACATAACCTATTATCTTTTACACCATCACACCAAACCATTCTAAGTACGGTCTGGTTACAGTTACGTTTCCACGTGAGCCTGGTTTGACGAATCGTGCTAATATTATGTGTCAGAGACGTTATGCTGCGTTTGAGACAACCCAGGTTTCGGATATTATGACATTAAGTATCTGACTTTGACCTTAATCTGTTCTAATCAACAATGCATCAACTTTGCATGTTTACCACGTGATGTCACTATGAGACGCAGAGAGAACGTTATATGGTAGCTATTCAAACGTAGGCATTTGTTCGTAAACAGTTTCTGGTTGTATTAAAGTTCATGCTCATATATATTACGTGGTGTAAAAATAGTTGAATGTTTGTTTATGGTTCACATAAGCCTACGAAGTAGGGATGTAACAATAGTATCAATATGGTCGTGTTACCAATAGCATTATAGCTCAGTCTCTTGTGTTAACAACGCATGCATGACGGTTTGTGTTTACATTCTAAAGATTTCCGTTAGCAGCCCTGCAGTGAAAAATGAAACCATTTACTGAGCGGCTGGCCCGGATCGGCACAGAGTCGAACGAATTAAGTAACAAGAACGATTTGGCGCGATGTTGGAAAAACGCTCTATATATAACGTTTTGAAGTTAAAAAAAAAATATATATATAGGCATCTCAAAAGCATTTGGAAATGCACTTATTTATCATTTGTGAGTCATTTCATATCGCTTCTATGAAGATCATTTATATGTTTATCATTTAACACAGAATTCAGATTTTTTTTCTTATACTTCCTAAGATTTCCTGGGTCCTAATACAGAACCGTTTGAATTGAACTAAATCTTTTAACAGCAACAACAAAAAACACGGATGTTGTAGGTCCAGCTCCTGTAGGTCCAGCTCCTTTAGTTTCTAAATAAGCCCATAGATAAGAGTTTAAATGACCTGTCCTGCCATTTACACCACTGATAACGAGATGGGTTTTTCCCATCTGTGAGAAATGCCAGTGAAGACTGACGCCATTGTGTGTGAGGGTGTAAATATTGGCAGAGACTCTCTGTGGATGTGACGTGAGATAGTGAGTGTAACTCAAGACGGACGCTTGCGTTCGGGTTACCCCGTCCTGAGCTCACCTATGGGCTGACGGTAGGGGTGACACACGTGGATGTCGAAGGGCCGGTGAGTGGTGTTGACCAGAGCCTGCCGTCCTGACCCGTCGTATTTGTTTCCCTTCTCTATGGTGCGAGTGTTCCAATCCGTCCAGTAAACACTTTCCTCAAACACAGTGATGGCGAATGGATGAGGCAGAACGCCGTCATATACAGTATGTCTGTGATGTCCATCCAGATCAGAGAATCTGGAGAGATAAAAGCATTTAATATTAATATAGAAACTAGAGGCTGATTTTGATTCCACAAAGACCAATAGGCTTTTGTCTGTACTGTTTTAACCCAACCACAGATTGAAACCACCCGGCATTTTTCAAGGTAAGTAAAAATGAATCTAGTGCCTTGTAAAGTGTTCCTTAGTGACTATATATGTACAACATAAATGTGTGAAGTTCTCACTCGTAGGGCTGTCACAATTATTAAATAATTTTCTCATTGTATTTCCAAAAAACACTCTTATTTTCAGATCAATATGGTAATTTCAAAGCCAAATATAAAATTTATGAGAAAGCCCCAAAACAGAAAATTAAATATCATAATCGCCAAAGCCCCAAACCAGACGATGAATTGCCAAAGCCGCAAAACAGACAATTAATCGTCGTAATCGCCACAGCCCCAAAACAGACAATTAATCGCCAAAGCCCCAAAACAGACAATTAATTGGCAAAGCCGCAAAACAGAAAATTAATCACCAAAGCCCCAAAACAGACAATTAATTGGCAAAGCCGCAAAACAGAAAATTAATCACCAAAGCCCCAAAACAGACAATTCATTTTCGTAATCGCCACAGCCCCAAAACAGACAATCACTTGCCAAAGCCGCAAAACAGACAATTAATCGGCAAATCCCCAAAACAGAAAATAAGTTGCCAAAGCCCCAAAACAGACAATTAATCGTCATAATCGCAAAAGACCCAAAACAGACAACTAAACGGCAAAGCCACAAAACAGACAATCAGTCATCATAATTGCCAAAGCCCCAAAACAGACAATTAATTGCCATAGTCGCCCAAAGCCCCCAAAAAGACAATAAATCTTCATAACCACAAAGCCCCAAATACAGACAATTAATCACCATAGTCCTCAAAGAAAAAAAACCCAGAAAATGAATCGCCATAATCGCCACAGCCCCAAAAAACAACAACAGACAATTAATCTGCATAGCCATCAAAGCCCCAAAACAGACAACTAAACGCCAAAGCCGCAAAACAGACAATCAGTCATCATAATTGCCAAAGCCCAAAAACAGACAATAAATTACCAAAGCCCCAAAACAGACAATTAACCGGCATAACCGCAAAGCCCCCCCCAAAATAACAGACAATTAATAGGCATAATAGGCAAAGTCGTAAAACAGACAATTAACAGACATAATCGCCAAAAGCAGCGAAACAGACAATTAATCACCAAAAACCAAAAATAGACAATTAATCGACATTACCAACAAAGCCCTGAAAACAGACAATTAATCGTCATAATTGTCCAAAATCCCCCAAATAGACAATTAATTATCAGAATCGCAATGATTTATTAGACAAATAAACATAAGCCAAATGTCATAATCGTGACAGCCCTACTTACTCGATGTAGTTGAGATGAGCGTCAGACCAGTAGAGTTTGTCATTGGTGTAGTCAATGGTGAGACCGTTAGGCCACTCTATCTTAGTCGTGATGATGGCTGACTTGTTATTTCCATCCATTCCAACACGACCGATGAAAGCTTTATCTCCCCAATCGCTCCAGTACACAAACCTGCACAAACATCACTCTATATTACAAAACAAAAATAGATTTGTATAGACACACTGTAACTCCTATTTTAATTCATAATCCTTTTGCCTTCATGTGTTGAGTTCGATATATTTAAAGAAATGACACCCACATATTTCAACCTCCAAAATATTCTTTAAATATGATTTCTGATGGATTTTCACTTCTTTAAAATTATAGCATTATTTAACAGAAATCGCTTTTTAAAGATGACAATAAACGGCTTGTTGGTACTACAACCAACTTTTTACAGGGTTAGTGACATCATGAATCACAATATTAACATTGACCCTGCCTCCTGGAACATGGATAGGGTAAGGGGCAGGACATCTCAACAAACACTAAGCTGTAGACCAATCACAAAAGACTGGCTCAGCTCGACCAATCAGAGCGTTTCAGAAGGAGGCGTTTCACAGAACCAGGAACAGCCTGTTTTCTGAGATTGTTTTATATGTATTATATAAAGCATTTTTTTGAAAATTTGAAAAATGAACACAAATTGTTTAACACATCATAAACATAATAAAAAAATAGGCGATTCAGCTGTGAACAGTAAACTCACCCAGTCTTCGGATGCACCACAATGGCTCTTGGGTTCTTAAAGCAGTACGTGTTATTTACATCCACACAGTGTTCTGCTAGCTTCCTTACGAACCGCCCGTCCAACTCTGACACCTTCATACAATCCAGAAAGCTGTCGACCCAGTACAGCTTCCTTCCGACCCAGTCGACTGTCAGCCCTTCCCCGTGCAAAACTCCATTCACCACGACCTCTCGGCCCGTACCATTAAAAAACATCCGTTCCATCACCCTTCTGCTCACATCTATCCAGTACAAGCGTTTCTCCACCCGGTCGAAGTCCAGAGCCACCACGCTGCTGAGACCCTGTAGAATGAGTGAGTACGCCTCGCCGTCCGTGGACAAATTCCGCAGATAGTAGCGATTGCTGAAGATCAAGTACGGAGCGATGTTGCTGTTCTGTCTGCAGCTGCGTCCGTCGGGTTCTCGGAGGAATCCGGGCGCGCACTTGCACACGTACGACCCTAAGGTGTTCTCGCACACCTGACTGCACACGCTGGGTGTGACGGAGCACTCGTCCACATCGTCGCAGGATTTCTTATCGGACATGAGGTGGTAACCAGGGCGACAGGTGCAGATGAAGCTTCTGGGCGTGTCGGTGCAGTTGTGGTCACAGTGATGCATGGTTGGGTCGATACATTCATTGATGCCTGGTAAAAGAAGACACCGATTAACACTGAACCAACTATTGTCTTATATTTAGGGGATTTGTAGAACTCACCACATCCTTTCTCATCGCTGTTGTCATTGCAGTCGTCGCTTCTGTCACACTCCTTGCTCACCGGCATACAGTTTCCGTTGTCACACCTGAAGTTTCCAGGTGGGCAGGTGGGGGCTGGAGTCCTGCACAGGTGATCGAGTTCATCGGATTCATCGCCGCAGTCGTTGTCTTGGTCACAGACGAAATCCTGCGAGATACAGCGGCCGTTCTGACAGGTGAACTGATGTTGTTGACAAGCAGGGTAAGTGCAGCCCTGCTCATCGCTGCTGTCGCCACAATCATTGCGACGGTCACACCTAACAGTGTCGACAGGCGAGAATTACTTTTGACCAAGAACATAAAAACTCTAAATGCTTATTAATAACATTTAACAGATGAATCTGAACAAATTCCAGTCATTGATGATTTCTGGATTGTATTGTGATTTGAAGCTTGACCTAAAAACAACTAGAAACATTTATATTCGATAATATTTATATTTATATGATGTTTTCATGACTTTCAAAGACTTTTGTGGGTGTGGAAATCGCAAAAAAAACCCAGAAAATCGCTGTTCTTTTGAAACCTTGTACCTCCATATTTCATGATTTCAGATATATCATTATTCTGGAAGCTTGTACACACGAGGAAGATAATCGCAAGGGAAATAAAAGACGTTCATACCCAAGGGATTTTCATCGGCGATGAGCCGAGAGAACGTACACGAGGTGTTAAACGCTGACGATTAATTCACACGATTATCGTCCCGGTGTGGACAAGCCTTTAGGCACCCTTTATGTTTCTATACAATAAAAGTACTAAAAGGTGCTTGTCAACTTTGTATTTAATCATTTAGAAAGTACTGTACTTTATTTTTATTTCCTAAAAGAACAGTGAATTTAGACATCCGAGGTTTTGGATGGACACCAACAAATTCTGGACAAACCAACTTGTTGTACTGAAGTCACTAAAACTATGAAAAACACCCTACATATTCTTGTCTCAGTAAGATCCATTAGATCGATTCAGGGTACTTTAAAAAAAACTATTTAAAAGAGTAGTTCACTTGAAAATTTGCACCCATTGACTTTCCATAGTCATTTTTATTCCAATTTTATTGAAAACTCAATGGGCCCCAATGTTGACGCGAACTACTCCTTTAAATAGTTTTTTTTTGGCCTTTTGCATCTTTTATAGATAGGACAGTGGAGAGGGAGACAAGCAATTATGCAATTGTTAATTATGGGTAACCGGGAAAGGACCACGAGAAGGAATTCGAACTCGGGTCGTCTGAAGTGTTGCTGCACAACATCTGGACCACTTGCTGGCGACCTTTAAATAGTATCAATGGAGCTTCTTTTACCCTTTACTTTAAAATAAGTTAAAGAGAATCTTTTCTTTGCCTTTAGATAAAAAGGTTTTTAACATCATGAGAAACAGAAAGGATGTTCAAACCTTGAAAGAAGAGTTAACAACAAAAACTACACTACATAAGGCATGTTGGATTCTTCATAAACATAAAAAATCAAGATGATTTTGTTTCTGTTCAATTTCTCTCGCACCATCACAAAATGTTAAACATATCACACACACAGTTTTGACCGCTTCTGACCTGTATGAGTTGCGGATGCAGAGGCCGTTGGCGCATGAAAACTCGCTGGCGGAGCAGGAACTGCGCGTGCAGTTCTGATGTTCATCGAAGGCATCCGAACAATCGGCGTCTCCATCACACACCCAGTCCCGCAGGATGCACTTTCTCTGAGGGGGCCTGTTATTGATACAGGTGAACTCCTGAGGAGAGCAGGAACGATTAGCTGCGCGTTCAGGGCGAAACACAAGAGAAGGCAACATTAAAAACATGTACATTATGGGTGCGAAGTCTGTGTGTCATTCCGTGAAAAGTTTACTGACCGCAGTTGTGCCGCTCGTCTTCGTCGCTCATGTCCCCGCAATCGTTGTCCCCATCACAGATCCAAGATAAAGCAATGCAGCGTCCGTCATCGCAGCTGAACTGATCAGAGTTGCACGTTCTCACTGTGGTGGCTGTAGGATTGAAACACACAAGGATGAGAGACGACTGAAGAAGCAGGAGATGCCCGAGGGCCATGTCTCGCTCTGATCTCAGTAAGATGTGAGAAACGTCTGGCCTGTCCATGAAATCCCACAGCAGCCAGAAACGTGGCCGAGTGCTTCTGCTCGGAACCCACGGTGGGATTCTGGGAAATAATGAACATTCCTGTGTCTGGTGGCTTGTTTGAACAAAGGGCACGAGGGGTGCTGCGATTAACCGGGGACAAAAGCATCAGGATGGGGCAGTGTTTGTGTGAGAGGAGGGGGTGGAGTGTGTCAAAAGAAGGGCCGGTGGGTGTTTAGGGGGGCTTTTCTGGTGGACGTCATACTGGAGGAATGTGACACACAGTGGGGGCTGGGCCGACTGATGACATCACACACAGCCAAACAAATACCGAAACAATCAAAGTGTTATTCGCTCAGAAAACATCTTTCTTGTGTGTCGCATCCCTATGACAATAATACATTTTCTAAAACCCAAAAAGTAACTGGAGTTCACGTATGTCATAAAGCATTTTATCCGGAAAGTCTTGACCCGTCCAATATGGCGGCACCAATGACCCATCATAGCAACAGGCCAAATCGGTCAAGGCGTCATCTATAAATCAGCACCTTCAAAAGTATTTGTAGTTCACATGTAATGCTTGTGTTGGTATTTAAGGAAGTCTTTGTTAAAAAAGAACATGAGAAAAGAATCCGAAATGATTTCAAACTCAAAGTTACACAAATGAACAAACCTGTTGTAAAAACTAAAAGTTGCACGTGTAGAATTCATTGAGGTGCAATTTTCATAAGCATAATAATATTATAATACATATGCATACATGCACACTGTTTATGGATAAAATGCCTTCTTAAATGACCTTACAACAATCACATAGGCACAGATCTGAAGTGTTTATTTTGTCTCTCTCAGTGAAAGCAGTATCTTGACGTGACTTTAGGAGTAAAGGCATTATCACTGGAGCGTAACATGGGGGTTTCCTCCCATTAGCCCATGACAGACACACAGCCCATCACCGTGGTAACCACTGAGAGGTGGACACCCACCGATAACTTAACACACAGAAGTTATACTGATGTCACTGTGTTTGTTGAGTTGTACACTCAGTAACTTTACCATTTAATTTTCATTTTAAATATTTACCTGATACATTTCTTATTAGCCATACAATTCTTTTTAGCATTCTTTTTTTAATGCAATAATGAGAAGTAACAAGAAAATATGATAATGGGATTGTTAAGCAAGTGTTCCTTAAATTTCTGCCTTTTCACATCACTCATTTTGCATTTATACCTTAATTCTGTGCTACTTGGACTATCTTTTCTTTTTCATTTATTTCTTTTTCTTTTCATCTATTCTAATCTGTGATAAATACAGATCATTCTGAGTTGAGATAAGCTCTCCATCTCTCCATCAGTCAAAATCAGCCATTTGACTATAATTTCTACAAAAATGTATTGGAATGAAAGAAAACCTTATATATTTGCATAATTATATTATTTTTTCAGAGAATTAAGCATGAACCTTGAGATCAAAAAGTTTGTAGACAAACATTTAAAGTGATCCCAAACTTTTGAATGGTTGTCTATTGTTTTAGGTTAAGACACACTGTGTGTGCGTGTTTGTGTGTGTGTGTGTGTGTGTGTGTGTGTGTGTGTGTGCATGATCTTGTTTTCATATTTCGGTAGGGACCCGAACCAGTGGGACCAAAACTAAGGTCCCTTACGAGCAAAAAATCTCATAAATGGCAAAAAATTATGATCTTTAAGTTTAGGGTATAAAATACACAGTTTCTACAGTATACAAATAAGTACGCCTATGGACTGTCCCCACAGAGGTAATGCACCAGACGCGTGTGTGTGTCTTACTGCAGGTCGGAGGCTCATCTGAACCGTCACTACAGTCTGTCCCTCTGTCACAGTACCAGTGACCGGGAATACAGCGTCCACTCGAACAGCGAAACTCATTCTGAGAACACGTGGATGTAGCTAAAAAATAAAAGATGAGATTAACCCATTACTGATGAAATACAGACAGATCATCGGTCATAAATCTGACACAGTTACATGCCCCCATTGACTTACATTGTATGAACACAAAACCACTGAGACATTTCTCAAAATATCTTATTTTGTGTTCCACTGATGAGAGAGTCCTATACAGGTTTTTAATGACGTGAGGGGGAATAAATGACGACAGAATTTTCCCAACAATCACCCAACCTGATGTATGTGTGACACAACCCCACGTATGCGGGTCGCTTATTAAAAAAAAATTCAGAAAGGCAACGTTGATAAAATGTCTCTTTTGAGCCGTTAACGGCAAACTTATTCCTCTATTTTCCCTCTAGAAATAGATCAACAACAAGTACTCGAAAACTAAAATAAGTATTTTACAGATAACATTTTTATTTTTTGAACGAATATCATGTATATTCAATGGCAATCATATTGTAACATTTTAAAATCATTTTAAAGAGTATAATTTCAAAATAATATGTGTTTTTTTTTTTTCATTTTGACTCAGTAATATGTGAGGATGGGCGGTAAATCCTCTGGCGGTTATGACAGCTGAAACTCACCACAGTGTGTAGGGCTCTCATCACTGTTGTCTCCACAGTCATTATCTCCATCACAGAGGTACGTGCGCGGGATACAGATGTTTGTGCTCTGACATTTGGTGTGTTCTGGTTGACACGTTCTTTCAGCTGTAAAACCATAAACATTTAATAGCATGAAGAAATCATTATACTTGTAACATGTTTCAGACACCTAGATCAATTACAGCTAATTCCCACTGGCCACTATAACTAGGCCAACAAACACCAAAGTCCAACAGTTGTTGTGTTGGATAAGCGTGTTAACCCCTGTTGGTGTTTTGTGCAAACGTTATAAGCGTCTTTAACTTCCGGTACACATTCACAAACAATATAGTGCCTGTAGATTATTTCTGCTAACAAGCAAAAGAAACCAAGAATAAAAACGTTCCTTGGTTAAACTTGTCTCTCCAATATTTTGAATTTAGACTGTGATACCAAGCTCCACCGCTAGATGTCAGTGTCCATTCGGTATCTTTAAATGCGACAAAACTACAGGAACCACTCGAAACAGTTTATTTTTTAAACTGAACATACAAAAAAATTCAACAAAGTAATCGTTGTTATTAATTGTTCTTATGTATAAATTATTTAATGCAATTATTATACAATAAAAATAATAATTTTATATGAATATAAATAAAATTAAATATAAATAGTTATATTATTAGACACTAGCCAAACACAGACAGGAAGTTAACTGCATTCTCGGCACATGCGTTCGATGAATTGGTCTATAACAAAATTGCTAAAAAGAAACTTTTTTTATAAAAAAGCTTAAAACATTAATAAAACTAAAAACAAAACTACAAAACTCTGTCAGTTTATTATTAATAAGTATCTCACGGCAGTTCTGTTCATCAGACGTCCCGTTGTCAAAGCAGTTATTGATTCCATTGCAGACGTATTCTTGTGCGATGCATCGGCCGTTGTTGCAGGTGAACTCTGTGTTCACATCACAGGGGGGGAACAGACATCCCGTCTCATCACTGTTGTCCCCGCAGTCATTGTAATGATCGCAGCGGTAGTGATACGGCACACAACGGCCATTTCCGCAGGTGAACACGGTGGGCTCACAGGTGTGAAACGCTGCCATTTACATAAAAAGACAAAACAGACTCATAGAGCAAAACCTGAATCAACTTTAAAGAACTAGCTAGTGTAGAGCTAAACGACCGCCTACCTTTACTAACTCTCTACTTTACTTTCTTTCTTTCTGTGAATATTACCTGAGAGAGAAATAAATGCTGCCACTTGTGGAACTGCATGCAAGAGAGTGGCACGCAGAAGAGGTTAATGCTGGTTTATGGTTAGTGAACTTATCTAGTGTGTGGCTCCGTTCCAAAACCTAGACAGCTTCCTTGCTGACTACTGCCTACATAGACAGCTTCTCTCCAACAACAGTCCATTTTTTTATTTGTGAACTACTTATTCGGCACAGAAAAGCATTTATATATTATTACTCAAAGTACTGTATGATTAACATCCCTTTGGGTTTGCATGCCATCATGGAGGTTATCAAAGTGCATTAATGGATTCCACTCTCCATGAAACATGGATGCGATGACAGCCAAATTTGTAAGAAAGAAGAAATGTTATATAAGAAATATTATGCTCCCTACATAGGCATCTCACTAGGTTTTGGAACAAAGCCCTTATCTACATGTTAAGAGGTAAGCAGAAATACACACCAAACACGAAATGACTCTTCGATCCTGAAGAAAGAGATTTGATGCAAATTGCACAAGAAACGCAAGAAGAAACATGTTAGTGAAAAGGGTTTTTCAGCATGCAATAGAAGAAAATTGATCCATTAGATCGCAGTAGAAAGACTTGAAGCTATTTAATATACAGTGATCATTCATTTTGTTCATTAGTTTACTCCGTTAAAGTCCTTAAGAAATAAAAAATTTGAAGTTTGTCTTGGATTTTAGCATGTAGATGTTAGCTACAGAAGTGTGCTCTGAAAAATGATGTATACCTTTGAAACATATAGTCTCTCACTTCTGCCTTATCAAGAAATTGTATGACATCACCCTGCACTTCAGCTTCTTATCACATTCCTAGTTATAAGGTTAACTAAATACTATTGCCTATTATAGAAGGGGAGGAGCCACTCAATATGTCCCTTGCTTCCCGTTTCAGTGGAAATTACGTTGAACAAAGCAGTGCACTACAAGCCTTTCAATCACTCTTTAAATATGTGTCTTAGAACATTGATTTGAGTCCATTATTTTGTTAAACAATAACTATTATTTTTGATTCCTATCTGTAAATGCATAGAACTGACATGAACTGACTGACATTAACAAGCAGAAGCACAGCTTACCACAGACCCTCTCCAGTTCATCACTGCCATCACCACAGTCGTCATCATTATCGCATTTCCAATGCGCGCGAATACAGCGGCCGTTCATGCAAGTGAACTGACCTGCCTGGCAGCGTGTGCCATTGTCAGGAATACAGTGTTTATTTTCAGCCAGATACCAGCGGCCCTCTAAGGGACACTGACACTCTGCTCCCTGAGGACCTGCACAAGAAAATAATGAAGATTTGATAATCAATGTTAAGCACAAATGTGGGTCTACAATTTTATAGATGTGTCTGAACAGCACAATTGTGTAAGAATAACTTATTCAATTTTACAAAACTAGAGTATAGTGTTTTTTGTAAATATGAAGTTACCTGGTGTGCAGATATGACTGCAGCCGCCGTTGAATTGCTCACAGGGACTACTGCATTGCTGCTGTTTGCTGTTGGACAGCACGTGGATGTCCATGGGGCGGGACGGAAGGTTCTGCAGCATCACCCTCTGGTCCGACCCGTCGTGTTTGTTTGCGCGGTAGATGCTGCGTGTGTTCCAATCTGTCCAGAAGATATTCTGGTCGTATACAGTCATGGCAAACGGGTAGATGGCGGTACTTACGATGACCTCACGATTGGCACCAGTAAGAGAGCATCTCTCGATCTTCTGTCTAAATGGAGAAAGCACTATCCGTCATTATTTCGCAATTCATCATTTAATGTAACATAACCCGCCAACTTTATCCAACAAGATTAACTATAGTTAACTGTAGTAAGTTGTAATATACAGGTACATGTATTGTAGTATTTATTGTAGTTATACTAGTGTAAATAATATAGTATATAACATGTATGATATAGTACAATAACTATATCATACTATTCTTTAGTACTAACTATAGTCAATTGATATAATGTATTATAAACAACAAACTGTTGAATGTATACTGTTAATTTTTTTAATGATATATAAATTAAATGTACTTTTTTTTTAATAAACAAAAATAAGAATAGTAAAATAAATATTACTATAACACATTTAAATTAAATATGTAAATATTATTCTGTAATTATAAATATACATATATAAAAATAAATATAAATATTTTATATTATATATATATAATAAGAAAAAAATAAAAAAATAAGAATAGTTTAAAAATATTTTGTTAAGAATATAGTACTATACTTTTCTCATGTGTGATACAATATAAAAAAAATATGAATAAATATTCATGAAATAAAATAGAATCAAAATATGTATTACAAGCTGGCATCTGCCCAGTACAGCCTCTGATCTTCATAGTCAAGCGTCAGACCATTTGGCCAAACCAGACTGGTGTTGACAATCTCTGTCCTAAAGTTTCCTCCCAGTGTCGCACGTTCGATCTTAGCACTGCTTCCCCAATCGGTCCAGTACATGTACCTGAGCACAAACATATAGAGACATGCAATAAAACTACAGACCAGATGAGAAAATAAACACGTGATCACAGAGACTTACCCTCGACATGGATCCAGCATGATGGCTCTGGGTCTGGGCACATGAGCTACGACTGTCCGCTGAGATCCATCCACAGCCATCGAGCTAATGGTCTGATTTAAATAATCGCTGTAATAGATCCGCTTATTGATCCAGTCATACGCGATACCGTCAGGAGCTCCTAAATCTTTACAGAGAAGAAAAAATATTTAGAAATTAAGATATTTACCAACATGAAAGAAAACAAACTGTGTAGTTTAGGCAAAAGACGATTGAAAGGTGGCGGCTCATGTTCAAGAGTTTACCTCTGTCTATGGCCTCTTCTTTTAACCAAGAAAAACAGTGAACAGCTCAGCAATACCTCAGCAATGCCCTAGCAACTCCCTAGCAACCAGTCAGAACCTAGCAATAGTATAGCAACCTAAACACCTAATCAACAACACGTAACACTAGCAACCATCTAGCAATGCCTTAGCAACCCTTCAGAACACCGCAGCAACAGACAAGCAATCACTCAAAACACCCTAGCTCCCATAAGGGCAAGTAGTGGTCATGCTTAGGACCTTCACCACCGGTTTTACATTGTACTTGTGCTTCGTTGTCCGCGTCGACATGCATTGACCACTAGGCGTAAGTGTCCACGCGAATGTGTTACTTGTGTAACCAAGACAAGAGCCGATGAAGAAGCATCTTGTTGTGTACGCTGTCTGAGAAGCATTAGCAGTGATAGCGAAAAATAAACAGTTACTTTTGTTTCAGCTTGAGATGTTAAATACAGAAGAACAAATCATTTACTTAGATTATTAATTCGGAAATATGTTTGATTAAACATGACGCTATCGCATCGCTTTTGACCTAAGGGAGGGGTTCAGACAGACCAATCACAACGCTTCAGGTCTGTGTTAAGTTGACGCGTTGTTACATATTTAGAGAAGTGCACATCAGGCTACACACAGCCTATGGCGTTGATCTTACGCACGACCATAACTTGACCTTTAGCCTAGCAACATCTAGCAATTGGTTAGCAATAAAAGCTTATTATTGTACACTGTATATGATTACTGTAGTATACTATAGTATTTACTATACTAAACTGTAGTTAATTGTAGTATATAGAGTAACTACATTACAGTATAGTAGTATGGGTGTAATTTGGACAGCAGGATAAGCCGCTCACCTGAAGCCACCTCTGTGGCAGGGGAGGTCGGTGAGGCCAACGTAATGAAGCTGATCTTGCTCCGGCCTGCTCCAGAGCTCTGAGTGAAATAGATCCTGCCGTCCAACCGGTCAAAATCCAGAGCCACTGACGTACGCGCTACGTTGACCACAGGAAAGGGCAGTGAGTGGTCCTCCATATCCAGCCGAAGGGAGCGTACCGTGCTTTCTGTGGTGTATATAAGGTAGTCATCTCGAGATACCACACAACTGCTGCCATCTGCAGCCAGATTCCCAAACGTGCAGGCGCACTTCCGGGTCTGAATGCCGGGAATGGCAAAGCAAAGGTGGGCGCAGCCTCCGTACGACTCCAAACAGGGATTGCCGTTAAGCTCGTGGGCTGAACTCGGCTGAATCCTTCGGTCAAAGATGGTGACGTCTCTCAGCAAGTTGATGTTGTCTCTGATCACCACCGGCTGGTCCGATACTCCCGGCTGTTTGCTGGCTTGGAAAACCTTCTTCAAGTTCCTGTCCACCCAGATCACATTACCCTCAAACACAGTGACGCCATACGGAGTTGGATAGCGACTCCCGAAGCGCACCACTTCCGTCTCGCCCCCTTCTGGCCGAACCCGTGCGATCATGTCTAGTGAATCATCCACCCAATAGATGAATCCATCACGGTGGTCCAGAGCCAGACCCCGGGGGGTGACGATGCCCGAGGAAACCAGCACAGTCCGGTTTGTACCATCTAGAAAGGCTCGCTCGATTTTAGGGCTCTGTCCATAGTCCGCCCAGAATAGGTATCTGTTTTTGGGGTCCACCACAATATGACGAGGCATGTCCACTTGTGTCTTGAGCAGTACACGACGGAAGGAGGTGTTCAGTCGAATGACTTCGATGTAGGTTTCGGTCAAGAAGGCATTTGTGAAATAGAGGTTTCCTGTTGAAAGGGACAAAACAAACAAAATTAGACGCTTGGCAACTCAGGGTGTTCGTTTTTAATTGTTGGTCTGTGTAAAAGGTGGACATCTTTGTACATTATGTTTCGTACAATTTTGTACGTTATTTATTTTCATAAAAATTTACTGTTTAATGAAAACAAACATTTGCACTGAATGATCAAGAAGCAGTCCAACAAAGTAATGTAAGATCAAATAAATCTTGACTTACTATAAGTTTACCTAAATGAGAACCTAAGGTATGAAACGTGTGTAGTTTAAATACACGACACATGGTCCTCCTCAAAAATATCTTGTAAAACAGGTACAGAATCCCTTCTTACCTGCGGCCCAGTCCACTGCAATGCCCCGAATCCCATTTCGTCCGATCCCGGAGGTGACGATGCTATGAAACCCTGAGCCATCGGGTTTGATCCTGCGAATTCCGTTCTGAGATGCTACAGTGCTGCTGAAGTCACACCAATAAATGAAACCAGAAGCCATGTGCACATCCACATGAAGAGCATTACGACCTGCGGGACACACAAAAACACAAGCATGAAAAGTTTGAACATAGTGAACAATCGTTAATTTCAATCATTTTCACGATTCAGTTCAAACTGTTTCAAACCCTCATTGCACTATTAATTTGTATTAATGATATACAATGTCTCTGTGTAGTGTTTCTTTAGTGTCATGCATTTCTTTATATTTTTAATAATACATATTTAAAGCTGCAAATTCGTAACATTCGCGTCTCTATGGAAACATCTGTCTAAAGCATAAAATTGCAGGTTACTTCGCATATTTAACTGAAGTCAAATGACATTAAACTGAAATCGTATAAACATCTTAAAACAGCTCAACTTACAAATCATTATTATAGACGGTTTCAGCGGCAACGACATAAACAAATGTTACGTGGCCCAAACGTAACTTACGGTAAACCTCCACAAAGAATAAATTACTCTTGAGTAGTTTTAATTTAATTTAATAAAATTGATATACAATAAAACATTCATATATATTAATTTAAATTAAATATAAAAAAATTGTTAAATTATAACCAAACACCGATCGGAAGTGAACTTGAAACGTCTTTAAGCTTATGCAAATGGTGCCTAAGCAAGTAGACAATTTTCAACAGATTATCTCTTGTACTTGATTTTGTTAAGTATTCCTTTAAAAATAAGTTTGCACCTCGTTTTCCCATTTATTAGTGAAAACAAAAATAGTGTGGAAAACATTTAAATTAAACATATATTTTTGACTGTATTTGAATGTAAATGGCTGTTGAAGACCCACCTCTCCCTGCTATGGGCACCATGGACTCTGAGTGATCGTCTCCCTCCAGACTGAAGCCTTTGATAGCAGTCAACATTGAGATGACCACATATGACTGATACGG
The DNA here is from genome assembly GCA_029783895.1 of Triplophysa bombifrons. Taxonomy (NCBI): domain Eukaryota; kingdom Metazoa; phylum Chordata; class Actinopteri; order Cypriniformes; family Nemacheilidae; genus Triplophysa; species Triplophysa bombifrons. The sequence goes on from CM056456.1 coordinate 1,973,255, forward strand.
AGCGCACGTTCTGTTATCAGCGTTAATTTTGAAGCCCGTTGCGCAGGCACAGCTGAACATGCCGGCGGGACGCGGAAGACACAACTGCTCACACGATCCCATGTTATTACTGCAGCCGTTAGATGAGCCTGCTGATGCTAAAACAAAACCACAGAATGACATCAAGTGTTAGAGCAAATGGTACAAAGATCATAAATTAGCATTGACATTATCATTTTTTGTATTCTTTACATGGCTCTCGGGAATACTTGACTTTAATTGGTCAGTCGCAACATTTTGAGGTTGATTTTATTCACAACAAAAAAATGATAATAGGCCGCACGCCTGAGTACTACTATTCATCTTGACCAATACTACAGTACGTGAATGTATGTTTAATGAGCTAATAAAATATTCTGTGTCCAATCATTTGCTTATTATTTTGGTAATCATGAAATGTTAAATGGCTATTTTCATTTTAGGGTGAACTATCCAAACCCCAAAAAACATAAATACAAATTCAATTGCATACCTAAAAACACAAATTCAACTTTAACCACAATAGTGCATGATTCTGATAAATCTCCATCTATTCGTGTAATGCACACAAGATCAGTTGTGGTATTTCTGAGTCTAAGATTAAGAGTCCTCTGCTCTCACCGTCATCACCCGCTGAAAGCGCACACACAATAGAAGCCATTCACGGCTCAGAGAACGAACGTGTGCCTAACAAAGACACACTGATTCTTCTCTATATAAAGCCGAGTGTCCCCCTGAGGCGGAGAGTAACTAATTGGTAAACTGATATCCTATTGAAAGTCATTCATCCCTCTCGGGTAATTGTTACATGGACATCAAGGTTACCACGACTTACTGAAAAGACCACCCTGGGGCCATCGTCGAATAAATCAGAGAGAAAATGGGCGAAAGAAGGCACACAATGGCTTTAGACCATGTTCAAAGTCATCACTTGTAATGTACTCACAGTCTCTGTAGTGCACTTTAAGAACTCTAAGACCGGCCACGTTGTCTCGCATCACGACCCGGTTGAGTCCCGTGGCTTTGTCGACACGCTCGATCACCTCAAAATCTCGATCCGTGAAATACAGGTGGGAGTCGTACACGGCCACGCCCCACGGGTGAGATAACCCGTTAACCATAGTGATGCGGTTTGACCCGTCTGGGTCGCCACGCTCAATCTAAAGAAAACAACAAATGTAGATTTATACATGTTCAATGAGTTCAAATATCAAACATAAATTAACTTAAATAACAAAATAAAATACTTAAATATAAACATTTCTCAAGAGATAAAACATCTTGAATTCAGCTCGTTCTTATTTTTGTAGGTTCAGGAAAAAAACTAATTTTATTTTGTAAAATGCTGTTAATCTTAAATTGGACCACAACTTTAACATACATTCTATACAATACAATTTGCTTATGATTTTAACTTATGTTTCTAAATGATCGAGACAAACTTGGTCTTACCACACCAGTTCCAGTGACCGACCAGTAGAGTTTATTCTCTTTGATGTCTATAGTAATAAACTCTACATGTTCGAGATTATGAGTGAAGAGAATCATGGGATTGGATCCATCCATATCTGCGGACGCGACCTTGGGCGGTATCCCGCTCTCTGTTCCCTGATCAGTCCAATACAGCTTCCTGAAACCAACACAGAACATAAGTATACCACAACAGATACTGTCTCAAAAACCACAGAACTGCACACAACACCAGCTACTGACTCTACTGTTTGTGTTCATAATACTATAATACAGCTTTTTATTTCTGAAATTCATTGTCTTCAAAATATTTACAATCTTAGTGCAGATGCTGACAAAATAAAGAGGTTTAATTGATTTATTGAGCCACGGGCTCTTACCCCCGGGCCGGGTCCACAGCGATGCCGATCGGAGCTCCTGCGCCAGTGGGCGAGCCGTTGTTAGTGATGAGAGTTTTTCTGTACTGAAATTCTCCTTTTAGTTTCAGAACCTAAAACACATCCAACAAAAAAGGAAAAGGAGGTTTAATTAAAGACATGCTAGTTTTGCTTTGGCATCACCTGTGACACATGTAAAGAGCACATCTATTCTCCAAACAGGTTTACGTTTTTAACTTAATAATTGAAAGTAATCTGTTAATGTGAAAATCTACAGATTTACAGTTACAAATCAATACCATAAATGATCACTTAAAGACAAATTTAAAGCAAAAAAAATAAAATCTCCCCAATTCAAACACTGATGCATGATGTCACCACTTGTGGGCGGGGCCCACCGCCAGGCATGATCATGCTACTCCAAAAGTATGTAAACATAATTCCTTTAAAAACATGATCCTTCAGATTAAACACAGACAGAAAACATGGAGATCTAACGGACCTCTATAGACTGTGAGGAAGGGTTTGTGTAGTACAGATTCTGCGTCATCCAATCCAGGGCCAACCCCACCGGAGAACCCAAGATGGCTGCCGGGGCGAACACAGTTCGGTTAGTACCATCCGACCTCACCCGATGAATCTCACCCTGCACGATAAAAAACAAGAACCACTGTCAATAAACAACTTCATTTATCCAAAGCTTGATTCTTTCAGCTTGCGTTTGTGGGTTTTATCATTCACCGGATTTTCCACCCAATAGATCATCTGCTCAGCATCATCAAAGTCAACATCGTATCCGTTGTGCAGTCCGGCAACCGGTACCATGGCGTCGTTGCTCTTGTCATTGGGATTCAGCGGGATACCGTAAATGATGCTGTCTCGCACCACCACCAGAAACGGATCCTCAACTGCAAAACCATTCCTCACATATTACACACATCCTTTTATTCATAAACATCAAAGACATGTACTCTATCCTGAACAAACACGGTGTTATAATGTTATTCTTTAGATCACAGCCTCTGACGGCACGCACAAAGACTGTAGCGAGACAAGTAGATATAACTTCTTTTTATTTAACCAGGACGTGGTTAGAATTGTTTTATTTTATAGACACGAGCAGGCAGTCCGGCACGTCTGCGGTGTCGACTGTGATAACAGCCCGTTGGCTCTGGATCAAATGTTTAAGTCTCATGGAAGAATGCACTTGACGTCTACAACAAAGAGTGAAACCTGAATGAGCGAGGTCGAGTGTTTGCTCTGAAGAGAACTTCAAGAGCGCTCTCGGCCGAAACCAGCAAATGTTTGCCCTCGAAGAGAGATTATTTTACAAATAGATTCTTGTTGAAAGTTTTATTTCGCCTGAAATCTGAGACACAGATTCAATGGATAAGACAGACGTGTTTATCGTGGAAGTGCTTAAATAACTGTAGATCCATTTTTGTATGAGATCTCGTCTTAATAGACGGCACCACATTTGTAGGTCAAAGGTGATTTTCAGTGTGCAGGTGTTTGTTTTACCTCTTACACAGGTGAAGAGGTCAGCAGCGAGGGTCCATCCAGATGGACAGGCGCAGGAATAGAAACGGGGGCCAATCGCTGACAGGAGACAGATATGAGTACAAGGAATCAGGTGAGGGTCACAGGGGTTGTAACCTGCAGAAAGAACAGAAGTCAGATGACACACCTACATTCATGTTAAACTCTATTATACAGTAAAGAGACAACAGAATATCATTTGGGGTCAGAGAGAGAGGGGAGTCATGGTTGCCCAAATCGCTCTTGTGCAACCACAAATTTGTTATAATAGTTCAATGAATGGAAGGAGTTGTAAATGAAGGTGTGGACATTGAGGATCTTGAAGACACTGGTTTGTACCTGCAGGTTGTCTGGCAGAATGAACCACCACCAGACCCATGGGCTGAGGCACATTATACAGCATCACCGTCTGGTTCTGACCGTGCCACTTGTTGGCCCGGATCACACGGTTGATGAATCTGTCAGTCCAATACACAAAATCCTCAAAAATCGTAATTCCGTGGGGATGTTGCAGTACCTTATCATGGAAAAACAAAAGGAGGATAATTAATATTACCATTTGTATGGTTTAAAAAACAACAACATTTGTATAAAATGTATTTGTAAATATAAAAAAATCAACATTTGTATAAAATGTCTATTCAAAGATATTTAATAACTAAAGATTGGTGTGTCAAATATATTTGTAAATATATATATTTTTACATTTGTGTATCAAATATATGTGTAAACATTTGTATATAAAGAACTATTTGTAAAAAAATTAAATAAACATTTGTATAAAATATACATTTGAAAAAGCAAACATTGGTTTTAAAAATGTATTTGTAAATATTACAAAAATAAAGATTTGTGTGTAAAATATATTTGTAAAAAAAAGGTGTATTAAATATATTTGTAAATATAAAAGAATAAACATTTAGACAGACCTACTGTTAATTATCATAAGTGTACCCCAACTGTTTGCTTTAAACTGAGTTTACACTACACTATAAAGAGGGCTGCCCTCCCCTTTAACATGTGGAGTAATTGGTTCCAAAATTCATGTTTTTTATTATGTTATCATGTTTTTATTGTGTTTTATTGCGTTATTGAGCTGTATTTTGAGAGTTGTTATGGCTTAAATCATAACAAACCAAATGTATTTTGATTGATATTAATTGCAATGCAAAATAAAAAAACAAGATTTTAGATTTTTTTAATACGAAATGATCTAATTTTGGAACCAAACTCTTCATATAATCGTATACTGTAACTTTTAGTCAATAAAAGATTAAAACTGTCTCACCAAATCACTGGCCAATACTTGTTTCCGGTTCTTTCCATTATAATCACAGTAGTCGATGAAGTCCAGGTAAGCATCAGCGAAGTACAGCAGATTATTGGGATAGTCGATAGTCAAACCGGTCGGCCAGTAAAGTTTGGTACTGATGATTGTGGTTCTTAACTTTCCATCCATACTTGCCCTTTCAACACGAGGATTTCTTCCCCAGTCCGTCCAGAACATCAGATGTGTGCTGAAATATTACACATGCAGTTAATATGTTAGGCAGTATGTTTAATCTGTGATCACATGTTCATTACAACACATCTATTTACATCAGAATCATCTACTGTCAGTTTAACCTCTGATTGTTCTTACTTATTTCTCGGGTCCAGCACCAGATCTCTGGGATTGGTCACGTTCTCACTGATCAACACCGCTCTGTGGGAACCGTCCAGTTTGGACACCTCGATGGTCTCCAGCACGTAGTCGGTCCAGTACAGGTTTCTGCCGACCCAGTCCACAGCGAGACTCTCCGTCACAGTGACGCCGCTGTCAAAGATCTGAAGGGTGAGAAAAATGATTGAGAGGATGATGGGAAAACCAAATGATCTTGAGACATTTTGGAAACTTACCACAGTGCGGTCACTTCCATTCTTGTGAGCACTCCATATTTTGTCCTGGGTGGTGTCTGACCAGTAAATACGATCCGTAACGGAGTCAAAATCCAAAGCAACGATATTACGACCATCTCGAACCAAAGAGCGAATGACGTTTGGCTGGGAGGCGATGTCGTCTGATATGATCTGGCTCCGACTGGCCACTAAGAGCGACACCTCTCGGGATCCTACATTTAAGAAGATATATATTTTATATTTATCATTTTTTATTATTGACTTACTTTAACTTTTGTCATTTATATGGAATAATATTTTTTATTTCTATTTGATTTAACTTTTATTATTTACACTATTTAAAATAATATAACAACGACAAGAACAAAATCATAGCAGGCCCAGAAATGAATCCAAACTATGAGAGATCAAAAAAGAGTCCCGTTGAAAAGCAACGTTGGGAAAAAAGAAAAGCTGTATCAGATGACAGCGTTTTTCCACGGGTGATCAGGAGGGAATGGGCTCTTGTCAGTCACAGAGCTCATACACATGTCTTTGTTTGGTGATTACAACCTAATGACCCCCGTAAGAAAGTTTGTGACTGACATATATGTTATTTGTCTTATCTGTGGTAATCCGAGAGGACCTGGTTGAGACCAGCAAGGCTCCGCTTCACTAATATCTGTCATGCCAGAATCATCACAAAACCCAAATCACATCATGTTTTATGGACCTGCTGGTTGTTACACAAAATGTGAAAATCCATTTCAGTAAGAAGTTTTTGTACGTGTATTCCACGCATTTTAAAGTTAGACTTTGAATTTTAATGTCAATTTCACTTTTTTGTAAAGATAACACAGTATTTAGTTCAATTACGTCAGAAGTAACTGTTATTAAATTACAGAAGAAAGTAATCCCTTACTTTACTTTTAAGGGAAAAGCAATTAAATTAGAGGAACTAATTACTCAGTAAATACTTACACAAATACTGTAAAAATTTTGACTATACAGTATTTTCCAGTTTGGAAAACTCTGTTATTGTAATGAAAATAAGTCACAATATTTTGAATATAAGAATCTTGTTTCTAACAATAATCGAAATTATGAATATATTTAATAATCTATTGATATTGTATACAAATTGTATATATGGATAAGTGCGAACACATATTTAAAATGAATGATTAAAATGTTCACTTTAAAATGAACTAGAGTATGGAAAAGTGATTTAAAATAAAACAAAACATACATTTCAAGCACCTTAAATCAGGTCTAATGCATTGATTTAAAGAGTACAGAGTAAAGAAAACTGCTGCAGTATTTTGGAGTACCAGAGTACTGATCGCAGAACAGTCAGAGACGATACACCAACCTGAAGCCTTGCATGTGCGTCCATCAGCCTCCAGCGTGTATCCATCCTGACAGTGACATCGGAAGGATCCTCTCTCGTTGAAGCAGTGTTGACTACACACACCTGGAGGATGACATTCATCGATGTCCTCGCATGTTTTTGAGTCGTTACTCAGCTGGTAGCCCATGGGACACGTGCACTGGGCACCGAAAGGACCCTGGATACAGCCGTGAGTACAGCCGGCATTGTTATCGGAGCAGCTCTCTTGATCTGTGAGGATAAAATAATAGCTGAGATGACAAGTCCAAGGAAAGATCAAATGAAAAACATGCACAAGGAGATGGATGGAAACATGCTAAGCATGTTAAGTGGATGCTAATAGGGCTGGGAGACATAGTTTAGAAAATCCTAGTGATATTTTAAGCCATTTAAAAAAAAAAATCAGTTGAATCAACACAATCCAGAGTGACAATTTAGTGTTTATATTAGGGCTGTCAAAGGATTAATCACGATTAATCACTTCCAGAATAAAAGTTTGTGTATACATAATATATTATAACATTTAAAAAACATTTATATATAATTTCAATTATTGGTAAATATAAATAGATACATGTAAATATTTCCTAAATAAAATATTATAAATACAAAATTAATATGCACAGTACATAGACATATATTATGTAAACACAAACTTTTATCCTGGATACAATTAATCGCGATTAATCCTTTGACAGCCCTAGTTTATATACAGAATAAGAAATTTAACAAATCAAAATATATATAATTTATAATATCACTCCATTGTTTCCTCGTTAGTTCGTTTTTTCCTCATTCCTGAAAGTCGCTTCGGGTAAACGTATCTGCCAAATGTAAATAAATATATTTTTTCTGAAATGTAAAATGTAGAGAACTTCGTGAAGTATATTTTTCATTAACGAATCAAATGAATAGTTGAATCACAATGTGTATACACCGGACGCGACATGACAATCCCATTAAAACAAGCAGTGTGTCATGTTTTAATTATAAAATATTTTAAATTATAATGGGTTGTAATGCGTTCTATCGTCTTTTATCACATCGCGCCGCGTCCGGTGTAAACACTGTGTCAGAGTTTGGAACAAATCACTCACTGTTTTAGTGACCAACTCTAAAACCATTTTTGTTCTCATACACAAGAAATTTTTTAAAGGCAAATAAAAAGAAATGTTTGTCAATACCTACATTTTGATCAAATGTCTAAAATATGCTCAATATACAGCCCAGCCCCAACACCTACGAATTCTGTCATTCTTGTTAAGACTAAATATCTACTGTAAGATTTCTACAGCTCTACATTCTATATCCCTGAGGGTCTATAATGCTAAACACAGACAACAATGTCGTGTTTCATACAGTAATTGGACGGTTAGTGAGTTTGAACAGACCGAGGCGAGATAGATTAGTGCTACATGCAGAGGATTGTGGGTGATTTAGGGCTTTAGCCTACCTGGTAAGGGTTCATCTGTGATCGGGGAGTACACATGAAAGGGAAATCAAAGATCACTTGAATGTTCATTTTCTGATTAGACATGCATGATTCGACACAGGATCATTTATACTAAAAACTTTACATTATATGCAACAGAATCAACGGAACGACCGTAATGCTGGGTTCACACCAAACGCGAACAATTGCGTTCCACGCTCTTCATTACTCACGGGAAAAGTTTGTTGTTTTCGCGTGTTTGAAGCGAAAAACATAACGCGACTGGGAGTGTCTTCACGAGTCCGAACCCGTCAAACAGTACAGTAGGTGTCAATGAGCTCTTCGCGTAAATTTCTCGAGTTGAAATTTTTCATATTGCGCGGAACACGCACGGCAATCGTGTATTCCAATTGCGTCATTCGCATCGAATGCTGTGAGTACGAGTATTTTCGCGTCTTTGCATTGAATTTGTATGCATTTTACTCACGCGAATTGCCTATTTCATGGTTGGTGTTAACCCAGCATAACAGTTTCAATGTAAACAAACAGAAAAAAAGAAATACGTTTAAAGAAACGCTCCGATTTCAATTTGATTTCAAATGCTCCTTTGGAAAGTAATGCACTTCTTTTGTTGTTTATTTTGTAATTGCATTACAGTAAACACGGCTTTTATTGAGAAATGTCAATTGTATATAAATGATATTGTGATCAACATGATTTATAAATGCTGAGATAATCTATAAATTGAAATCTAAAAACATTTTCCCTCATGTTTCCATCCCTGAGATCAAATAAAAATGTGAGATTGGTTTGCGAAATACAAATTCATTATGCACTTTTTAGAACAACAATGGTCCCAATATTGTCCATTCAATCTTCACCTGTATTTATCCAAACAATCTTTCTGCTCACTAGGGTTTAACAGCTGTATGATCATCGATAAGAATAACCACTATAAATAATGTGTTTACAGTCATTTTAGGACACAATATCTTTATTAAAAAAAAAAACACACACACAAAAGTCCAGACTTACTACAAAGGGGGGATTCGTCCGCTCCATTGGGACAGTCCGGGGTGTTGTCGCACACCCTGCTGAGGTTAACACACACGCTGTGCCCGGGGCACTGCCACTGCCAGCTGGGACAGCGGAAGGGGGGCGTTGGACAGTCCCGCTCATCGCTGCCGTCGCGACAGTCATTATCTCCGTCACATATCCAGCCGCGGAACACACAGTTGCCGTTATCACACCGGAACTGAGAGGTGGGGCACGTGCGCGGCGGGCATGCGTGATGCTCGTCCGAAGCATCTTCACAGTCTGGGTGCCCGTCACATTCCCAGTTAGAGGGAATACAGCTGCCGTCTGACTGGCACTGGAACTCACTCTCGTGGTGACACATGCCCGGCGGTCTGGTGGCTGAAGGGGTCAAAGGTCATGTTAGTTCAATCGTATTTCCTTATGTGTGGAAAAACGATTAAAGCAAAATAAAAAATAAGTGCCTGTTTACGGGAATGTGTCGCTATTGTTAAAATTGAATTTGTTTATACTTACGACATCCAGATTCATCGGAGCGATCGTTACAGTCAAAAACTCCGTCACACTGATAATAAGAGTTGATGCACTGATGTCCATCGGCACACTTAAACTCATAAGCTGTACAGTTGTAAACTGTTGAAAAAACGCAAGAAACACTCAGACCACCACTAAACAAGACCAACATCTGACTTCAGCAATAACAGAATGATCTGGAGCGCGTACCACAGCCCCGCTCGTCTGCTCCGTCCGCACAATCTCTGTCTCCATCACACACGTAATTGGGGTCAATGCAGCGATGGTCAGGACACTGGAACTGGCCGGGGTAACACGTGCCGATGGAATCTGCAGATCAGAACCACAGAAAATGGATGAAACAGAAACCTCTATTTACACAAATGTTGCTTTAGTAACTTGACAGGGCATCTCAGTCGTGTTTCTCCTAAAATCCCTTAAAAGAAATGAAACACACAGATGCTCAGGTAACAGGATTCTGAAAAGATGAATTAAAATCCCAGAATTTGGGAAAAATCTGAAACTTGTGTCTCAACACGCTTTTCAACGGTCCTCAAGATGACGTTAAATGATTTAAAATAAGACTTGCATTCAAACCAAATATAAATACAATCAAATAAATAAATATATATATAAATAAAAAAGCAAATATAATTTATATTATACTTCATACCCAAGTTCTCTTTCAGAGATATATTACATACCGCAGTTGCTCTCATCCGATCCATCTCCGCAGTCATTATCTGTGTCACACAGCCATGTGCGAGGGACACAGTGATGGTTGGCGCAGCTGAACTGGTCTGCTTGGCAAGTGCCAGGAGTCCGCGTGGGACAGTCCCTCTCGTCGCTGCCATCGAAACAGTCATTATGCCCGTCGCAGCGCCAGCTCCTGGGCACACAGCGCTGGTTGGCACACGTAAAGGCGTTGGGAGAGCATGTGTTATCTGTCAGGGGCCAGAAAGGAAAAACTATCAGTTATATTTTGAATACACGCTTTTTTCTAATGCATAAATTACGAGAGAATGTTCATATTTCTGTTTCTTTAACAATGGCATGAGAGCATTACTGTGAGCTCCGCAGTTGATCTCATCGCTGTTGTCGTGACAGTCGTCCACTCCGTCGCAATGGTAGGTCTGAGGAACACACTTCCCGTTGGCGCAGGAGAAGGAGTTTGAGCCACACTGGAGAGTCGGCGGCTCGTTGGACGGATCGTCCACGCACGACTGCTGATTGGCTTCCAGCTTCATGCCGTACGGACAGCCGCACACCCGTTGAGAATTCGGTGCAGGGAAACAGAAGTGACTGCAGTCTCCATTGGGATTGGTTTGCCGGCTGCAGAAATTGAATCCTGTTGGGGGTAAAAGGCAACGCAGCGTGACCATTCGGGGTTTTCTGGACTGACTCAGAGAAGGAAATGCCTTCTCGGCTTTCTTTAGATTGCTTGGAAACATTATCGAGTCGAGGTGTGCTGTTACTTTTCCAAGCAATCTGACCAGAAGTTTTGGCCGTCTCGACAAGAAACCGGCCAAAGAAATCCCACACTTGCACTGAAGGTTGAATCAGAGCCAGGGCTAGAAACCAGACTATCACAGATATGAGAGCTGTTTTGAGCCAACTACATGAGAACCATCCAGAACGACCTAGCAACTTTTCACAAATTTGTTTCAATTGCTAAATAAGAAGAAATGACTCGTAACTTCCCAATAAAATGAAAGTCATTGCACCGAGAGTTAAAGACGCTAAGGAATGAACCATTCTTACCGATTTGAGAATCAGCGTTGAAAGATTTGACATGCATGATGTGGCTGATCCCTCTGCGGATGACCACCATCTCCCCTCCGTCTGTTTTACGGACCCTCACGATTCCCCCCAGTCGCCAGTCGGTGAAGTACACGTACCCTAGAGCAGATTCATTAAATCATCAGAGAAGAATAGCTGTGCAGAACTCTGACATCTGAAGCCTGATCTTTCAACACTCAAGTTTATTTAATGACTTTTGTTGTTAAAGTGACATTATGTTGGTGACAGACACTGATGGAAAATGGAATTCCTTTCTATCATTTGCTGATAGTAATACAGTGCGTATCCTTCAAGGTCACCACAATGTCGACTCAGAAAAACTGCTTCATTAGTAATTTAGTTACATTTAACAAAGAGAACTAAAGATACACAGAATGTAGATAGATAAATAGGATGATAGATGATAGACAGACAGAATCTATCAGCTTAACAAACAGAACTATGGATAGAATGAAAGATAGACAGAACATAGATAGACATAGAATAATAAAATTGACAGACAGACCGAATGGTAATTGACAGGTAGAGACAGACAGAACTCAGGTAGATACAGAGAATAATACATAATAGACAGACTGCGAGCTGTGACTTCTTTAAACGAGTTTGCTGAGAGACCAGTAGCGGCCTTTGCTGTTTCACATGTTTCACTTGAAAAGATCCCCGCCCCTCCCATCACGTTAAACACACACCACTCTGAAGAGACTTGAGGCAAAAGTTTGATCTAAATTATAGGCTATAAAAAGACCCTCAAATAAAAAAATTTTGCCAACAAAAATTGCCACACCACGCCAGAACGGTTGCAGGTCTTTGAGCAACAGACAGCGGTGTTTCCTTACTGATTGAATCGAGCGAGTCAATGATTCAAATGCATTTTGAACAAATCAGGTATACGCAGGTATATATGAAGAGTTTGGTTCCAAAATGACATGACTCAAAAATCATGTTTTTTATAATGTTATATTTTTCCTGCGTTTTATTGTGTTAGTTAGCTGAATTCTTTAAGTTATTATGGCTTGAATCAAAACAAACCAACTGCAGCTTGTTATATATATATATTTTTAATTAGTTAGTTGTCTCATTTTGGAACCAAACACATATGTATATATATAAATCACCCGCATGCATGCAAATTCATAAGAACGCACAACAATCCTGACGAGTCATAGCGGAGGCGCCAAAGCTGAATCCGCTTGCCCGGAAGCTTCCGTACATGGCACAGATTTCCAGTAATTTTACTTATTTATTCCCATCTTTTCATCACGTAAGCTTTAAATAACATCTCAAATAACAAGGATTTAATTTATAATTATAATACTTAGTATGTCCACAAACTCATTCTCACTATTGGTTTGGGTATGCGGAGCATTTGTAGCTTTTCTCTCTTTTTCCGAGACTTAATAACAAAGTTCATCCACAGGCTGTTAGTGTTTTGCGATTCTTCTTTATTTTTTGTGGCGATTGCCGAGTTGCTTCAAATGCTTCTTCCGCTTTACAAGATTGCTGGTGAACAACCCCCCAGATGGACGGAAATTTGGACAAAAAACAAAGCACGCCTGTTTGGAAAGATGATAGAATTGGTCAGTTTTACTGTCACTCAAAATTAATCTCCCCATTGATTTACTGAACTTTCTGTCAGCCAGAAATACAGAAGGAACGTTCGACTTCTTGCAGGCTGCGTAGACATGGTATGACATCGTAATAATCAGCTCCGTGATCTTGAATTACTCTTTTGAGACTTGGAAATCTCACATGGATAGACTCCGCATCGATCCAGGAAGTCAAATAGACATACCATACAGGCCAACTTTTATTGAAAATTATATTTTAAAGTTTTTAAATATAACTTTTTACAATGATTTAGATCATCACAGAGGGTTCGCTACTGTGGCAGATGGACTGATAATTAGACAGACAGGCAATGATGATTAATTACAGACAGGTATAAAGATAGACAGAACATAGATAGACAAATAGAACAACAATTTAAATGACAACAATTCATAGACAGAATGACGATTGAATGGATGGATGCATGAACAGACACAGACAGACAGATTTACCTCCAAAAACGGTCAGTCCAAACGGGTGGGAGATCTGAGTTATACGATCCAAAGACAACCTGTTTTGGCCCTCAAAGTTGCTGTGCTCGATCTTATCAAAGAAAGCATCAACCCAATACAAACGCATGGCACTGAGAGGGAGAGAGAGTGAGAGAGATAGAGAGAGGGAGAGACAGTTAAAGATAGAGTGAAAGAGAGAGGGAGAGAGAGAGAGAGTGAAAGAGAGAGAGTGTAAGAGATAGAGAGAGAGAGAGAGAGAGAGAGAGAGAGAGAGAGAGAGAGAGAAAGAGTGTAAGAGATAGAGAGAGAGAGAGAGAGAGAGAGAGAGTGAGAGAGATAGAGAGAGGGAGAGACAGTTAAAGATAGAGTGAAAGAGAGAGAGAGAGAGAGAGAGAGAGAGAGAGAGAGAGTGAAAGAGAGAGAGAGAGAGTGTGTAAGAGATAGAGAGGGAGAGAGAGAGTGAAAGAGAGAGTGTAAGAGATAGAGAGAGAGAGAGAGAGAGAGAGAGAGAGAGAGAGAGAGAGTGAAAGAGAGAGAGAGAGAGAGAGAGAGAGAGAGAGAGAGAGAGAGAGAGAGAGAGAGAGTGAGAGAGATAGAGAGAGGGAGAGACAGTTAAAGATAGAGTGAAAGAGAGAGAGAGAGAGAGAGAGAGAGAGAGTGAAAGAGAGAGAGAGAGAGAGAGAGAGAGAGAGAGAGAGAGAGAGAGAGAGAGAGAGAGAGAGAGAGAGAGAGAGAGAGAGTTTAAATCCAGAGTTGAGAAACAGGATTATGTCAGATCATGATTTTAAGGATTAGGAACCAAACGCGTGAGCAAACAAACAACGTTTCACAGCATTAGAAAGCCATCAAGCAAAGTTAAACAGCAGACAGATTTATGAATGAAAAATATGGATTATTCTGCGTGTTATTTTAAGACCAAATGAAAGGAGTATTGTAGTAAATGAACTCACCTCCAGTCAATAGCCAGACCATTGGGCCAGCCGAGAGTTGTGTTCACAATCGACTGAGCATGTGACCCATCACCCCACGCCCGCATAATCTTAGCAGGACGGTACCAGTCAGTCCAGAATATATAGCTGCCAACACACACACACACACACACGTGCATCAGTGCCAAAATCTTTTCCTGCATGTGCCTCACCAAAATGCCCAAATGCTTTCAAAAGCGTCTGTTGGGTGTTATTTATAAACGGTGAGGTACGAACGGTTTATTCGGGCGCTCCGCGGGGCTTTCCCCCGTTAAGCCAAGTTCTTAGTGCGCACTACAATACCGTCCTTCATGCACTAATCTAGTCTCCTGAGACCCGAGGCCTCCTGACTTTGAAGCCATTGGAAATGTCCCACCGGAGAGGCAGAAAGTGTTCCTGTCTCTGTGCCAAGTTCAAAGCAGGGGCGATCTGTGAATGCCCGAGCACCTCCTGTATTATGAAAGGTGTGAGTGGACACAAGTGGCCCGATTGTTAATGCTTTTCATGGTCTTTGGGAGACAGAGACGAGGGGTGAGAGGGAGGACCCCCGAGCTGCCTTTCCGGCTCGTGCCCACTCCTCTGTTGACATTTGAACGTGGCTGTGATTTTGTGAGATTGTGATGCGTCAGTGCTGGTGATGTCTGTTTTATAATTGATTTGTTTATGTTTATTGTCATAATATTAGGAACCAAATCACTCACTCACCCAGCCACCGGGTGCACCACTATGGATCTGGGATTGTTCAGGTTGCGTACGATGGCCCGTCTGGATTTATCCGCTATCTTCATGACAGATATACTCCTGTATCGCGGATCCGTCCAGTACAGGTTCTTTGAGATCCAGTCATAAGCCAGATCCTCCACACCCTCCACCCGATTGGCTGCGAGGACCTCTCTGTCTGCACACATTAAAGAGGAACAGATTAAACTCAATATTTAATATTTAAAAAAATTTAATTCCATCATCGTTTACACACAGTCAGTGTTGATCATAAACCTGTGTACACTAATTTGTACTGCTAAACGCTAAGGAAGATATTTGGAAGAATGTCAGCAACCAAACAGATCAAATCCCCCATTGACTCCCATAGTATTTATTTTAATCACTATGAGATCTGTTTGGTTACTGACATTCTTCAAAAAATATGTGTTCAGCATAAAATAAAAAATTACACCGGTTTTGGAACAACTTGAGGGTTTTGGGGAGGTTAAGTAGCACTTGAAATGATGGACTTTTGCTGGAGTCATTCGACGGCTCACATGAGCAAGCATTCAAGATTTATAATCAACTCTAGTAAAGGTAATGACAAGAACGGTATTTTGTTTTAAAATATATGATAGATAGCAATCTCTTTATATAAAAAGTGTTTAAATGCTCATTAAAAATATATATAAATTGTTTAAACTAAAGATGTAATGATACATTCAGCTCTTGATTTGACCTGATACTGGGTTCACGATCACAATATTTTCAACAAGATTTAAGATTTTTTTTGCAGAAATACTTTCTGTCACATTTGTAACTTTCTTCTAAAACAGACAACATTCAAGATTTAAGTGATGTCTACCACTGCTGTCCTTCTTGAACCTCACATATATTTTAGGTTTTTATTTTTGCCATAAATCATTTTTATTAGTCACCCTTTATGCTTGCCACTGCGTTTTGCAAATATCTAACCGATAAAAAGTATTTAAAAGTGTTTGTCAACTTTGAAAACACATCATTTCAAAAATGTTTTTTCCTGAAACACAGTGAATTTTGACATCCACGGTTTCAGAAGGACTGCAACGTTACGCATGTAAATTAACAAAATCAAAATGGTCTGTAAGTGTAAAATAAGATAAGTAGAAAAGAATTAGACAAATAAACCATAAGAGTTTTTTTATCAGTAAAACCATCAAAAGTTTAAATGTGTTGATGTAGGTCACATGTTGACAGCTGAACCAATACACATCATAAAAACATCAAGTTTTTGCGATATTTCATGTCGATACATATCTTAACAACCCTAATGTTAAAAATAAAATAATGCTCTTATTTACAGTCAAAGGACATGTGGCTCACATGAGGGCAGGACTGGATTGTACACACTATTGATTCTATTTTGGGTTGGGGAAGTTGTTTTTAAGTACTCCGACACCACTGAACACATTATCTCATGTCTTTGGCCTTTGAAAGCTTCTGATAGGAGAGATCGCATGCAGTGAAATGTGTTGTTGGCACACAGCAAACGTTCAGGCGGGGAGATGAATGGAGTATCTGTTTCACACTGTATCTGTCCCAGCGGTCAAGGACATTTCATCAAACAACACACACTACACACACAAAAAGAAAGAACTACAATAATGCGTTGGGCCCTCCGATGAATTCAAAACAACACACTCAGCATCATTTGCTGACATTTGAGGGCGGACGCTTACCAGTTCCATCGACCTTCTGCTTGTAGATGATGTCCTTCACTGTGTCTGAGAAGAAAATTGAATCGTCTGCAGAACTGAAGTCCACTCCAACGAAATAGGACGGCGTCCCTGTGATGGGCAGCATGACGTCCTCTTGTGTGGAGAGGTTGAAGGGGATTCCTCTCACTGCCAGCTGACTGGAGAAGAGCAGGAACTGCCTGACAGCTGGAAGACAGATTACAGAACATTAACATAAACGTCTAATGTCACAATGACTCATGTTTGCTAGTGTGGATGCTAATATAGGATGCTAGACTACTAGACGGACAGGAAGATGGATTGATAGACTAAAAGGAAGAGACCTGGAAGATCAAACAGCTCATAGACATACTGGCAGATTGATAGACAGAAAGAAAGAAAGATGACCGGACAAACTGACAGATGACCAGACCGACAAACAGACAGACACATAGAGATATGACCAAACAGACAGATAGACCGAAAGACAGGTGACCAAGCAGTCAAACAGGTAAACAGACTGATAGGGAGACAGACAGGTGAACAGATAGATAAACAGACCGACAGATAGATGACCAGACAGACATACAAATAGATAGAGAGTCAGACAGACAGGTGACCAGACAGACAGATAGATGAAGAGACAGACTGACAGACAGACGGACGGACGGACGGACAGACAGACAGATGGAGAGACAGACGGAGTGGGAGACAGACAGATGGAGAGACAGCCAGATAGGTGACCACACAGACAGATAGAGAGACAGACATATAGATGGAGAAACAGACATATAGATGGAGAGACGGACAGACAGACAGGTGACCAGGCATACAGACAGACAGACAGATGGAGAGACAGAGAGATGCAGAGACAGACAGACAGACAGACTGATAGGTGACCAGACAGACAGACAGACAGACAAGCAGACAGGCAGAAAGATAGACAGATGTTCAGATAGATAGACAGATAGATGACCAAAGAGACAGATAAATAGATGATTAGACAGACAGGCGGTGTCTTACAGACGCATCTCTTGCCGTCAGCGTGCAGATCGAAGCCCATTCTGCATCGGCAGCGATATCCCAAACCTCCATTATCAGTTCTGTGACTCAAAACACAGATGTGTTCACATCCTCCTCTGTCGGTCCCACACGGGCTACTCGCTGTTGACACGGGTCACACACACACATACGTCAAGCTAACATCATCAGAACACCAACAGAACAATCCTTCACAGGCATGTTTCTCACAGCTTACCGAAGGGCTGTCTGTATGCATGAACCACAGTCAGACCGTGTGGTCTCTGAGAGGTCCTGTAGAGCTCTCGTGGACTGTTGTCGCTGTATTTATTAGCTTTCATAACGGCCATCTTGGTCCAATCAGTGTAATAAACCGAATGCTCAAACATAGTAATGCCAAACGGATGAGGAATCACCGAACCACCATGGACCACCGTTTTCCTATAAGATGCGGGGGAATAAACACAAGAATCTAGAAATCACCATTTCTGACTGTGTGCTTTGAGGACAGCGCTCAAGGTTTGGAACAGAGCCCATGTGTGACCTGTGGAAATCTGAATGTCTTGAAAGAGCTCCTTAATAAAAATACCTGTGCAGACCGTCGTAAGTCGTGGTCTCGATGTAATCGTATCGGCTGTCCACCCAATACACTCTCTTGGCCTCGAGGTCTAAAGTAATCCCGGCGGGCCAGCCGAGTTTGGACCTGATGATCCCGTAGCGGTTGGTGCCGTCCATGTAGGCCCTCTCTAAACCGGGTTCGCCATTCAGAGTGTCCCAGTCGGAGAAGAACAGGTACCTGAAATCAACACAATTTTTGATCAGTTTTTATGGCATTAGATTACAGATAAAACCCTTGAGGTTAAGATGCGTTAATTGTCACTTCTTAATTTAACCGGAGGCCACCTGCACCCGCGGCTCTATCAGGTTTCTGTGAAGTTCATCTTCACTTAATTACTTCTGACTAATCCTTGCAGACTCAATATAAAGATCTTGAATCTGGGCCGAGGTTTGATGATTTTTCGGGTGTAGATTATGGAAAGAAAGCTGGGGTGGATTTATGTCAGCCTCTACTCAAATTTGGTACTCACCCCACGGTTGGGTCAAGAGCGAGACCTCTCGGGTTTCCCAGGTGTTCAGCTATCAGCGTGACGCGATTGCTCCCGTCTAAGTCCACCATATCGATTCTGTTGACGCTGGCCTCCACCACGTACAGCTTGTTGTTCACCCAATCCACGGCCAGATTCTCAGGGTTATCGACGGATACGTTTAAGACCACCTGAAGATGAGAGCCGTCCATATCCACAGAAAACACCTGGAGGGAAATGATGACACATGTCGTTGCTCTTTCATAGGTTGTGTTTCATTAAAGTATCAATGATGTTTCTCCTTAAACTGCTTTAAAGAATTTCAACCAAAAGACAATTGCTGAAACACACGAAGGTGTAATGTGGGTTTAAACCAAACACTAATTTAGCGATTTGCACGATTAAAGTCAATGCAAACTCGCGGCAGGCGATGCGAAAGATGTGAATCGGGAGGCGTGTTTCCCGCCAACGTGAGTCAATCTAATATTTGTCAGTATGCGTCTCTCGCGGGAAAATAACGAACTTTTCCTGCAAGTAATAAAGACAGAGGAACGCGATTGTTCGTGTTTGGTTTGAACACTGAGTTAATGAATATAGATTGCAGCAGACAGGTTTCCTTATTATTTTACTAAAATTGTAATTTTGAAAATGTTTCCGTTCATTAAAATGAAATAAAATATTGACCTAAAAATTATTTGGAAAAACTAAACGAAGAACTGAAATGTTGCCTCAAAAATCAACTGAAATAAGTTTAAAGCACTAAAATTATAGAAATAAACAAAAACTAAAGTAGAACTTAAATCAAAATGAATGAATCTTACATAGCAAATTAAAAAATAAAAATATAATTTCTAAAATTACAAAAAAATGCCAAAATGAACATAAAAACTAAGTATCTAAAAAAAAAAAATTTGTTAATATTAATAAAACTATATCAAACTAAAATCAAAACTATAATAATTATGGATTGTAGAGGTAAAACAATGTTTATTTGGGTAAATGTGATGAGAAATGTTTGAGTTTGTATTGTGATCTTCAATAATATTGACTTTTAAATGCAGACGTGACAAATCTGAGACTTTGACACATTGTTGACATCTCTCCTCACACATTTGTCAAATTTCTGACTCTTATTCTCAGGAGAAATATCTGAGACGCAGGTGAGACTGCTCTCCATTAATCTCATTGATGTCTAAGAGAAATAATGAGATATTAAAGAGAATACATTACATCCACTTCTTCATTAATCACAGGCAGTAAGATTGCGGCCCAGCTTGTGTCACAGGCTCACCTGAGACAGAGTTTGTATAAACTGTACTCTGAAACCACTGCCCTATTGATTCAAAGATGGCACGGGTTTCTCAGGCTGGATCTCTTGGCATCATAACACAAGCGAAGGCACCACCCCAAGCTTTGCCCTTTGGAAACCAGAGCCAAACGTCTCAAAGACGACGCCTCTCTGCTGCCCCGTCGAACAGAAACTCAAGCTGTGGTGGTGTGGCTGTTTGCGGACCCCCTGCGTGGACTGATCGCACAAACCCGTCTCTTATGACCTACCCACTTCTCTGCTTTATGGCTGATATCCAAACCACAGAGTAGCCAAGAGTTTAAAACAAAGCTGGCCAAAGAACGGCTAAAAAAGTGAATGTGAGGAACTGCAAGATCACTCGAGATGGTCTCAGGTTGCATAAAATTGCGCAGAAATATGCTGCGTTTTCCTGCATATCATACACGATTTGGAGATTAGGAACATTTGGAGTCTATCTCCGGGTCGAGTTGGTTACCGTGACTGCGGTCCTGCGGGAGCCAGACTGATCCGCCATTATTAACGTATTAGCTGTATCTACAGGCATCAGTCAAAGAATTCCCTTTCCGCTGACGAAGAGCCAACTTCCTTCACAAACTCCACTCAAACTCTTTTTTTCTTTAATCCTCACAGACCAAAGCATTGATATTGAGGTTTTCTTTTCTCTTTACTTAAAACCCCTTTTAATCACTGTTATGTGCAGAATTTATTTGAGGAAAAATACAATTTGAACTTTAAGGGATAGTTCACCCAAAAATTTAAATCATTTACTCACTCTCGTGTAATTTCATACCTGTATAAATTACCTGAACACAGAGAAAGATATTTGGAAGAATGGTAGTCAGTTTTAGTTCCAGGACATCATTGACTAACATATTAGGAAGATTTAAATGGTAGTCAAAGGTGCCTCAGCACTCTTTGTTTTGGTAGGTTCTTCAAAATATCTCATTATGTGTACAACAGAACAAAAAAATAAAATATAAAATTCATACAGGAGCAATAATACAGTAGGCGCCAATACAAAGTTACTGGTTTCAAAAAAAGCCTGACCACTACCTGTTGAGAGAAAGGGTTAGTGTTTTTATTTTTTTATTTGCCTCTCAAATATTCACAGAAGAAATGGGTTTTAAGTCGTTTTTTGAATGTTGTGAGAGATGTGGTTGACCGGACCGAGATAGGAAGAATGTTCCACCCCGAAGGAGATCTGTCAAAATTCTGTCATCATTTACTCACCCTCATGTCATTACAAACCTGAATGAGTTTCTTTCTTCTGCAGAACACAAAAGAAGATATTTTAAAGGATGTTGATAACCTAACAACTCTGAACCTCACTGACTTCCATTGAATGAACACAAAAACCCTGAACATTTCTCAAAATATCTTCTTTTGTGTTCAGTAGAAAGAGGATGAGGATGAATAAATAATGACAGATTTTTGGGGGTGAACTATTCCAGAAGAATTGGAAGACACTTGCAGTCTACTTTGTAAAATTCACTTCGTTTAAGACTTTAGCTTAACATCAGAACTGGTGTGTGTGTGTTTGGGGGCACGGGGAAGTTAGTGCATGTCTAAAGAGGAAAAGCGGGTATAATGAAGAGCTTTGTTATTAACAACAACAAATGTAACAGTGATATCATTCAGACAAGGTCAGAACGTCAGTAATCTTTGAAATGACACTCATTAAATTCAGGAAAACTGAGAAGCCGCAGCAGGTGCCAGAGCATTAAATCAACACAAGTTAAGTGTTCTGAGCTCTCATTGGCTGCTTTTCTCCAATATTCAGTCTAAATCATCCATTTCAAAACTTTTTTTCTGAATTGGACTTTTGTTTTTGTAAGAAACAAATTGTCAAGTAACCCTGACCATTTAAATGTTTGATAGTTTACCTTATTTTGGATGGTGTCTGTCCAAAAGACCCTTTGCAGCTGATAGTGGAAGTCCACACCGACAGCAGCGCCTCTGTTCTGAGACTGGACCAGAGTTTGAGCGTTGTGTCCGTGAACATCAGCAATCAACAGATCTCGTCCATTAGAGAAGATCAGAGAGGGAACGCCAGCTACACACGCGACACACTTAAATCAATATAGACTGACAAATCAGCTGATCAAGCAAACAATATTTGCCCATTCTGACATAAAAGAAATGTGAGTTCTGCCCTTTGTCAGATGTAAATTTATGTCTTTTTAACAAGCTGGTGCCAAGAAAAGAGAATAAATGAGGGTTTTAAAAGTGACCTGAATTCAAATTAAATTGAGTTCATCTTCAGAGAACACACTTTATAATACACTTTTGATAATATGTAATGAATATGAGAGAGTTGTTTTCATTTTTCCACAACCTGTCAGACAATCTGCTGGGAGTGAGACATTAATAACATGATGGCATTCAATGAAAGCTGAGAGAATTAAAGAGACCGTTAATGTACGTTTAAGATAACAGTAAAACACCATTCATTGGAAATGCTAAAAACCTAAAAAGAACAATTTAGGTGTCCTTAATTTAAAAATAATAGAAGAATAATATCTAAATGGAATATTAAACATATATTTTAAAGTAAAATAAATAATACACATAAATACACAAATTCTGTAATGCTTTAGATTACGGCCTCCAATGTACAGCATTATTAAATGAATTGTAACAATAATGTACCTCTACAGTACATATCTGTAGATTAAGGGGAACATTATGCAAAGTTTGGGGAATAAAGGGGTAAGAATAAGGAAAATGAAAACAATATTATTAATTAACTGCATCAAACTGCTCTAGAAATACTTGATTATAGTCTTAAAAGATCAACATTGATTTTGCACATTTTACACAATAAAACACATATAAAATAACTCATTATTAAAAAAACAATTTGTTAACAAATATCCTAAAATTAATCAAATAAAAGTTAATACTTAAGGCAAAACTCAAATTTACAGTTGACAGACAGTCTGCCTGCTTTATTCGTGCTGTTTTGCATCCGGGAACACTGAACACATCACAACTCCCATTATTTCATGTTTGCTATATTAATAAAATAATAACACCCTTACTTAATATCCACAGTAGCTTATTATGTTTACATTGTGATTACAAAAATGTATTGTACATTCATGCCAAGATTGTTGTATAGCATACTGCAGGTCAAGCATACCATGTTATATTAAAATAGTTACGGCTTGGTTTTAATATATTACAGTATAAATATTTTTTCCTTATACCCCAAACTTTGCATTTTGTTCCCCTTTATCTACAGATATGTACTGTAGAGGTTACTATTTGTAACATTATTGTTACAAATAGTTACGCTGTAAATTCTCTTTAATTATCCGGTACATTGAGGGCCATAAACTAAAGTGTTCCCAAAAATTAGTGTAAAAATGATTTAACATCATATTGTCTGTCATGTGTTCTTCACATGGTTTTTATTTTAAACACGCTGCAATGATGTTAGCGGTTGCCGGGGCATTGCTCTGCGGTTGCTATGGTGTTTTGAGTGGTTGATATATGGACACAGATACTAAATAAGAATGTGCTAGAATGTGCGTGCAATATTTCTTTAAATGTTGTGTGTTAAAGTCTCACATGAAGGATTCGCTCTACAGTATCGATGTTGCTCTACAACGTATCCCTCCCGACAGCTACAGCGATGGGTTCCGATCCCATCCTCACACAGCTGATCACACACACCCCAAAGCGTACAGTCATCATAATCTGCACCGGAAACAAACATATCAAGATTGTGGTGGGTATCGTGACATCATTAAACACTTCTAAAGGATCATTTCTTCAAAATGGAGAATGTTACCGATGCAGGAGCGGCTGTCGTTCCGACTGACCACATATCCTGTCGGGCAGGCACAGGTTCCACCGTCAGGTGAGGTGTGACAGTGATGTTCACAGCTTAGAGAAGCACAGCGCCAAATACCTGACACATATCACAGCAACCACGTTACCGATTTACAATGGAAATATTAAGAACTTTCAGTCACACAGTTTGATGAGAAGTGACTGACTGCAGTTGCGTCCAGCGGTGCTGTTTGTTTCATCTTCTCCGTCGGGACAGTGTGACGTTCCATCACAGAGATGCTCCAGAGGGATGCAGATACCAGAAGACGGACACGCCCATTCTCCGGGATAACACTCATGCTGGACATTATCTAAACACATCACAAACTGGACGTTATCTAAACACATCACAAACAACAGCTTTTGCACAAACAAAACGAACAACGCAGAGATATGACGTTGGAAGGTTGTGAGTGTCATTTTTCAGAAACTTTCTTTTTAATAAATTGATTAAAACCCTTCCGCATCACTTTGGTTTGCTTAAAATGCAATTTTAGACCAATTAGATACATATTAAGATACACTTTTAAGCTATATATTCGATTACACGGCTCTCTAGAGCAGTGGTTCTCAAAATCCCCCCCCTCTGTGTAGAGTGCATCGCTTTGTAGCCACCCCAAATAAAGCCTTATAATCGTAAACATAGAATTTTAACTAAACAAAAATCGGGTTAAGTTAAACAATGCTTGAACATGAATTCTTTTGGTTGGTGGTGTTATTTTTCAGTTTTTTGATTGCATAAAATCTATGAGAAATGTCTGTTTCATAAATGCAGCAAAATCTGTGCCCCCCCTGGATCTGTCTTAGGGCCTCCCAGTTTGAGAGCCACTGCTCTAGAATAATTGATTCTGATTGGTCACTCCTTCATAAGATCCGGTAAAACAGATAACCTCATTTCATTACTGCGAGTCATCTTGAGCGGCAAAGTTTATTACAAATAAATTAAATATAAATATGTGCAATTGAGGATAAGGCTTAATGTCTTTAAGTTAAGAGTTAAGAAATGGGTTAGCAAAAATAGCGGAATTTGACTGAATAATGATTTTTGAAGAGATCCTTTCTAATATTTTCTAATGTTTATCACGCAGAGGGACATTTTAAGTAGCACGTACCACAGCCTCTCTCATCTGCATTATCTTCACAATCATCTTCCCCATCACACAGCCACACTTGATGAATACAGCGTCCGCTGGGACAGGTGAAGTATGTTCCTCTGCACGTCGGGTAAGCTGAACAGAAGGGCGTGAATTTCAATATTCTTTATAATAAGAAAAGTTAAAGCAGATCTTTAAAAATGCAATGAAAAATCATCTGGCAGAAGAATTAAATGCCTTTATCTTGTAGCTTAGTTCTTTTATGCAACATTTATAAAATTAATGCAATGTACATACTGCAGTTCTGTTCATCACTTCTGTCACCACAGTCATCATCATGATCACAGACGTAGCCGCGAGGAACACATTCTCCGTTACTGCAGCGAAACTGACCGCTGCTGCAGCGCAGGGCTGAACACAAACGAACACAAAAAAAACATTTAAAAAATCTTGTATTGTTGTATCTTCTGTATGCAAATAAGTAAAAGTAGAAAACAGCCTTAAACTGAACTTTAGCATATTAATTTAAACCAAGAAAAGACTTAAGACCAAGAAAAGACTTAAAGTCTGCATGAACCTTTTGAAATGATTTAAGATAACAAAGACAATTGTATGAGCCACATGAACTGTAGTATACATTATAAACAAGTAATGGCATTTAAAGAAAAACACATAAAAAAATTCCTGGAAAAATAAAGCATAAAATATATATTTTTCCTGTAAAATTACACGTTTCCATGTTTTCTTGTAAATTTGCAGTCTTTTTCAGTAATTTAATGTTTGAATTTGAACTAAAAAAAATCCTGAAAAAAACACATTTTCCAGCAGCCGGGACACCAGATATAATATACCCTAAATATAACCGTTTTCGCCATTAAATTACAAGTCTTTCCTGCTTTATTTCTAGTATATTAGCATTTTTTCTGTGATTTGAAAGTTTTGACTGTATTTCAAAAATGTGTGAAAAAACACATTGAAATTCTGTAATCATACACTTTTTTTATGTGGCAAGTCTGTATTTTTTTTTTTTTTTCACTTGTAATGTCTTTGAGTTTTGATTTCATAGGGACTTTAGGAAAAATAAACCATAGGAAATCGCTTCTTAACTCAGCAAAAACACAAAATGATAATTTTTTGATGATGATCACATGTTGGCAGCTCAACCAACAGAATGAAATGGATGTTATGATGTCCAAAAAACTCTTAAACATTTGGTACTGTGACAAGTCCTGCTACAATATAACGTTGCCCTTGTAAATACGTTGGAAAACAATAAAAATTAAGTGCAAAATCCCACGACCGTGAATGAATGTCAAGCAGTTTTCTGTTCAGATGAATGTGAATGCCGGATGAGGACACTCACTGCAGTTGGCCTCGTCCGATCCGTCTCGGCAGTTGAGCACCTGGTCACAGTGTTGGCTCCTGTTATAACACGCGCCGTTCGCACACCTCAGCTCCGAGCATTCTGGGTAGACTGAGAGAAACACATTCATCACTCGCTCGTTCAATTAAATGTAATCGGCGCGTAACGCGATACAGCTTCCGCACAGTGAGAAGTCTTTATGTGCAGGAGGTGAAATGAAAGGCATTCAACAAGCATGATCTTTTGGAAACAAGCACAATTTTTTCCAGCTCATCTGTGACGGTAAAGCAGCGTGTTATCGGCTCAATAATGACACGAGGACTAATCCACAGAAGAATCTGCAATCAACCCTGACAAACAAGAGACGTATTGTGTCCATCTCTGTCCATCAGCGAGACTCTTAATCTTACAAATTGATTAAAATGCCACAAGAGCCTCCGAGGAGGGACAAGACCTCTCACATCTAGACCCACACATACTTCTATACGCTAAATATTCACTACATACAAATCACTTTTAAGCAATGTCGCTTCTTATTTGCGCTTATTATGAGAGTGTCAAACAAACATGAGGCGAAGTTAACAAAACAAACAGATGGGGACAGAGGCACACTTACGGCAGTTCGTCTCATCCGCTCCATCGAGGCAGTCGGGGACACGGTCACATCTGTACGCTCTTGGGATGCAGGCTCCGTTGGTGCAGGTGAACTGAGAAGCGGAGCACGTCCTGCCAGCTGCCGGTGAAGATCAAAGAGACATTTCTCATATGAGTGCGCCGGGTGGTCTTCATCTCCACCGCACGCACGCACACGCTCGGCCTTTCGAATTCTAGACCGCCGACATATCGCCTTTCTCAGAAGTGAAGGAAATTACATCCCCGTACATTACTGAGAGTTAATGGAGCTCTCAGCTCTGATGGACAGTGGTAATTGAAATTGAAAGGAGAACCGAGAGAGAGGGACGGATGCAGATAAGCTCTACTCACGGCAGCGCTGTCTTTCATCAGATCCGTCCTCGCAATCCTCCTCATCATCGCAGACCCAGTTCTGTGGAATGCACTCGCCGTCACTCAGACACTGGAACTGGGCGCTCTCGCAGGTGGGCTGGGCTGTAAAAGCGCATTTAGGCTGCTTAGTTATAAGGTGTTTTCTTTTCAAAGACCTCAAAGTTCCTCAACACACTTCATCAGCAAGAGAACAGAAGATATTCTAAAGAATCAAACAACATTAAACTCTATTGACTTCCACTGTTTGAACACAAAATCACGGAGACATTTCTCCAAATATCTTCTTTTGTGTACTATAGATAAAACAGTCACATACAGGTTTAGAAGCACATGAGGACAAATAAATGATGGTAGAGTTTAGATTTTTGGCTCAACTCTGTACTTTCGCTGTAGAGTTACTTACGACAGCCGAATTCATCTGAGCTATCCGAACAGTCTGATGTGCCATCACATCTTTGGATTGCTGGAATGCAATGACCCGTTCCACACTGGAAAGAGCCGACCTCACAACCCTGACCTACACAGAAAGAAACAAGAGATTTATTCAAAATAAATGTAATTGCATTGATGCAGGAAAAAGCCATTCCCCATTACACTGTCTGGGTGATAAATGACCGGCTGACTGTCTGTTACCTCTTTTTCAGATTATGAACCTTATTTACCGTAACAGAAAGAACATCGATTAGGAATTTCAAAAAATCTTAAAATCTTAGATATGACCTGAAACTCATCAACAATCTTTCACTGTTTTAAAAAACATAGCGTCGCTGTCTTTCTGAAACCTCATTTGAAATCTAAATTAACAGTTTTTCAGAAAATGGAGAAAACATTGTACTTTCTAAATTTGTATTTATAAACACATAGACACACATGCATATATATATATATTAAACATTTATACTGTATATAATTTAAATTATTGGTAAATGTAAATAAATAAATATTTCCTAAATATGTATACATGCGTGCATGTGTGTATAAATATGAAATGAATAAGCACAGTATATATAGAGATTTATTATGCAAACACAAACTTTTACTCTGAATCGTGATTAATCGTTTCACAGTCCTACTTTTACATACTGTTTTGTCAAAGTTGACGAGCACGTTTTAATACTTTTACTGGTTAGATATTTGGGAAACCCAGTGACAAACATAAAGGTTGACTAATAATAATGATTTATGACAAAAAAATGAATCACGAAATATGGAGGAGGTTTCAGAAGAACAGCTGCGATATTTGTAAATGTGCATAGAGAAATGATAGCCGTGCACAGCATGAGTTTTCACACATTTTTTCTCTCTTTGATTTGACGACTGCACATTTTTTACTTTCCTTTTTTAAATCCCATCTTCATCATTTAAGCTTACAAAGTTACTCAGTGTTGACTGCAAGATTGTAACCAAGGTTTTTACACATAGGCAGAAAGATCTATTCTCAAAGATCATAAAACCTGACCGTGATGGGTTTGTGAAGTCCAGATAATGTCATGTAATAAGAAATAATGTAAACATTTCAGAAGTTACAAGATAACATTCACAAGATATAAGCCTACACCGACAATTCCCTCCCGTACGATTAAAAGAGCAGACTTAATCTTGCAATAAAACATCATGATAAATGTTCCAGATTCATGGGAATTCATAAACAATTATTTAAGTGTCGTCACAATGTCAACTTAAAGGACCTTTCTTAATACAAATATAACGAAGATACAGAGGACTGTACAGTCACATTCTTTCCGTTTATCAAGGAGAAGTCAGATTTGAGATATACGTGGTGATACAATTTCTTTTCAAATATTTAGTCCCATTTACTCTTTGTGAAATCTCACCAAAGCTCTTTAAAGATTTATGATGTATTTCTTCATTTAAATATGGTTTCAATAGGCTTGCAAAAAGGATGTTAAACTTTGTTCTCATTAAAAGAACTTTGCAAATTGACCTAAAAAATCAGCGTAGAAAACGAAGGAAGAGGTCAATTTTAAAAACATTTAAAATATGTCATACATTTTTACTGGACACATACAAAACACGTAATAAAAATAACAAGTATAGTAGGCAAAATGTACCAAATTAAACTGTAATCCATCTCTTCACTGTGATAAAAGCTTTCAGTTTTATCAAACTGTTAATGAAACTTTGAAATAACTGAATTGACGGGTGGAAGATTAGTACGGAGGAACCCGACATACAGCCCTAACTCAATCCTGTCTTTTGATGTGACTCTGTGAGTGACGTGTGAGGAGATAAGGTTCCATCCCTCTACCTTTCCCGAGCAGCCGAGCTCTCCGTCAGACCTGTCAGAAGAGCAGACGGGGGATTCTGATCGTCTTTACTCTGACACTGATAAACGCTGCATGCTGTTCCTTGTCAGAAATGTAATTAGGATAAATATCGGTACCGGGTGGTACCGTAGCCCTTACACCCAAATTCCAAAAGCAAAGGGAGACGCAAGGTGGAATGAGCTGGTGAGGAGCTGGGGCTGGTGGGCGGGTGAGTATGCTTATCAACACTGACCTAAACACACACACAGTTCTGGGTTCCCAAACAAAATTGGAGTATTGAAAAAATCTAAATCTAAATAAAACACTCTATAATCAAAATCAACAAGCATTTTATTTTTTTATTAATCAGAAGTTGTGTAATGCATTTATGCATTAATATTCATGAATTATTTTTTCTAAAGCAACTTTTTAGTATAGTATATTTCATTATTTTTTAATACTAAGCAAAAAACAAATTTTCTCTCACTGTGTACGTTTTTGCAAATCACATGAAAAGATTAAATAGCTATTGCGCAACTTTTACAGACAATCGACAACAGAAATGCACTTGGGCATTGCAAATGGACTGAAATGTCTGCTATTCGCTCTTCTTTTTAAGACACTTTTTGCACTTTTTTCACTTGTACACCTCGCTTATAATAAAATAAATATTTTTTGGACTTTTTGTATGTTTTCAATGTGCGGATTATTTTGCTTGGCAAATGCTTGGAAACTGCTGGGGAAATGTCACTAAAAGTGTCAAGTTTATTTGACAATAATTTGTCCGGTGCTAGAAAAAGTGCACAAAACATAAGTACACATCTTGACTCATTCATCTTTAGTTTGACAGTGTCTTAAGGTAAAGTTTGTCACAGCACTTCTGAGGTCTGTAACTGAAACGTTTCTGTACGGTACATTCCATAAGAAGCAGATTTTCTTTAACAAATTATTTTACAAAAATTTATACAAGGTACATCTGCTAACATCTTCCCTAGTCAACCAAACTAAATGTCACCTGTGTGTCCTGTTTAGTCAAAAAATTAACATTAGTAATTAAACATAGTTAGTCTTATAAAATGAATATTTTCCATATTTAAAGTGAACCTACTATACAGTACAAATGTTTTATTTTTTAATGAAAGAAAGCTAAAGTTATGAATTGCTGTCTTGTAGGAATTAAGGTAAACAGATAAAATTAAGTATTGTAGTGCGTTTTATATGCAAAAAATAATTGGATATCTTTAAGAAATTAGCTTATAAACAAATCTTGTTTCCATGCATATCGATAAACCAAATTATAATATATATATATAATTTATATAGAAGTTTGAGACTTTCCAGGTTTCTCGCGAGCAGAGACGACACCATCAATACTAGTAATTAAAAATTGCCGCCACGAATCGGTCAGAATCGGAATTTTTACCGTTTCTACACCCACTGCATGATTCGAGAGCTGACTTTTAGGGGCGACTCACATTTCGTGTATAAAACCGCTCGCTTTCTCTCTTCAAATGACCCGCGTTGCTTGCGCAGCACTCCGAAAAGTTGAACTATTTCCATCTCGATGCAGCGCCGACGTCTAAATTTATAACAGCGAACTTGCGCGCGCAAAAGAGCGAAATGTGAATCGGTCCTGCGTTATTTTACAGTAACTTCCGTTTGGGACTTTTACTATTGCGCTGTCAGACATGCGCACATACTTAAACAAAACTGAGAGAAAACCGGTAAAGGCGAAATCGGAGTAATAGGCAAAAAACTACCTCTGCAGAGCGTGTTTGCTTACGCTGTAAATGAGCTTTCCCAGATTTAAAGAAAACCGTTTTACGCGTTTACATGACCTCACTTGTTATCAGCTTATTGAGCATAACCGGAGTAAGACTGTGCATGTAAACGCACTGAAACTGAACCAAATTAGGTCATCTTTGACATTTAGCCCATCAGTAACCCAGCTAAAATATCTGAGGTAATATGTTTAGACATCTTACTGACATCATTTAAAGTCTAAGAGTGTAATAAAACCGTCTCTAAATGGATAAAGGAACAACTCCCTCTTGTTGTGAGACATGGCAGATTGAAGCGTTTAGTAAAGTTTAACAACAAAGCTTGACTGACTCTCACTCCTTCTGTACGCTGACAGCTTTTTGTGATCTCATTATAAATTTCTTTACCATTAACTAAAGCTGTCATTTAAAGTAGATTTTTTTAAAGATAAAAGTGTCTATGCTAAAGCAAGGGTTTACTGTTGGTTGCCAGAGCGTTGTTGTGTGGTTGCCAGGGCGTTTGATCCCACTTCAATGTAAATTAAGAATTTTTGGCAGGCAAGTCCAATTGCTCGAGACATAAGCGCAAACTCACCAATAAGCTGCACAAACAGAGGCGTCAGTCCAATATTTAAAGTGCTACATCACCCATTCTTCCATCATTTGATTCTTTAATCACCCTCTTGTCATTCCACACCTCTATGCGTTTCTTTCTTCCACAGAACACAAAAGAAAATATTTTGTAAAGAATGTTGATAATCAAACAACATGGAACCCCATTGACTTACATTGTATAAACAAAACAATTCTCAGAAAATCTTGTTTCGTGTTTCACATGAGAAAAGTGTCATGTACAGGTTTTGAAGCACATAGGGTGAATAAATGATGACATCATTTTTATTTTGGGGTGAACTATCCCTTTAATACTCACAGTGCTAAACACACCAGCACATCCCGTGCCACTGAGTAACAAATGTTGTATTATCAGATCATTAATAATGTATGTGTCAGAAGTTTATCAGCCTGTGATGTTCTCTTAAATAATGGATTTCGTGCTCTGCCAGAAGGCCATGGGGGTCTGGGCTCCAGCCCCGCCGCTAAGAGCTCAGCGCCAGCCTCCTCATAGTAAGAGGTCCAGACCGAACACCAAAGCGTACGCTTTTAAAGTGCGCCAGCCAAATGGGCTTCCTTTTTAACCCCCTCAGCAGCCAATTGGGAAGCGAGCCTTTTTCCTGCTCAGTTTACTAATGATAAAATTGCTGCTCCGCTCGCTCAAAGGCACTCTTTGTTGCTAGGACATGATCCCGGAGGTTTCAGCAGCGTCCGTAACGCACAGGTAGACAATTGGCATATACAGGATCTGGGAGGTAAGACGCCCTTAGCGGCACCCGTTCACAGAAATAGAATTTTAAACCAACCGTGTACCCAGAAATGTTTCCTGCAGGGATACGCACACCACGCCATAACATTTACATTTAATGCATCTGACTGATGCTTTCATCCAAAGCCATTTATGGAACATTCAGGGTACGTTTAATCAGCAAGTGTGTTCATTGGGATTCGAACCCATGACCGCTGCTCGCTGCTAACACAACGTCTATGGAGCCACAGAAAGAACGAGAATTAAATACTTGAAATATTCACACAAAAGCAAACAAGCAAGCCCTTACAAAATAAAGTTTGTTCTAAACTAAAGTGTGCTGTACTTCTGAAGAAGTTTTAATTCACTTCTCAAACATACTTCATTAACTTCTCATTCCAAGTACACTTGTTTAGTTGTCTTCCTTTTTCAGTCATTTAACTGTACTTTACTGAGATTAAACTTCAAAGTGTACTTTCATAAATTAATAAAAATGAGCATGAAGTTTTGAACTACACTTGTAGGTGAAGTACAAAGTACTTGAATAAAATAAAACTTGAAATTTAGAAAATATATATATTTTTTTCATTCACCCAGATGAAAAGCGTGCACTAAAAACACTTAAACGTATTTAAGGTGCTCAATTTTCACGCACTAATTTCATACTTTGATATACAAAAATATTGAACATTAATTTAAAAAGATCTAAACATACTCGTGTCATTATGAAACTACATTTTAGTATATTACAGCGGCCCAGCAACGATGTGTCATGCATTCTGACTTCGTTACAATGTTAAACGTGCGGGCTTCTCATGCTTAACATGGTCAACTTTTCAAAAAACGAGTTTGTCGTATTACATAGTATTTATTTTGTGCTCAATACACTCACCCAGCGATCGTACACGTTTCGTAAAGTTTTTTTCGAACAGTTAAAACAGTTTTGTAACAATTTTTCTTAGTCCCTTATTGGACAATTTTCCCGGAAAACACGCTGCATGCCCACGCAGCAGCATTGAGAGCAGGAGAAGGAGCATGCGCAGACGTCACTTTCACTTGTGTGCAGGAGAGAGAGAGTATACTTTCACGAAGTTCAGCATTTGGGTGATGAATGTTATATAAACGGTGGATATAACGCTGGATTTAAATATTGTTTGAAACTGATATATGGAGCCGTCCCAGCGCTAAAAGATGCCGGACATGAACCACATGCGGTGAGTGAAACTGATGTCTGTGTGTTGTTGACAATTTGCTTTAGTTCAGTCTACCCCTCCCCCCGCACGCGTCGTATGTTTTCGGAAGTAATCGTACACCTGTATCTATCTTTTATAAATGTGATCAAACGAAATACTCTTCGAAGATATGCAGTATGCAATACTACTCTATAGGTACTAAAGATTAATATAAGATTGGCAGAAACACCGTGTGTTTGGGCCGCTTTAAGTACAAATAGAGAAAAAAGAGCACTTTAAGAACATTTCACTTATGGTAGTGCACGAAGTGTAAATAAAGTGTATTTTAGTGCACTGTTTTTGCCACAGGACGGAGTTTGCTGACGTTGGAAATGTTTCAGAATCATACACATTAAACAAACTGCTTCTTTCCGAAAGCATGAGCCCACAACCTTTTAACTAAACCCATGATTTCCCCACATCGACAGAAATGGAAAAATCAGACAGGTAAAGCGAACAACACAAATCAAACTGCACCATGAAGCCACGGCTGTCCCTGTAATTTCCCGGGGTGGCTTTTCAAGAGTTTTATTTGGACGTCTTAACTAAGATTGTGCGAATGACAACAGTTATAGAGGACTGTCCCGCGGGCCGTTGTGAGGAGGGTGGCCTTGTATTATGCAAATGCTGTCCTACTGTTGTCGGGGTCTGTGCTTGTTTTTCCTTCCATCATTAATGTCTTTGCCTGCCCCGTTTGTGTTATTCTCTCTCTTTTTTTTTCGCCTCCTCTCCGACCAAGTCTTTTCTAATTAGCCGACTTAAGCATGCGAGAATGCCCGAAACTATCCGAGGGGAAAAACAAGGTCGGGCCACAAAGAGAGTGGAGGTGGAGGAATTTTCATTAGAATGAAGCCTCCCGAGAGCTTAGACCCCACTGTGAGATCACAATGGCACAATGGGCCGGCTGGCCGGGCTGCAGCCCCATAACTGAAAGTGTCAGCACGCCAAAAGGCCCAATGGAGACAGATAGCAGAATGGGAGAATACAGTAGAGCTTCCTGCGAGAAAGAGCGAGGAGAAAAACCCACCCTCCTCCATTCTAACATCCCTTTAAAAAGAGAAAAACTAAAGGCACTTGCCAGCCACTAGCCCCCCGAAACATCTCTTTCCAGTCCCGCGGGGGCCATGGGAGAGGTGTCGCTTCTTTCATCAATACCGCCTTGTTTTGGTGCGCCCCGGGTGAATGCATGCGCAGGCACGGCTGGCGGAGTTGAGCGACAGGGCTGGCCATACCACTGCGGTCCGTTTCATATGGAAATGGAGGATGCCGAATGCAGTCAATTGCTTTACAACTGACTTTGGCTCACACGGCCCGAACTCAATTCAGAGAAAGGAGTCGCCGGTACGCCAAGGCAGCTAGGAATGGCAGAGGATTGGAAAGGAGGAAGCGTTGAGTCGGGAAGCCCATTAAATCATTCAGATCGGCAAATGTGACTTGAAAGACGATTGGTGATGGACAGGCCGGTAAATATGACAACGTCTGAGACCATTTGAAATGATCATTTTCGAGTGAATGTTGTTTTTTTGAGTTCTCAGTGGCAACCCTCAAATAAAGGCCACATGAAATTCGCATGTAAAGAACACATGTGATCTCAACATGCTATTCCTGACAAGAGGATCAGAAGTTTTCATGAGAGCCAAGTGTGTTAACTTCAGTTTTAAAATACAGCAGCTCTGTTGCTCAAGGACTTAAACCGGAAAGGACCGAAGGCATGCGTGGGCTTTAAACGGCACGTGAAGGGCAGCAAAACAAGAATTTCAGGATTTCATCACTACTAATGAAGACGTCATGCGTTTCTGTAATAACTAACATGAAGCAAAAATCACCAAACTTAAAATCCTGCTAAAGCAATGGATCATGACAGCAAGAATTCATGAAAACAGTTAGGGATGGTCCATCCAAAATAAAACTTCAGTAATTGAATCCCTCTCATGTGGATAAAAGCATGTATTTGACTCTTCTGTGGAACACAAAAGGAGATATTTTGAGAAAGGTCTCAGTGGTTTTGGATTCATCGATGGAAGTCAATGGATTTTAGTGTTATTGGATTATTCCAGGTTTGGAATGATATGAGGGTGAATAAATGATTAAAGAATTTCCGTTTTCATGTGAACTCGATTGTATCTTCAGTAAATCTTCAGTATTTGAAATATTAAAGTGCTACTTTGGTTTACGGAAACATTAGTTCCAGAAACACTGCAACATTTGAATCATGGAGAAGAAGAAAGGAAGAAAAACAAATGTATAAAGCGGTGTATTTGCATTTTCTTAAAAGGAAATATGAACTTGTTTTCTTTTGGGTATTTGAGGTCCGAAAAAACACAGAGCAAAATTTCACCCGTTTTTCCAGTTTAAAATTTCTGAAAATAAATGCAAATGGATTAAAGGAATCAAATGAAATGAAGGAGAAATAACCTTAGTTCTTCACAAAATGCAATAAAACACATTACCTATCATTCAGAAAAACTGAAAATGGTCTTTGAGATGGTCTCTTTCTTTTTGGCGGCTGCTTTAAACGTATCACAATATTTTTAAATATATAGATGTGAGATCTTTCCATTACATGACTTCGTTTTTTATAGATAGACAGTCACTACTGAGCTCTTGTGGCTTCTCCAAAATGACACACAAAATGACACAACAACCACTAAGATGATGACTGACAAAAACTCCTTTAAAAAAAACACTGAATTTATGAAATGCAAATGTTACTCTTAATAAAAGAAAACAAAAGGTAAAAGTGTCTCACTTAAAGTGTACTAAACTTTAAAGATAACTGACTGACAGGTTCAGATAAGGTTTTCTGTCCAGTGTTTAGAATAGTCCTGGAAATGGTGTTACAGATCAGGAGGTGACTCACTGATCCAGATCTGATTGAGGCTGCTGATGCTCGCTGATCTTTACGGTGTAGACTTTACCTGTGACAGGATTCTGCTGAACATGACAGCCAGTGAAAGTTTTTTTTTAATTATTACAAGAAAACTGAAATACATCACCAGCGCTAGTAGGACAACAAAGCAAGGTGCTAAAAAACAAGTTATGAAAAGCCACCATCATCACATTTCGCAGGGAATAATTAACACACGTGGCTTTAAATATTAATTTATACACAAGATGTTAATAAATACCGCAAACAAAAGTGTCAAAACATTTATCAAATGTGCCAACTCAGGCTCTTTCTTAATCTCGGAGTTTAAAATAAAGTTGTGCAACATGTTAAGCGAGGTAACAGGTAACCGATTCGCATGAACGTTACCGTTCAAACGTCCCTGTTCAAGACCTTTAACCCCAGCACAAAAAAGTGTCTGAAACCGAGTGCCCGAGGGAGACCGACAGGAAGCTCAGCGGATTAGAGAAAGTAACCTGTCCCCCTCCATTCAGAGCCTTTGGGTTATTTCCTCCAAAACACATGCTGAACAAAGCTGGATTACAGGAACCCATTCCTGCCTTACATTTCTGAGGAGATCAATCAAGACTACAGCCACAAACGTATAAGCCGGATGCAAACATGGCAGTATGAACTCTCAAAAGAATATGAGAAGATGCAAATGTTGACACCTGCAATTTAAGATGGTTAAACGTTTCTAAAACAGAAAATGTGCATAAGTATTTAAATGCAACACCTAGATATGCTAAATTGCCAATGAATATGCGGTCTATAAAGATTTGTTTGTAAAAACAAATGATATATATATACATTTATGCATTTGGCGGATGCCTTTATCCAAAGAGACTAAAGTGCATTTGTTCCACACATTTTAATCAATATGTACGTTCCCTGCAGATCAAATCCATACATTGCTAACGAAATGCTCTACCTGAGCTACAGAAACACCTTCATGAAGTGATGAATTTAATTATAGGTTAATGTTCTCACAAATGGTGGCGGTGAGCAGCAGATGCTGAGCTAGTTGCTTGCTTGATTCACATAAGAAGCTTATATACTAAGGGTTGGTCCTAAAGAAAGCAGATTACAATCCGAGGCACTCCAGCAACGAGAACGTTTTTTGCAGATAGATTGTCAATGAATGAATGAATCAAGTGCAATGCGTTTCTCAATGTCCACATACTCCTCGAACCCACCCCACAGAAGCGCAGACATGTGTTGAATTTGCTTTGTGGCAGCAGCTCGAGATTGCCTTTAAGTCACATGCTCGTCTCTGTTACCTAGCAACGGCAAAGCCCAGGCAAAAGTTCTCCGGGAGAACCTCGAATCTGTGTGAGCGAGTCTTTGTGCCTCACATTTCAAATGTTACAAAGTAACACTGATCGTTCGAAACTTATTGCGTAAACAATATACAATTGGGGATCGCGTACGGACACCTGTTGCGCAGGATCGCATTAATGATATTTTTCTAAGAGCAGATATTGTTATAATTTAAGTTTAATCATTATTTGTACTTAAATGTTTATTCTAAGTTTTTAACGTCGGGTTCCGTTCATTTACGGTCATATAAATAACAAAGCCGTTCCACCTAATACCGTTATACAGCCGGTTCGGGGGAGGAATAAACCGAACGACTATTTGTATTTATTCTCACATATCTTTACATCGTGTAAATAGGTGTAGTTCATTCTTTTAAGTTGACCAACTAAATTAACCAACTGTTCAAATTTTACTGAATTAACAAACTGTGATATTATAAAGAGTCTCGTGTCCATTATGTCTATTGTTAGTAAAGTCCACTATACGTGGAAATTGGCGACTCGTTATAATCAAAGAAAAAAGTAACGTTCAAACGTACCTTGACAATCGCAATGAAGAACACACAAAGTTATCATGAGAACAAGTTGTAGGTGCATTCTGACGCACGGTGCAGCCCCTCATGAAGCCGGACAGATGGAGCTCTTGGGACTGAGATGCAATGAAGTGGCTCTTACTCACTTGTCCCGGGCTGATGAAAAAGGGCGTGCACTAAAAGCTTAGACGTGACGCTACCCCCTCAGATCCGACCCACAGGATCAAATCCTTAACTAGCTCCCAGAGTCCCGTTGAGATCAATGACCCGCTCACATTAAGTGTTGACTGCACAAGTCACAATATGAGAAACATTAACAAAGGAACATTATTATAATCGATTTAGACATGATTATTTATTGATGCACCTGCTGCGTCTTAACACTGCCCTTCTGAAAAGAAAGAAACCATCAAAGCTTCAGATGGGAATTCTATTAGTTTAATCGGAACGATAATGGTCTCTGTAAAGTCACTTTTAAATCCTAAACTGAATAAAGCCCAAAACAGTTCTTTTGTGATGGTTTTAATGGTAAACAGCTGATGCTTTTTGTATGGAAATCAATTGAATTTTAATTGTTTTTTGACTGATGAACAAAACTAGTCCAATGCGTTCCAACTAGAGTTAAGCGTGCGAACTGTTTTTTAACATTGCGGAATATTAAATTGCGTAATTTAAAAAATCACAATCATTGATTTTTCTTGCTTTTTATTCTTTCGAAGAAATAATTGTGCATATTTTTGCGCTTTTAAAACTTATTATAAAAAAGACTAACGCTTTGATTAATACACTACAGCCCCATACATTTTGAAAAATGTATTTAAATGATTTGTTTATGCACACTAATGTCTGTTAAATCTGTTATTTTCAAAGCTGTGCAACAAAATAAAATTCCCTGAACTGAAAGTGCGTGTTGTTTTAAATTAATTACAATACAACACAAAACCCACAGTGTCTCTGCTTCTCCTGGCAGAGCACAAGTTCAAGTTTTCAATGGGCCGACACATGTGAATAAAGGTCAGTTGGGTATTGTAGACGGAAGTCAAGAAAGGCCCGACACGGTTTTTAACTCGTTACTCGAGGTCACTGGGTTTCAATGGAGAGTCACTCATTCACCGTCACAGATTTCATGCTTTGCTATTAGTGATTCTTTTATGTCAGTTTTTAATAAAGGCAGAATATAGATTTACGGCCTATAACATTAAGTTTTTATGTGCAAAATTTACAACGCGTAATTTATAAGTTTAATGTGTATTATTGGACGCGTTTTAATTGCACTTTCAATGTTTGTGGTAAAACGGAAAAGCGCGCTGTAATAAACAGACCAGTGCTGACATCTAGCGGTAGAACTTGGAACATCTCACCCATCCCATAGTGTGTGGGGACAAAACCTAACAAAAACATATATCTGCATTAACCACGTGTGTCGAAGGTTCTCCGAAGAATTTCAAAAAATATATTTATATACAATTATCTCAAATGTGGGACAAAGACGTTGGATAATCGCGAATATTAGCGACTGAATTTACTGTTGCCAGGGGCAACTGCAGAAACTTTGTATCGCTACAAGCCGTCGAATCACTGCGGCTCATTGCGGTCGAAACGCCTTTGAGAAGAAAACCTCAATTGTCGGAGAAGCAGCTTCAGACGAGCTGATTCATCATGACACCGCCTCAGAAAACCCCAACAGACCTGAAAACGATGATCAAAGACACTAAACAGGTGGGTTATTATAGCCTATCTAGCCTATTTAATACATGTTTACGCCCATCAGTAACTGTTGCATATGGTTGCTTTATGTTTTTCTGTCATGTTAGATTCACATTTCTGGCGGTTTCGGTTTTATGTTTGGATTTTGTAATCAAATTATGACGTCGTGCTTCGAAACACGATGCGCATGCAACAGAGCAACTGGTGGTGCATTTCAATAAACGCCTCTTTTCTCTTCATTTCTATTTCGTAGCATAACGTAACATTTACTTCCAGATCATGTCATATACTTTCATTTTGTGAGATCTAGATTTGCATGGCTAGTCACTCGTTTAACTCCTAATGATGTTTATCCGAGTGTTTTTATCTTTTTAAGTTTTGGCAGATATTTTAATCTCGACTCCAAAAACGTGATTTCCCCTTTATTTTATACAAACGTTGCTTGGTCATTTTTTACGGTGGCCGCTAAGTGTCACTGCGCTGCAACAGAAGAAAACACATGCAAACACAAAAAAAACACAAGCAAATTCAGAAAGCATCTCCATTAGTTTGGCGACACATGCCCTGCATATACTCGCAACACAAACAAACACAGAAACGCGCTGCAAACTGCACGGACGACAACGGAAGTGTTTCCAAAAACTGATGCACATGATTGGGACGCGCTTCACTTTGAATGTTCAAATTCGTTAGTGGAGTTGTCAGCCACACTGACTATGTCGACTAGAATAAGTTTTTAATCATTTTTTTAAACCTTTAAACTTTTTTATAGTGACACTTGTTTAAGTAAGTCGAGCAGTTACTACGTCTCATCGTTTTTGTTAAACTGTTCAAATCGACAGGCTAATAATATCCTACGGACGTACGTAAAGAAAGTTAAAATAAAGTTATAAAGCAACTGCCTTCAATGTGGCTGACAACTCCACTAACGAATTTGAACATTCAAAGTGAAGCGCGTCCCAATCAGGTGCATCAGTTTTTGCGGTCCTCCGGAAACACTTCCGTTGTCGTCTGTGCAATTTGCAGCGCGTTTCTGTGTTTGTTTGTGTTGCGAGAATTTGCCGCGCGTTTCTGTGTTTGTTTGTGTTGCGAGAATTTGCCGCGCGTTTCTGTGTTTGTTTGTGTTGCGAATATATGCAGCGCGTTTCTGTGTTTCGAGTATTTGCAGGGCATGTGTCGTCAAACTAATGAAGATGCTTTCTGAATTTGCTTGTGTTTTTTTGTGTTTGCATGTGTTTTCTTCTGTTGCAGCGCAGTGACACCTAGCGGCCACCGTAATTTTTACCTAAAAGTAAAATAATAACCCTGGTTTAACTGTAGTAGCCTAATCACGGTTTTATTTGTAAAACCATGGTTACCAAATTTAACAGGGTCTCACAAAACTATAGTTTAACCATGATAGTTGTGGTAATACAATATAACAAAAAAAACATGGCAACTTCACGTTTACTATAATAAAGGCATTTTACCGAGGCGTTTGTTAATTGTCACGATTATCTTGCCTGGGATGCGGACAGCAAACAATTGAATAAAGAACAAACATTTTGACTGACAGGGAACACAAATGATTGTTTTTCACCCTCCGGCCAACAGGAATGTTAAGTGTAAATGAATTCGTAACAAATACTCCTGAAACAACTGTCCTGATAAATCACTTTTGTATGCGATATCTCGATATTAAACAGGTACAACAGCGGGCCGCTACGATGCGCTAAGGGCCTGTCAATCACATTCCATAAACAGGAAGTTCGTCATGTTATTTTGCCACCGTTGCTTTTGACAAACAAAGTAAAATTTACTTTTTCACCGTCAGTGTAAAGTTGATTCTCAGTCTGGGTTTTATTATTTTTCTCACGTGTTAAACTGCTGGTGCATTCACACTCCAATATGTCTCCGTGCGCGTGCACGTCTCTAGACCGGGGCGGTATTTTTCGGTGAGGGGCGTGTCTTGTTGATGGTCGCCCGGCCGGAAGTTCCCATAAAATGGTGTTCACGTTCTTCACAAGCCAATGCCATTAACACCGGCGGTATACCGTATTCCCGTTGTTGAGACGGGCAAACGACGTCGTTTTGTATTAAGCTTTCGGATAGTAAGAGATAACAAAGCTCTCCAATCAATGTAACTGAGTTTGAAATGAGAAAAAAACGTCCAAAAGGGGAAATAATTTCACACGTTAAAACAAAAATTACTCTAAGATTGACCAAATGTACGAAAAATGTGAAATATCAAAGACAATGTTTAGGCTGGTATGTACATTTTGGCTGACTCCTTATAGGTAAGTATTTAGTATATAAGTTACAGGCTCTAAAACGAAGACAGCCGCTACCTGAGTAACTCAGTTCAACCACTTTTTCCCCCAAAAAGGATATGGAAGATGTCCACCAAGCCCTGGAAAAGCTCCGAAGCCTTTCCCAGGACGAACGGACGGAGGCAGGAGCT
Organism: Triplophysa bombifrons; assembly: GCA_029783895.1. Taxonomy (NCBI): domain Eukaryota; kingdom Metazoa; phylum Chordata; class Actinopteri; order Cypriniformes; family Nemacheilidae; genus Triplophysa; species Triplophysa bombifrons. Next base: position 2,016,370 of record CM056456.1, read on the forward strand.
CTGCGCTCGAGGATCGATGAGCAGTCTTCTCTGATCTGCATTCTGAAACAGAGAGCGGACGAGATGCTTCAGCGCTGTCAGGCTCTGGAAAAGATCAACGCCGAGCTGGAAAACCTCAGAGCCGACGTGCAGGAAGAGCTGGAGAACGAGAGGAAGAAATCCGAAATGCTGGAGCAGAGATTCATGGATCTGGCCGCCAACCACAGAGAACTGATCAACTTCAAAAATGAATACAAAAGCCAAAATGCCAAGCTGGTGAAAGAAAACGAGAGACTCACGGAGGAACATGAAAAGCTTTTCAGCAAAGAGCTGCAGGAGAAAGAGGAGACCATCCTCAAACTGACCCGGGAGCTCAAGGACTTGGCCGAACAACACAAGAGATTAGAAACAGAGTACCAGTAAGCATCGTTTCTCTATAGAATGCCACTCATTTGATTATTGTTTTATTCATCTTTATGATCTCAACAGGGAGAAAACGACAGGTTTCCAGACTAAACTGAAGGAGTTGATCAATCTCCATCAAATCAAAGAAGCCTCTCTGAAAAGCGAATTAAACGACACACAAAAGCAACTCAAGACTGCTGTAGAGATGTTTGCGGGTATGATACGCTTTGCAAACGTGCTAATCCAGTTATATTTATGACAATAATTCACTGGCCGCGAAATGGTTTCTGTTAAACAGAGCTGGATCTCAAACTCAGACAAAGTCAAGAAAAAGAAGCCACGAGAGAATCGGAGACTCAAGTGAAGCTGGAAAGACTGATGGAGGAGAAGAACGAGCTCATTGATCTCTCGGTGCACCGAGGGAAAATGATACAGGTAGCGGATATTTCTGTCAGTAATATTTGACATTAAAACCGTACACTGTATTTTTAGATTCAGTGGTGTGATTTGCTGTAATGTGTGTCAGGACAAACAAGCGGAAATTGAGGAGTTGGAGAGAAAGAGACTGGAAGCTGATAATGGACGATTGGAGGCACAGCGCAGGTACACTTTGAATCTCAAAACACATTTAAAGGGGTCATATGACACGGCTAAAACTAATATTATGTTTGTTTCAGATGTAATGCAATTTGTTTACACGATTTAAGGTTAAAAATGCCGTTTTTTCCACATACCGTGCATGTTTGTATCTTTTCTTTGCTCCGCCTCTCTGAAACTGGCAGATTTTTTACAAAGCTCACGGCTCTGAAAAGCGAGGTGTGCTATGATTGGCCAGTTAACCAGTGAATAGTGATTGGTGGAACAATCCAAGCGTGTGAGGGGAAATGTAACCCCTCTTACCATATTTGGAACATCAGGTTCCTCAGCACTTTTACTCCCACCTTACTTGCGTATACATTTGGGCGGTCTTATGCTGGGTTCACACCGAACGTGAACAATCGCTTTCCACACTCTTTTTATTACTCGTGGAAAAAGTTCATTATTTTCGCACTAGTGATCATCACGATAACATTCTATAATAAAGACAATAGATTCTTATGAAGCCTTTAATATAGACCGCGAATATCTGCGCGGCGAAAACGGAAAAAGTTTTTTTTCCGTCTAGTGCAACAAATCTTTACCCATTCGCAAAGCGAAGAAATGGACCATCCAATAAGAATCAAGCATTTGTCCTAAATTTAGGACTCCAAAATGTTTGCGCTTAGTGTTTCACGAAGCGTTTTAGCGCTAAAACTAGCTGAAACATTAGGAGCAGTGAATAGGACTCCTAAATCACAAAGACCATCTCACAACAATCCTAAAATGGCTGTGACACCAGCAGTCTGCGTTGACGCGTAAACATTTTTGAAGATTTCGTGACAATGAGCTTAACCATACAGACTACTTATTTTTGCTTACTGTTTATGAGATGCAAACAGGCGAGATGCTGACAATTAGCTAAGTATATACATTATATATACTTTATATTTTATGAACATAGTTTATTTGCAAAAACAGATTTAAAATATGTTAGAAATTATGTTTTTTATTATGTTATCGTTTGTTTATTGTATTTAAATGATTGTTATTATCATTAATAGAAAAACAACTGCAGTTTGATATTGGAATGCACAATAAGAAAACATTGGAAAATTAAATGAAATGGAGTTATCTGTTTTGCAAATTAACTTTCCTCTCGTTTAATTAGTAGTATAGCATATATTTTGTAAGCTTAACTAAAATATGTCAGCATGATGCCTCATTCTATAATATTTCTAAGATTCAATGACTGACAATTTTTCCAAGAAGTGTAAGATATATGTAATATATAAATATTTCTGAGAATACATAGAAAGTAGAATAAAAATCTACTTATATATATATATATATGTATATATTACTTTTTTTAGTTGGTATCTATCATCAGATTGTGAGATCTTTATTTACTCTGTCTTTGCTGTGGGTTTAACATTTTTCAGGTTTGAAAAGGAAGCAGCAGCTGTGAACGGCGACTTAAAAGTGAAGGAGCTACAGAATGCTCTGGAGAGGGCGGAGGTGACGTGTGATGAGCTGAAGAAGGTCTGTTAAATTAACGCGGGATCTGAATTACCCTGTATGTGTATTGGACTCGGTGTCTAAATAGCATCTCAATGTTTTTAAATCACATTTTTTAGGAGTTTGAGGCATTTAAAAAGTACAGCAGTGAACTGCTTGACAAGGAGAAGGAATTAAACTGCAAACTGCGTCACATGGTCCTGTAAACCTGTCATCCGGTCATTTCATTTCATCCATGTCACGTTTTAACAGCCAAGCTCCTCGTCCTGGACCTCTCATGAGCACACATGCACAAACCAGAAGTTTTTTTTCAATGGAACGTCTTCCATCAGTAGGGGGCGGTGCAACGTTCTTCTGTAGCGAAAGTTTTTTGAGTTTGCAAATATATTCTTTTAAGGAATAAGGAATAGTTTACTTGAAAATACAAAAAATCTCTATTACTCATCCTCATGCTATCCCAGATATGATGACTTCCTTTCTTCAGTTTAATACAAACAAATAATTGTATATGAAAATGTTGTATTGTAAATGCATCATTTCACTTTAGAAGACATTTATTAACCCACTGAAGTCATTTTAAATCTGTTATTGATGGATGTTCGTGCTATTTGGAACTTTGCCATGTTAAGATTATAACATGGTGGCAATTTCATTATCGATTGTTTATGTTAAAGTTCCAGTAAAATAAAAAAGACAATTCTTATTTTTTCATGAAATATTGCAGCGTTTATAATAAATAACTTATCAATTTTCTTATTAAAATTCATGTACAACGTAAAAAATGTAGTTTTTGTAAATGGTACGTGACAACATTTGTTCCATTTTGTTTGATCAGATTTATTAGCAGAAAATTTAAATAGGGCAAAATAACAAAAATGTGTAAATAAAATAAATGTTTGCAGAATCTTATTCATGTTTCAACAACTATCTGAATTGTTATTAGGATCGGTTCAAAATTTAATACAAGAGATGTATATATATATAATCACTTTGTTATTGGACATTGGACTGGAATGACCACAATACATCTAGAAATGATAATTAAAAGCAAAAGCTAGATTGATCTCTACATTGTTATGAGGTGTCACGCTGACATATTAAAATTAAGATCTTCAAATAAAAATGTTGTCATTTTTAAAATATAGTTGTTAATATTTAAGTTAAGGTTTTATTATTAAACAAGCATACGTTTAGTTTATTGTCAGCATCTCATGAACGGTTAGCAGATATAAGCGGTCTTTATGGTTAAGATCATTGTCATGAAATCTTTCTAAAATGTTTACATTTTAAGGCAGACTGCCGCTGTCACGGCCTTTTTTAGGATTGTTGTGAGTTGATCTTTGTTATTTCGGAGTCCTTTTAACTGCTCCTAACATTTCACAGATTTAGGAGCTAGTTTTAGCATCAAAACACAAAAATTGTTTGGACTAACATTATTTTAAAGAGTTTCTTTTAAACTGGCATTTTAGAAGCTAAATTTATACTTAAAGATGTTTTGTTACGGGCCCAGATGAGTCGCTGAACTGATTCTTTGAAAGGAAAAACTTTTAACATATTTCCACTGTGGTTTGGTGATGGTACTAACATCTGTCATCTGTACATGCAATAAATTAGACTGTTGTGTATATGTAGCCTGTAGATAAAACTGTGTTAGTAAAACATCTCAAGCCATAGAGAATTCTAGCCTTAGTTCTTCTATTTCCTACCAGCACTTTAACCAACTTTCTCCAGATCATATCAATAAGAGCGTCGTGTCTGTACGGTACCTTTCATTTACGTAGGCATACAATTACAGTATTTTCCTTGCGTTTGTCATGTTGACGATTTTGTCAGTTGTACAGTTTAGTTTCAGGGCAGTTGTTTCACTAGTAATTTTAGTGTCATTCCTGAAGTAATATGTGGGCAGGTTGTTTGAGTTATTGTACAGTGGTCGTCTGGTCCACATGCTCATATGTTTTATTGAATAGAACAGCTGGACAGACGTTCACACCTCCAGCATGTGCATGTTAGGTGCCACGTAGTTGACACATTTTCATCTGTTCATGTGTGATTTTGTTGCATCTTAAAATGTGTTCTTATCGTATTTAGTGTTTTAAAGCGTCGTACCCTTCACAAGCTGAGATCTTTAACCTGTAGGCTGTTAGGTTAGGTATGTCCTTATATCATCTGTCGGCATGTCTTGTGGCCCGAATCCTTCTCGTGACTACATGTTTGTACTGTCTTCTTATCCGTTGTACTAAGTCGAGGCAAGTTTGCATCCTTGCCATAAGTGACCAGCGCACCTGCCCTTTAATTTCATTTCACCTTTGAATGGTCACCGGGCAATGGTTCGTAACCCCGTTGCTATGACAATCTTTTCTTCAGAAGTGCCATGAATATGGGAATGGCCTTATATGGGAATCACTGGAAAGACTTGGAATGACCTTCTGCTTCTGTGACCCGCTTTGTTTTCTTGATATTGCTGTCATACTAATCTAAAGAGCACTTGACTGTTAAAATCATTCATTTTGGATGATGTGTAAAGCATTTCGTGCATAAATAAAAGCAAATTGTTGAACCTTAAGAAGACTGAGACATTTTTGAAAGCCCTTTGGTTCTTAATCACTGTGTTGCTGTATAACTGCATGGAGACATTGCAACTATTTCAATTGATTTACTTTTTCTTTAGTTCACCACCAGAGAAACATCACAGTGGTTTTGCGTCCAAAGTTCGTTTGGTTATCAACATTCTTCAAAATATCTTCTTTTGTGTTCTGCAGAAGAAAGAAATGCTGTGTCTCGAACCGCTCCCTCGCTCACACTGCAAAAATGACTTTCATACTTTATATTTTTGTCTTGTTTTACAGTACAAATGTTTAAGAATTCTTGAATCAAGAATTGCTCAGCATTTTCATGATGAGCAAAATGACCTAAGAAAAAAAGTCTTGTTTTAGACAAGTAAAAAAAATAATCTTGAATTATGGATTCATTAAGACATCTTTCTTAGTCACTAAATTCAAAATTATTTTTGATGTTAAAAGTTCATTTTGACCTTATTTTTCACGTTTTGCATTAGTTTTTAATAAAAAGAACAAAACAACTATTTGCCATGTATTCATATTTTTATTACGTTTAATACAATTATGTAATATATTTAAAATAAATCCCCATTGTCTATAACATTCATTTAATCTGTTTATTCTCAAAAACAGGAGAATAACAGTCAACAAGAACAAACACAAGCGATATTGAATGTACACTCAACACCAGAATGCATTGTGGTTAAAAAAGGGTGAAGGAATGAAGAAGCTCACTCAGGTTTTGAACACCACTACAAAATAGCGGACACCCAATAAAGCGGTTTCAGACACAGCCAAAGTCATACAGGCTTGAAATGACACGAGGGTGAATAAATGATCAGAGAATATTCATATTTTTGGGTGAACTATGCCTTACCCTAGAAGCCTACGGAAAGTCTAATAACACATCACACAAAGTAACACGTAATCATGTGACACTTATGATCGAGCTTGACACGGAAATGGTGTCGGACCACCTCCCGGATGACAGCTGCTCAAACGTGAAAAACTCCCACCGTAATGACTCCTCTCACCACCCACACCTGAAGCCGCCGCCTCCTCCTCAGACACCCGACCAATCATCACATTTCACCTTTGATTGTTGTTATTAAATAAACACAACTGTAACACTTGCTGGAACAATGCTGAAGTGTGTCAAAGCTGGAATTTCAAACAAGCGTTGATGTTCTCAAGTGCGTGTGCAAGACTTCACTTGACTCTCTCACTCTTAAAAGAGAAATCCATAGATTCTAGGTTGTATTTGCATTAGCCAACATAATATAGATCATCAGCATTTATTAATCTTTATTAATGCCTGTACAATTCACGTTCTCTTGTTTGTTAGAAATGTATTAGTAAATGCTGAAATGAACATTTCAGCATTAATAAATGTTGTAGAAGTATATTGTTCATGCTTACTAATGCGTTGATTAATTTAAACACATTTTTATATATTTTTTACATTTTTAAAAGATTTTTCAAGTATATTAATAAAATGTTACTTTTATTAATAAATGTTAATTTTATTATTAATAAAAGTTTTATTTACAATGTTTTTTATTTTTGTTTAATCTAATCCATTTAAAAATCTACTTAAATATTGTTTAACAGAGTCTAGAAATAAGAATGTTTGTGATTTTTTTAATGTCTCACTAAAAATGCTCTCATCCGTATCCAAAAATAAAGATTTTATTGCTTCTTTGCTCAGAGATCTTAATTATTTTCCACTCGTTATGTTTTTCAATTGTAAATATATTGAAATCTTGCCGGTTTAAGTCTCTTGGCAAATCTGAGACATCGTTGAGATCTGTTTTGAAACTGTATTGTAAGAAACATGATTTAAAAATGTCATTAATGTCCATAAAAAATGAGATATAATAGACATCTTGGAGAGTTTTCCTTCTTTCTTAGGAATGTGCTTTTCTTTCACAAATATCCTCAACGTTTAGCGTACTACACCTGGCATCTGAAGGGTAAAGAAAGGACACGTTTTTGAAACAAAGCATTCCAGAGCGTCAGATCTGCTGACTGTTTTTAACCTTCGGGGTCTGAAACAGAATTCCCTGTCGCCCACATCACAGCTAAAGAATCGAGCAGTGACTCCTTCTACACCGTTCTCCACACATGCAAACACTTGTTTCATACCTGCACCCGGGTCACAGGTCAAATACACTCACACCTGAGCTCACGGCCAAAATGCCACCGACTCGCATTGAAAAAACACCCCATCCCCTGATATTCTGATGTCAGATCACCCCTTGTGTTTTCTTCAGCACATTATAGAGGCCCAACTAAGACGTTCGAGGCCGCTCTATATTATAAATGCATGGCCTGATGGGTTTATGGCTTCATTATGGTGTAAATCTGTCTCTGAGGTGAAGTTGCAGTATTTCTCGGAGAAACGCCCCCCTGAATCTACATTGTGCTGGTGTTTTAAGTCGGTACAATACCCTGATGACTAGAATAGAAGAAATAGACAAAGCATCTAAAGAAGGTCAGGCCCTCTCATCACCATGACGACTGTGCAGCATCTTCAGGAATGTCTATAAAACCAAGCTTTATTCTGCCTCATCTTGTATCTCTTGCGTCTGCCGTGACGGTGTAAAACCCGGCCAAATCTGTCTTTCGTACTTCACCCAAAAATGTCTTTATTTTCTTATTCATATGTCATTTGCTCTGTGTGCTGTTATTCATGCATATAGACGGGATGTTCCTGCATATAAAAGGATGTGTGATAAAGGCCCTTCTAGAAGCTCAAAACTTTAACTCTCTGTTTGGGTTTGCATGTTTATAAGTAAAATTAAAGAATTTATTTTCTTTTTTTGGGGGGTGAACGATTGCTTTAGGTCATGAACATGTATGTTTTGAGGTATGTAGGAGTGTCTATTGTACCGCAGCACAATCTCCAAAGCGTTTGGTGGTCCCTCCCTTTAAAAGTGGGAGGGGATTGTTCCAGACACAGCCTGAGGACCCCGTCTACTTCTGTTCAATCCGGCAAAACTTCACATCACTTTACATTCTCCTTCACTCCCTAACCACACACACACACGGACACACTTTACCTGCAAAGCACGTAACCTGAGGAGCACACCTGGACAGGTAGCTTGTGAGGTGAGGCTTCGCTACCAAAGGTCAGTGAGTTTTATCTATTCAAGAATTTATTTGGAAAGAAAAGACTAGGTGATGAAATGAATCTGTTGTTTTAGAAGTGCCAGCCATGTCTCGCTTGCCGAGCTGGTCTCTGTTGTGTTTGGGTGTTCTGGGTGTCTGGGCTCAAGAGTTTTATGAGGAAAGAACGGGACCTACACGAGTGAAGACCAGGGGACAGACTTCAGCTCTTCTGCAGAAACATGACGGTCAAGGTGAGACGCATCCTTGTAAGTGTGAAAAATTCTGTCATCATTTGCTCACGCTTTTATCAATTGTCGGTTATGTTTTGAAGAAAGTTGGTAACCGAATTGCACTGGACCCCATTCACTTTTATTGCATGGACACAAAACCAATGCAAGTGAATGGGGTTTAGTTTACGACATTCTTCAAAATATCTTCTTTTGTGTTCTGCGGAAGAAAGAATGTCATACAGGTTTGAAACGACAAGATGGTGAGTGAATGGTAAAATAATTGTCCTTTTTGGGAGAATCACAATGCATTTTGGCCTCAGGCGTAATCTTTCACAGTTCTTCTAATGTGAACGTGATTTATTAATGTCTCTATAAGACCCGCTGGGTCATTTCTTTTCAACCAAGACATGAAGAACTGACTGATGAGCTGATGTGTTGAAGGATTGTTACAGCATCAGACATGGAATCATGAGACAATATTCACTATTCTCACGCGATTCTCAAGTATCAGAGCTCATATAATCATGCTTCAAGAACATTTACAGTTATAGATGTGACCAAATGTACATTTTCAATGTAAAAATTTTACATTTCAGAAAAACAGACAAAACATATATTTATGGCAAGTGTTCGGCTCAATGGCATATAGATAAGATCTCTTCAATATCTCACACTGTAAAAAAATTAAATGTTTGCCGGATTGACAGATATATAGCCTACTGTAAAATAAATGTTTTCGTGTAAAATAACAGTATATGAGGATTTATCTATATAAGGATAAGGATACATATTTTTCTGTAATTTTACAGTACTTGACTGTCTTTCAAAAATAAACTGTAAAATTACGTTTTCCATATTGCTTGTAAATTTGCGTTCTTTTTCTGTTAAGATACGCTTTTTGACCGTTTTTCAAAAATACATAAAAGTCTGTAAAAAAAAACAATTGTACGTAGAAATCTGTAAAAAAAAATGTACACTGCAGTTGTTTTTCAATTAAGTCTCATTCAGATATTTCTCCTGAGAAAAAGAGTCAGAAAGCTCACAAACGTATCTGTCATTAGAGTTTGAGAAGAAACGTCAACAATGTGTCAAACTGAGCTCAGATTTGTCAAGTCTACAATCAAAAGTCAATATAATTGAAGATCTCAAACATTTCTCATCACATTTCCTGAAATCCAGATTATTTGACCTCCACAATCTAAATTCATTTACACCTGAAACTCTTCATGTATTTCAACAGTCTCATTTGATTCTCTTTTGTTTCTTATCTGAGACTCAAGTTGATACTTAATAAAACACATCAGAGAACTCCATCAAATCTTCTCTGCTATGAAAGAGCAACAACCGAGCAATAACTTATTCCTCTGGGTATAGCTGTGACACATTTATGGCATTTGGGCGTTTTTTGAAAGGCATTGGTGCAGTTTAAATCTGAAAAGCTGTATGTCCGCTCACAAAAGAAAACTGTCTTTAACACGCCCTTGTCTACACTGTCTCTCTTTCTTTAACGTCAGCCATCTTGGATGAAGACTGCAGTTTGGAGTTAGCCTTCCTGCTGGACAGCTCCGAGACGGCCAAAGACAACCATCAGCTGGAGAAACAGTTTGCTATGGACATTATAGAAGGTCTACAGAGCATCCGCTTGGACACGGCTCGTAAACTCAGCTGGAGAGCGGCTCTGCTTCAGTACAGCAGTCACGTCATCATCGAGCAGACCTTCAGCCAATGGAGAGGCTCGGAGAACTTCAAGAGCAGCATCGCGCCCATGGCATACATCGGCCACGGGACCTACACCACCTACGCCATCACTAACATGACCAAGATATTTGTAGAAGAATCAAGTCCAGACAGCATCAAGATCGCCCTGCTGCTGACGGACGGCTCCTTCCATCCCAGGAATCCTGATATCTTCTCGGCGATGGCCGATGCAAAGAACCAGGGCGTGAAGGTCTTCACCATCGGCATCACCCACACAGCCAACGACCTGGGAAACGTTGCCAACCTGAGACTGCTGGCCAGCACGCCCGCCTCCAAATTCCTTTATAATCTGCAGGACACGACCGTCATGGAGAAAGTCATCACTCAGATCGTGAGTATGATGCTGTCAGTCAGTCACATGTCGAAAGACACGTAATCCCTGAACATGCCTAACCAGGCGTGATGCGACGCGTTTGAAACAAGTCATGTTTGAGTTCACACTGACCTGATCTCAGAGAAAACGTAACTATTTTACAAAGTGGCGTTTTTGTATAAATTCCTACAATGTGAAACACAAATTGTATGAAAATGTACATAAGATATCGTACAAATTCACTGAATCTTGAGCTGTTTGATAGGGTTCAGCATGCAGTTTATGAGTCAAATTATAGAATTTATTTTCTTTTTGGGGGTTAACTATTGCTTTAGGTCGTGAGCAGAAATTAAGTTTGATGTTGTATAATACATTTTTAATAAATAAAAATACTTTAAAAGGTTCTTCGATGCCATAGAATTATCTACAATCTAAATTTACATTTAGGCATTTATCATACGCTTTTATCCAAAGCGACCTACAAATGAGGTTAAGAACAGAAGCATAAGGACAACAAAAAGCTACGTTTTTTTGATAGAAACAGTAGAAAATAAATATGAGTCCTTACTAATCGATCAGATGTTGACGGAAGAGATGTGTTTTAAGCCGATTCTTAAAGATGGTCAAATAAAATAGTTCCATAAAGACTCTTTCACCAAAGGGTTTTTGTGGCAAAAAAGATTCTTTCTGAAATGAAGAGGTAAGAAAGAGATGGTTCTCTACAGAAGCTTTGACTGAATGGTTCTTTGTGGAACCAAAAATGGTTCTTCTATGGCATCGCTGTGAACTACCTTTTAAGCACCTTTATTTTAATAAGATATAAGAGTGTATATTAACAAAGATATATATTGACATTTTTTATCACGGTGAGGGAATTTATTTATGAGAGAGAAGTGTTTTAGTGTCATTCAAGGATAAGAAACTAAATGAATGGTACAGTTGGTGTCTGGTTTAAGTGTTGGTGGGAAATATGTTGTGTTATGGTGACCTTATGGAGGGATTTTAAAGATCTTAAAAATAAAAGTGCTTAAAAGGTTCTTCACAGCGATGCAACAGAAGAACCATTTTTTGATCCACAAAGAACCAATATGTCGAAGGTTCTTGAAAGAACCATCTTTTTATGATCTTTTTATCATCTGAAGAAACAGAAAGGTTTTTTGGTTATTAAAGGTTCTTTATGGATTTTCTTTATCTTTTTAAGAGTAAAAACTGATATAGAATCTTGTAGGCGATGAAAAAAATAGACCTCCCTTCAGAGATGGTGATATAAGTCTAAGAGTTACATGACAAATTTGCACTTTCAAACTAATTACAGGACATAGTCTATATAAATATATATAGTTTATAATTGTATAAATGCTTTCCTGTAGCTCAGTGGTAAGAGCAAGGTTGTGGGTTCAATCCCAGGGGATTGCACATACCTATGTAAAATGTATAGGATAAAGCAATGTTAGTCGGTTTAGATAAAAGCATCTGCCAAATGAATAAATGTAAATGTAAATATTTTTATTTATTTATTTTGGTTTTTGACACTGGTCAGCTGATCATGTTTGGACATCAACCAGAGCTGCTTTTCCCAAAAGCATTGTTAGCCAACTATGGTCGTGAGTTTCGTTGTTCCAGCATAGTTTCATGATTTTACTATGGTGGTTAACCAGAGAGTTTGGTCGTTGTTTGGGAAACGCACCCCAGACTAGCTACACTCTTTAAAGCAAAGGTCCTCAAACTCTTTCTTATCTTTTGAGAAACAAAAAGGTTCTTGAGATGTTCTAGGTTCTGTATGGAACCAAAAGGTTCTTCCATGGCATTGAATAATCTTTTGAAGTTCCTTTTACTAAGAGTGTAAATTGGCCAAATTTACGGTGTAGACCGTGAACACAGTTTTTGGCTGTTTTGCAGCAGGTTTTAACCTTAAAGTTAACGGTTACATTTTCAGTTTTTGGATTCTCTATTGCAGGTCATCTTGTCCTTCATTTTACTCTTAGAATAAATTGTCTGCTTTTGTTTTCTCGCTATAAGTCATCTGGCTTGATACTGAACGTGCCTGTTTTTTAATCTGTTCTACAGAAATATTTTATTGAAACATTTTTTCCTGACATTGCGCTCCATGTGAGCAGAAACACATACAGTAGAGACAATTTCAATATAAAACAAGACTGGACACGCTCAGTTATAGTGTTTTCTTTCATCGTGTTTAGTGTTGGATGTTTTCCCAAACTGCATATGTATGAATGGAAAGATTTGCCAAATATCAACAAGTATAATAACAGGTTTAATATATGTACTGTAGTTTGGACAGAATGTAATTTATCTGTTATCTCTACACAGGCTCAACTTGCAAATGAAGGGGTGAGTGTGTGTCAAAGTCTTTCACAAAATATTTCCTTTATAAGTTCTTTTCCTCTTTCATTGTATTTAATGTATAAAGACTTACTGAGTACATTTTACAGACAAAAATATATTTGAATAGGTATATTGAATAATTGAAGTTATTTTGAATAGCTTCTTTCGTAGCTTGATTCTAGTTGAACTACTTTAAATGATTAGCTACACGCCAAACAAATAATAGAGATTCTTGCATTGACCCTGATTCTCTTTAAAGTGTCTTCTAGCCCCAAAGTGTGCTTGTGTGAAGGGGGAGCGAGGACCCAGCGGCCCTGCGGTAAGTGCTTTCACCTTCAATTTCATTCTTAATGGGACGGTGTATCCACGCAAGCCCGCGGGCACATTTTTCTACTCACTTTTCTGTTTCTAAGAGGTACGAATTCCTTCGAGAAAAGTCAACAGCCTGGAGATTCTGACATTCTGAATAACTGTTATGCTTTGTAAGAGTCGGGATGATTATGGGCTTTGTCAGGACCCCTCGGCAGTACCTTTGATGAATACACCAAAATAACGTTCCTGAAATTAAGCTTCTTTCGTGATTTGTCTGTTTAAAGCGAGACGTGTCGTAGAATGTGTCATCGCATGTTGTGACTGATACGCTTTTCTCACAAACACCTGAAAACAGGCTCCAAATTAACTTTGGGTCACAGCTGCAGGTGAATTATTATTTTAAATGTGGCTTTAATCAGCCAGACTATCATTCTTACATGTTTTCCAACACTAAACCAAGTTGCAGTTTGCGTAAATAAAAAGCAAGTTGATGAGAAACTGTTTAATATACCCATTAAAGCGTTTTTGGGAGTTCACCCTGACCAGGAGTGTGTGTTTTATTAGATTTCTGTAATGTATTCCTGCTGACGTTTATTCCCAACGTATGACTAGATTGCAAAACAAATCCATCATCTACGGCTTGACAATGAAAGTTCAGCGTAATCGTTGCAGACCCGTGAGGTCATTCACTTTTACCGCATGAAATTGACACTGCTGTTCATTTTCCTCTTGCTACAGGGTAAGAAGGGTCGTCCAGGTGAGGACGGAGCCTCGGGGCTTAAAGGTCAAAAGGTCAGAACTTTGTCTTCATTACAGTCATTCTGTGTCTGTGTGCATGCTCATGAGAAATGAAAATATGATGCTGGAGACTGATGTTTATACTTGAGGAGATCATCATGACTATGATTCAAGCCTTCTGTCTGATCTTCTGTAACGCTTTCTGTTGTGTGCACTTTTTAGGGGGAAGCTGGTTTGAGTGGATTACCTGGTCGTGAAGGCTCAGAGGTGAGTGGATTACAGCTGTAGTGATGTTTTACTTTGAATGAATCCTAATTATAGGAATAGCGTGACAGATCATCAAAATGTGATATTACTGAACTTGACACGTAGTTATGAGGGTTAATAAGGGCCCTGTTTGTGATGTCATTTCCTGTTTTATTAGTTTTTTACATGCATTATACTAACTTATTTAAATTATGGCCAGTGGTTCCACACAACAGAAATATGTCATATCGATCAAATATTTAATGTATGATAAAGTAATCTGAATTGAGTAAACTCAAACAACCATGTCCTAATAATGTAAAAATAACTTGAAGCAATTATGTTCATCCTACTTGACGTAATTAAGTAAACATAACACGTTTCCATTATGTGGAACCACTGTCCATAGTTTAATTAAGTTAGTTTAAGGTAAAAAAAAAACATTTACATAACAGAAACTTATTTAAGTAAATTATACAAGCATCAAATATTATTTTGATCTACTTGATTGAAACATGCTCATTTAAAATGTAAACATTTTGTTAAGCCACAGCATTACTGTTTTTAGTCCTTTAACACAATGCAATTTTGTTTGAACATTAAACGTAATACAAAGCTGTACAAAATAATTGTTTATGTAAAGTGAACAGCATCGTAAAATCATTTTTTTGTGTTTTATTTATTTTTGTCTCACTTCTAGTTTAGTTTAGTTTTATTTATTTTAAGTTTAATATAATAATCATTTTAAAACATTGTGATTTTATTATAAACTTATTTCATTTCATTGCAACATTTCTGTTTATTTATATTAATTATTTAAATTAAATAACATTTCTATAAATATTGTATTTTATTGAATATACAGAATTGTTTTAATAGTTTTTGTTAACTGTGCAAAAACAATGTTTTAAAATTCTTTTTACAATAATGTAAAAGCCCTGAATAGCTATTAGAAAAGATGACCTGTTTGCAAGATAAAAAGAAAACTAATTTTACTTTGTTCTGGTTTTTGCTTTAAGGGTAAAGCAGGTTACAAAGGCGAGCAGGTATAGTATTCCCTCATCTATCATTTGGGTTAACCAGCACACTCATATAAGATGAATCCTGATGATGTTTTAGTCTTGTGTATCTGCAGGGTGAAAGAGGAGAATGTGGTACTCCAGGAATCAAAGGAGACCGGGTGTGTAAACCTTCAGATGTCATTCTGCTCACTCTTCACAATCATAATAAACATTATCCAGATGATTCATATGTTATCTACTGTACCGTCTCATAGGGTCCTGAGGGTCCGGTCGGCATTCAGGGGGCCAGGGGTCTGCAGGTATGTGTGAATATATTGATTTATTATATAAAATTTCATCACCCTACCTAAAGATCATAACCATTGAACGTTTTCCTCGCAGGGTATAGCAGGACCACAGGGTGACATCGGAGTGGAGGGCCCACAGGGAAAGAAGGTTTGTAGCTTATAATCACACACTATTATCTTCACAGATTTCAGCTCATCGTGTTTAACATGCACACCTGGAAAATGTTCACTGTTTCCCATAAAACCCACACCAAAGACTTTAGGTGGAAACTGTGCAAATTTTCTGTTTCTTTAAAGAGAATTATCTTTCATGTTCATTTTAGCGGCATAAAAAATAGACGTCTTTTGATTCTTTGAATTGATTTAAAAAAAGATTAAGATTATATGAGCAGAAGGCTTGGGGTTATTGAATTACAGCTGTAGTTTGGCTCTTTTGAGTTAAAGGGGCGGTTTACAGGTTTGCACTTGTTCTGGATCTCCTTTAATAGACCCTGAGACCTGCTGTTTGTAGTTTTTCCATGTTTTGTTTAACTACAGGAAACATTTAGAGCGTTTTTACAGATTCGTACACATGGTTAATGTCGCTGTGGACAGGTATTGCCAGACTTCTGTCTCATGGTCAAATCTGGTCCACATGCCTATTTATTTGACTCTAAATAAAAGAGACGTCTGATGGACAATCAACCAAACGCGATTAGTACTACAATCTGTGTAGATTCTTTCTTTGACAAAAAATATATGTGAACTTAATTTTTTTAATATTGAAATAATATAAAAAATTACTAGAATGTGTGAGATCCTAAAAAACAAATATTTAATAGGAACAAGACAAAAAAGTTTAGCAGTTCTGCTCCATGCTTTTTAGTTCACTTGTCTGACACAATCATATTCACAAATTCAGCTTTTAGTAGGTTTTTTTAAACACAAAGACAGAAAAAAATCTCAGAAGTTAAAGGCGTAGTTCACCCAAACATGAAAATTCAGCCATTTATTCTGATTGGCTGGTTGTACTTGTAAAATTCTGTCATCATTTACTCACCTTCGAGTTGTTCAAAATCTGTATAAATGCCTTTGTACACAAAGGAAGATATTTGGAAGAATGCTTATAAATAAACAGATTTTGCCCCCCATTGACTCCCATAGTAGGAAAAATTACTTTTCATTGTTCTTTTAAACACAAAATAAGACATTTTGAAGAATGTAGGACAGAAGAAAGTTCTGGGGCACTTTTGACTACCATTGTATTTTTTCCTACTATGGGAGTCAATGGGGGATAAATCTGTTTGGTGATAAACATTCTTCCAAATATCTTTCTCCTTGTTCATCAGGACGAATACATTTATACAGATTTGAAACAACCTTAAGGTGAGTAAATGATGACAGAATTTTACAAGTACAACCAGCCAATCAGAATAAAGCTTGCTGGATCTGAAAAGTTCACATCCGTTTTGTGAGTGATATGCATCAGACAAGAGTAAAGAATGAACTGTGTTTATGATAGTAGCTAATAACAGCAAAAAAAAAAAGATTTCCATGGAAAATGCTGAGCGGAGTGAATTTTTTCTCTTCATGTATAGACACGCAAATGACACGAATAAAAATAAATTCCAGGGTGTTAAATTGCAAGGAGATATCATAAATGTCTGGAGACGTCAGATTTGCGACTGCTAGCACTGAGCTACTTGTGTCATGAAAGTTTTTTCACAATACCAGATGTTACTGTTTGTAACCGATTCAGAATAATGCACAAAACCGCACACTTGTTGTTGTCTTTCACTACAAAAACTCTGTGGATGTTGAAGGTTGATAATTCCTCAATTGAGATGTGTCGTTTGTTTGTTTATTACAGGGTGAGCGTGGCCCTGCGGGTCCACCTGGAATTCAGGGTGACGTTGGAGTTGGACTTCCCGGACCAAAGGTTCGACTCTTTCGTGTCCTTACTGACATTTCCCCAAATAACTGCAAATAAAACAAGACTTGAAACGAGACATCTGACCAGAGAGCTCATGCAACACACTCTTCTTTCATTTGAATGATGTGATTGTCATATTTCTGTACTTGTCTCACAAATGACTCACGGCTTTGATCCATCCTCAGGGCGACATGGGATTTCAGGGTAGGTTGGGTCCACCGGGTCCACCTGGCATTGGCGAGCCGGGTCTGCCTGTAAGTATGAAAGTATTTTATGATTTAGCAGACCCGTGAATGACGCTGTATGATGTCTGTCTTCACGTTTGTCCATTAAATCAGGGACCTCAAGGGCCACAGGGTGTTCAAGGTGAGAAAGGACCGCAAGGAGAGGGCTTTCCTGGTCCAAAGGTAAGGCCCAAAAACAGTCACTATAAAACCATCAGTCTCTGCTCTTTCATCTCACTGGAGCTTTACAACAGCCAGAGGCGAGCTGAACAGTAAACACATGCATTTAAGTCTTTAATATTCCTCATTAGGGATCTCTGAAGGGATCTATTTAGTGCTCATTTGAAAACCCAAGGCTGTTCATTCATGTGCAATTGCATGGTTGCATGATTCCTCGATCCACATCAAAGCCCAAATTACTTATTTTAAATATTAACATACAGAAACATATATCAAATATATGAGTCCTGAAATGTTGATGCATTGATGTGCTTGTCTTGGTTAAGTCCATCATCAAATTTTCAATTTGGTTTCAATTCTGTCCAAATTCAATCTCTCTAGGTGCAACCCAACACCCAAATTACTCGTTTTCTCCAATGAAAGTTTTCTGTAGATGAAGGAACAATACGTGTAATCCAGTGAAAGCCTCTCTCGGGGGGGGTGTGATGACTCTTCTTTTGTTTGACAGGGAGACCGGGGTCTAGAGGGTCCGAGGGGACAGAGAGGATCATCAGGTCCTGGAATCAAAGGCGATAAGGTGGGCTGTAAATACATCAGCACATGAATGAGATTCACACAAACGCACCATAACACACAAAAGGGTTAATGACGTTTGTAAAGCTACCCTAATGTGTCATTTGAACGCCGGATGGTGATTGGCCGGCGGAAGAGAGAGGGCGGCAGAACAGATGGGAGGGCGGCACAGGTCAGATTACTGTGGGAATTGTTGAAGAACACCTGTTCGTACTTAAAAAACACCTGAACTTTTTCGTCCCTGGGTTTGTGTCATTTTATTGTGCGTAATTATTCTCGTCAATCTGCGTTTTAAAAAATCTGTTTTGTTGTATTCTGAAAGTGACCCATCCTATGTTTGTTGTGGTTTTAGGGTGAGCTCGGACCTTCAGGTTTGCCAGGACCAATCGGGCTCCCGGGGGTTGGCATTCAGGGAGAAAAGGTGGCCAAAAACATCTTTCTGTTTGCTTTCTTGGATTATTTTGAGAAGGAGCAAACAAACTCAAATTTCACATGACGTATTTTGAAATGAAAGTAGAATCCAGCATTCATTGCTGGAGATAAAACTTGTAAACATTTCAAACAAAGACCAGAGTCAAGAGAGACTTCTCCTGTAAAATGCAATAGCGACTCGCTTAAGATTCAGTGATTCACATTCAGCATCGATTCATCATTATTGATCTCCAGATGAAATGCTTGCATGTGTAATGCGCAAAGTTTCTGTTTATCAGGGCGTTGAGGGTCCGAGGGGACCTCCAGGAGGACGAGGAGTACAAGGAGAAGGTCTTCCAGGTCCTAAGGTGGGTTTTGGTGAAGAGACGTATTTTGAAAAGAGAACACGTGTCACGAAAGGCACACTTATTTTGTTTTGAATGTTGTTATCTTGCTGTGTCAAACGTGGAATTAAATCTTTTGACTGTTCACTGTTGTTCTTCAGGGAGATCAAGGTTTGCCTGGAGAGATGGGTGCTCCGGGAGAGAGAGGGCAAGGAGAATCTGGATCAAAGGTGATGCTCTTGCTAAACACGCATTGATTTTCTTTTCAAAATTGGAAGCTAATTGTGGTTGCTTAGAATACCATTTGGGAATTGCTAAGGTACAAACATTGAATGAAAATTATATTATTTTCTCAGGGTGAGCCTGGAGCTTCTGGGCTGTCTGGAGTACCCGGGCTTCCCGGAGAGGACGGTGCTCCAGGACAAAAGGTAACTCAACATGATGATGTCTGGAAATGAGGTGTGAGATCGAATGAGAATTTGAACAGATTTCTGTTGAAAGAAATTGTTCCTTTCAGCAAACATTTCAGTGAAGTATAAAAAACATACCTAAAAGAGTTCATTTATTCTTGTGTTCTCAGGGTGAGCCTGGTGTCAGTGGTTTGAGGGGACCTGAGGGGGCTTCAGGTATCGGTACTCAAGGAGAGAAGGTACAATCTCCATTTCATGCTCTTTGCAAATCCGTGTTTTCTCTTAATATGTGTATTTTTGGCTTTAAATTTCGATTTTTTGTTCTGTGGTATTTCTTTCAGGAAAAATGTAATGCAAACATGTGTGTGTTTGTTCGAAAGCTGTATTGTTTTATGATCTGTCATCTTTGTAGGGAGACCAGGGACAGCGTGGCATTCGAGGGTTGCCAGGTCCTCCTGGCATAAGCGGCCCATCAGGAGCAAAGGTGAGAACATCCGAAAGAACAGAGAACAACGGTGACCGTCAACTTTTCCCTTCCATCTCTGATTGGGAATCTGATTCGAAGCAAAAAAGCATTTAAAAATACTTGAAACGTGCAAGTTGTTTGAAAACGATTTAAAAATGTCAAAAAAAAAAAACAAGAACATAAAAAAGGATGTAAAAATAAAACAAAAAACTTTGCTGTAGCTCACTGTTAGAAATAGAAATACTATAATAAGCATGTGCTTACAAACACGGGATTAGACGTGAATTGGATGACATCATGTGAACGTTATACTGTTGCTTTCAGGGTGAGCCAGGGACACCAGGAAGGTTAGGCATGCCAGGATTACCCGGGCGAGCTCTTGCAGGACCCAAGGTAACAAAAATAACAACTCACGGGCTCACTGCCAGCACAATGAATCAGAATGATCATCATAGTGTATCTGTGCAATAAAAGCAAGCAGGAGGGCTATGACATCATCTCTTTGTGTGTCCCCGCAGGGTGACCTGGGTCCCACAGGTCCTCCAGGACACATTGGAGAGACGGGATACGGCCTACCTGGTCCAAAGGTAGGCAGGATGGCTCTCAGAGTATCAAATTATATGACTTTAATTATATGAGATTATATAACATTAGAATATAGGTTTCCTGCATCATCCCTGAATAGAACTAAATTATGTGACTGATTACTTTTTATATGTTGTTCAATTCTTACCTTGTCACGGTTAGGGTGATCGAGGTCAGCCAGGGCCACCCGGGCAGTTCGGGCCTAAAGGTGAAGGATTCCCTGGTCCGGTGGTAAGCGACCTTTGGCTTTTTATAAAATATCTTTTTATCGCATCAAGAAACCGTACTTACTATGATTTGACACTCGCGCAGGGTCTCCCTGGTTTCCCAGGCCCACCAGGTGAGCCCGGCCCCGAGGGCATCGGTATTCCTGGACCAAAGGTGACGTGACCTCTTGACCCTGGCACAGCATCTATTTATGATAATGTAGTCAGGTCGGCTGTGTTATGCAGAACCTTGACATCTCTGTTATATTTGGGAAAATAAAATGTTTAAGGGTAAACCAGATGATTTATTTAAACTCTAAGAAGAACATCTAGAAGATTTCAAGTTCATTTTTTCTCTTCAGGGCGATGTTGGATTCAGGGGTTTGCCCGGTTTGCAAGGCCCACCCGGTGAAGGATTGCAGGGGCCACCAGTAAGATATACAATCTCTGACTGTAAACTCTCTTAATGAAACATTTATAAGGACGTACATCACATCACACACAAGAGAAGTGCTTCTGATGAGTCTGAGGAGTCTGTCTCTGTTGCTATGGCGACTAAAAAAGACAAGCTGTCTGCTTCTTTAGTAATTCTGCTGTCTTGCTGTTGCAGGGCAACATGGGAAGGCAAGGTCCTCCAGGGCCAAACGGACCCCCCGGGGAGGGTATACAGGGACCTAAAGTATGTTCACATCTGTTTACTGCTAAATTAAATTGATATATACATTTTCCCATTAGTCACAATGTTAGATTTGTGTTATGTCCATTGCCAAATAATTGTGAATATTTGGTGATTATTGAAAATGTTTTTTGTGTTTGTTGAACTCATCAGGGTGATCAGGGTGCTCCAGGAGTCACAGGACCGAGAGGTCCAGCAGGAGAGGGACTCGCGGGGTCAAAGGTGAGAGTTTGGTTAACATCCTGTGCCTGCCATCATACTAGTGCAAGGTCAAGCCACCTTTATCTATATAGCTTTATGTAGTTTCAAAAACACTTTACAGTAATAAACAAAAAAATATTGAGAAATGATGGACATTTTAATGCACAGCAGGTTTTATTAGATGTGATCCGTTTTGGTTGCGTTTAATATTTCAGGCTGGTAAACAAAAACAATAGATAACATGCAACAGTGAGTCTAATGTTTTCTACTTATAATTTTCAAATAAGTCTTAAAATCGCAACTATCTTACCTTGAGCTTTTATAGGAATCCCCAAAATAAACATTGCATGTACTGTAGTTGCGGTCCTTCGGAAACCTCGGATTTGCAGTTTTTCTTGCTTTTTCAATGATTGCATACTATGTTGTAAAAGTTGACCAACTCTTTTCAATGCTGATATTGGTTAGATTTCTACAAAACCCAGTGACAAACATAAAGGGTGACAAATAATAATAATGATTTTTGACAAAAAATACAAATCACCAAATATGGAGATACAATGTTCCAGAAGTTGAGCAGCGATATGTTTAACTTTATCTGGTTGAACACTACCAAAATTCATTAATAGAAAGTCAAATAAACTATAAAGTGACATTGTGATTGGTCTATTATGTACTACTGTTAGAAAACATACTGTAAAAATCAGTCTGTTTATTTGTATTAGAAATCAATGATCATAAAAGTCAAATGTGAAAGTTCATAGAATTTGTAAAGTTCAAAGTATACTTAATGATAAAAAAGATAAAAGTACAACACGACCTGTTTATTTCATCTGTGTGTGTGTCCTGTATAGGGTGATCGTGGTTCGCAGGGCGAGAGAGGAATAAAAGGTATCAAAGGTGACATGGGAGACCCCGGGACCACCGGATTATCTGTGAGTCAACGCCTATAAACCATCTTTTGTGAAAGAGCAGAATGTGTTTCCATTCTAATTCACATTCTGCCTTTTTAGGGAAGACCAGGAATTAAGGGTGACGCGGGTCTTACTGTGAGTTCAAGCATTTCTCCAAACACATTATATACAGTACACACAGTATAGATCTTAATCAACAAAATTCATTTTTCAGAGAGAAGATATAATCAAACTGATCAAAGAGATTTGTGGTAAGTCTCAGGATTTGAACACCGTGGTCAAATGTGACATCTACAGTACATATCTATGGCTGAAAGCACATAATGGGATGTGCGGATACGTCATTACATTCATGATTGATTTGTTTATTTTGTATGTTTCTAGGATGTGGCATCAAGTGCAAGGAGAGGCCGATGGAGCTTGTGTTTGTGATTGACAGCTCAGAGAGCGTAGGCCCTGAAAACTTCGAGATCATCAAGGATTTTGTCACCGCTCTCGTGGACCGAGTCACAGTGGGCCGTAACGCCACCAGGATCGGTTTGGTTCTGTACAGCTTGGACGTTCATCTGGAGTTCAACCTGGCCAGATACATGACCAAGCAAGATGTCAAGAAGGCCATCAGAGACATGCCGTACATGGGAGAGGGCACGTACACCGGCACCGCCATCCGGAAAGCCACGCAGGAGGCTTTCTACAGCGCCCGCAACGGCGTCAGTAAAGTTGCCATTGTCATTACGGATGGGCAGACGGACAAAAGAGAACCTGTGAAGCTGGATATTGCCGTGCGCGAAGCTCACGTGGCTAACATCGAGATGTATGCGCTGGGTATCGTTAACCTCTCCGACTCGACCCAGGCCGAGTTCCGGAGGGAGCTTAACCTCATTGCCTCCGACCCTGACAGTGAACACATGTTTCTCATCGATGACTTCAACACGCTGCCAAGTAAGATTTCATATATCTGTATCATATCTTGGGCTTTATACTGTATATAGGTATACAAAAGTGTATTTTATTAAGTTATGAAGAGAAACATACCTTGACCCTGTCTTTCGTATCGTAAATGAACGTCTGTGTTTGGTCTGCAAAGCTCTGGAATCTAAACTGGTCAGTCAGTTCTGTGAGGATGAGAACGGAGCCCTCATCTACAACCGCATCACCAACGGTGTGAACGGACACAACGGATTCGGTTATTATAACAACGGTCATGAGGACGCTTCCGCACACGGGAATAACGTCCATGGAAGCAGATTGCAGGACACGGCGGACAGAACCCAGACTCAGACCAGAGGCCGGGGAAACAGCGCACCTCTTCCCATCAGCCCCGGCCCTCTCAAAACACAGGTTTTGGTCTTCAGACATTTTTCAAGAAAGATGAAAAGACCAGAACATTTTAACCCAAATGAAGCAATTAGATTGAATAGATTCATTTTGCTTGATGGTCTTTGATGTTTTGGTTTCCATTTAGGTGGACGAAGAGGACTATGATGGGGAGGACCTTGACATAAAAACCCAAAGTCGAGGTGGAGGCACCATCGCTGTTGTCAATAAGACCGTCCAGCCTGTGCAGGCAGGAACCAGTACATCTACATCATCGTCGTCGTCATCATCAGTGTCACTATCTTCTTCAGCTTCCTCAGTGAATGTGAACGTAAAACCCCGTCCTGTTGTCACTAAAGGTAATACAAACACACAGTAAATCAAACATCCACACTAAACAGTTCACTAACATGAGCTTCTCTGTCTCTCTACAGTGTTAGTGTCAGCTCCTCTAGATCCTCGATGTCTGTTGACTTTAAGTCAAGGTTCCTGTAGAGAATACATCATCCGCTGGTACTATGACAAACAGGCGAATTCTTGCGCTCAGTTCTGGTACGGTGGCTGCGAAGGCAACGAAAACCGCTTCCAAACAGAGGACGAGTGCAAGAAGACGTGTGTCCACACAAGCAAAGGTACAGTTTTATTCACAACGCCATTTCCCTATCAGACAGAGCGGCTCATATAAAATATTAACAATATATTTGTGATGATATAAAGTAAAGGCTATTGCTATTGGTGGTGTACTAATACACGATACAATACACTGTACTGGATTCACGTTCACAATAATATCACAATATTTTGATCAAGTTTAATTAAATAAAACTGATATTCAAATAACAGATTTACTGAAACATTATTAAATGAAAAAATAAGAACTGTCGTTTTTAATTTCACTGGGACTTTAACATTTTGTAATAGCATTAACAACATTCAAGGCTTAACTGAATCTTATGTAGATTAATACAAAGAAATAGGTCTGCACTGCAAAATTAAAAGGAAAATAACTGCAAAATGAACAGGAAAGAATTAGCCCATAGAGAGAGTTTTTTAAAGCAGTACAAGCACAAAAAAACAACAACAACATTACAACAGTATATATGCAGGTCATGGGTTGTCAGCTCAACAAATAGGAATATAGTTTTATAAATGTATACCGATATAGCATGTTATGCAACAATATATCTCTACAGACCTACTTTCATGAGTCGAAAAGTAAATTTAAGATGTTTTCCTTATTTCTAATTTCAGCTGGTTAACATGGACCTTCATAAATGAACTCTGATGTTCTGCAATGATGGATATGATCACACTTGCACTCCTTTTAATGATTTGATGTAATATCAGAATTGTTCACCCGGCTTAAGGCAAGTTCACAATCTAAAGAAATGAAGTTAAAAGGAGTCCTGTAGCTGCTGAACAGATACACAGGTATGATAATGGATGTTCCTCTTTGTCGTCATCGTTAGGTGCTTTCATCATCATCAAACACAATCCATTTATTCATTCACATTTTTTATTTTTCACAGTATATTCTGAGAAAATGTGCACTGCTCTACATGTGACAATTGTAACATGTAGAAATATGTTTTGCATCCTTAACTGGGAATTGATTGTTTATTTTTGTTTTTATTTAAATTGATATACAATTTGTGACTTGAATAAGCATTTATTAGGTTGAAAAATCATAATAAATTAAGTTGGTCTGCGTCTGGGTTTTTTATGAGGATACGAATCTTTGGATTGGAATTTAGAATTGTAGGGAGTTGTGTATTAAGCAAGTTTTAAGCAAGTGTATTAGGTTCTCAGGTCACTATGTTTGTAATTTAAATTCAATTATAATTTTCAACCATGATTTTGTATATATTTTTAATGTGCTAGTTTTACGATGATAAATTCTGTTATTTCAACAGATATTTGCAAACCGCTATGAATGAGCCACATGAGATTCCTGATCATTGCTAGTTCTCTGAAACAAACTGTTTTTAGACATAGATATGTTGTTACACATTTATGCAATTTAGATTTTTGAAGCTGTTTTTGATAATAATTGTGGATTTCATGAATAAAGTGTTTGGTTAATAATGATGTCGGTCATTATGTTTGTTACAGAAAAAAATAAATGGTGGTCTAATTTCATTTTTAAAACTGGAATGAAAGTTTAGAATTTTCCAAAAAATACTTAAATAAAGTATTAAATTTGACTGATCACATATAAACAGATTTGTAATATTCATGGTAACAACAGGCGAAACAGTTTAACTAAAGAACTGCGACTGGAAGGGTGAACGTACTAACGTCTGATGACGTACTAACGCAGACGTCAATAAAATTGAAATATTGTTATTTATGTAAGGTTTAAGAGGTTAAAATAATACCTCTAGCTATATAAAAATGATAAAAACAACAATACTTTAATGAACAAAATATTACTATAATAATTCCGATGGTCATTTATGATAGGGGGCGGGACTATGACAGCCGGGCTCGTCCATTTGCCACACCGCTGCCACCCAAACCAATAGGAACGCGTAATTCATAGCAATAGAGCGCATGCGCGGACACTGCTGAGGAGAATCTCGTTCCAAGAATCCTCTGAAACTCAGTCAAGGTAAAGTACCACAGTTCGGCAACTAAAGTACAATATAAATGTATACATTTTTGTATTCCATCTGTTTATAATATTAGCTTTATGTTACCCCTCAAACGATAGGGAAATTCACTAACTATTGTTAATATTAATTAAAACGTCTCATAACTCATTCTCTCAGATGGATTGGGTTGAGATTTCGTCTGCACCTTCTGCTCTAAAAATGTTTAAAGACAACTAGATTGAGAAAAATAATACAGATGAAATGGTCATTGCCAAGTGAAATGAAATCTCGTTCAAATACATTTAATATAGACATATATTCTATATAATCTTGAGGGTTAATTGGACTAATGGTTGATGATAAAACATCAACATGATATTTCTGGACGAAACACATCTTAACTTAAATTAAGGAAACCGTTAAGATAAGTGTTCGAATGCGATATTTGTGTGAACAGTTTTATTGGTCTTTATATTTGTTAACATTGTTAAATTGTAAAAGCTTATCTACAGGACAGAAACTTTTGGTTTAACAGCATTTCTTAAAAAGAAAGCATCAGAGATGAAGGTTGGCATGTAGGACAGAGGCAGCCAGAAGAACTTTGCATCCCAGCCTGGAGAATATCTTGTCTGGGGATGAACAGCAGCCACAGCGTGTTCCATACACTTCACAACCTTCATCAGATCTGGATCTGCCATCTTCTCAAACTTTTCCCTCATCGCAAGTCTCACTGCGAACAGTTAGTAAAACATCTTTCACCAATTATCACACAATTCATTTGAATACATAAACTCTGTCATCAAAACTGGTGGTTTGATCTGAACTCACGTTTGTCCATGTAGTCACTGCCGTACTCATCTTTGACATCTTGTGGCAACCTCTCCCAAATTTTCTCAAAATTCCTTTGCAGGGCACTGGAGTCAGTCACGCTTGTTTTGAAGAATCCAGGTTCAATACATAAAACCTTCACTCCGAATGGTGCCATGTTTCTCCTGTCAGACATTAAAAATATAACTGAATGAGTCATAAGTAACAGTATTTGGGGTCAGAGAAGATGAATTAAGATAACTTTATTTCTTCATGTTATTCCGCCCCCTGGTGCTGAATGCACAACATTTGAACAGCTTGGACCCCTGAAAATAGAATTCAAAGCAGTCCAACATTTAAATTCCTGTCTGTGGTAACAGGACTGAATGTCTCACCTCAGACTGTCATTGAATGCTTCTACTCCATACTTAGATATACAGTACGCTCCTCCAATGGGACTAATCCGTCCAAATATACTGGCCACATTCACCACTCTTCCTTTGGCTCTTTTGATGAGAGGTAAAACACTGAGAGTGACGTCAATAACTCCGTACAGATTGACATCTAACATGTGTTTAAAGTCCTCAATAAGCAGCCAGTCATTAGGAGCCGTCGGGACAGAGACACCGGCATTGTTTACCACAGCCCACAGACCTGTCAATCAACACACACACACACACACACACACATGAAATCATCTTGTGTTTTACTACACGCTCATGTACATGTGAGAGATTTACAGGTCTCACCTCTCTGACCCACCAGGGTTTTGATGGTCTCTGCACCTTTGCTGATACTGTCATGATCACTCACATCCAAATGTAATGTTGTGAGTTTGTCAGTGCAGATCTTCTTCAACTCATCTTCTCCTTTCTCTGTGTAACAGCCGGCGACGACACGGAAACCCTTCTCATCCAGATGTCTAGCCAAGAGATTCCCAAAGCCAGAGTCACAGCCGGTGATGTACACAAACTTCTCACATTTGTTTGGGACTCTTTTCAATCCTCTGAACCACCGAAACACAAAGAACAAGAGCACGAGGCCAAAGGCGTAGAGTATCATGACTGCAAAAGAAAATGAAAAATCAATGTAATATTGAGAAACGTGGATCCACATTCATTCAGATCAATGCGAATTCCAGAGTCAACGAAATAGACGTGAGGTCAAAGCTTCACTGATAGAAGTATATGACTGAGCCAGTGAATTATTAACTACAACAAACTTGTGAAAGGGTCACTAATAAACACTAACTCTAAATTAAAACATGTTTAAAGATATCAAGATAAAACTTGTATTCATTTAAAGTTGGAGTTTAATTAAAGTATCTTTTTAGGGAATCACATTGCACAGTAGGTTTTCCCTTACTTTTAACGGTATGATTGCTCAACACGAAAGTCGAACATAGTATCCTACCACATATCCTTAAAGAATTAATTCAACTTTAAAGGCTTCGTTGCATCATTAAAATAGCATATGGCACAAAAAAGTTTAGGCAGACAGCTGTATAAACACCGTAATTTTGCAACTTCCTGAAGACAAAACATCTACAAAACAATCCAACATCGCCTAACGTTACTGTTTTATCAAGACACTCTTACGCACCTGTTAACTTTATGATACCTGTGTTTTTTAAGGTTGTAAAGTTGTTTCGTGTATGTTAGGAATGTATCAACTCCTCGTCGAGCGCGTTCATCTGACACCGCATTGACTGAACTGAGATGAAGAAGCTGCTATTACGTAACGGGTGTTCGGTGTTATTCCAGCAGGGGGCGCTGGAGACCAAACGAGACGTAAAAGCAATGACGTTCACTTGTAAAAAGGCCTGGGGAGACAAAAAAGTCGAAACATTATAATTGTTTATTTACAAATATGACTTAGATCTATCTTTGTGGTTTTCTTTTATCTTAAGTATACAGGTATATACTTTAATGTACGCAAACCAAAGACACAATATCTTATTATTGTAATTGTTCAGTCTATAACATGTGAAGACTTCTTTCCTTGATGTTATATGTATAATGTTTGAAATAAAGTATATAAAAAATACAGGCCGGGGGTAGCATGGATTTATTCCAAATACAAAAACTATAATTATTCAAATGCATATTATTAAAGAATGTTTAGATGGTTAAATCTTGGAAAAGGTATGTGATAAGGACACTGGTTTTTAACAGGATATAATTATAGCAAATTTCATTTAATGACATAAACTTTGCAATGTACTCTATACTGGATCTGAACTCATAGTTGTCCAGGTCTAGTCACTCACTGCAGAACTCATCTTTAACAACTTGTGGCAACGTCTCCCATGTTTTCTAAATAAGGTAATTAATATAAATAATGTATAGGCACAGGTCACAATAATTGGGGATCGATAAGATTAATTAGTTGTCGTGAATACTGTTGTTTTAATGATATTAATTTTCCCTTAATCACAGTTTGCCAGGTCTGAGAATTTTCTTCATTTTATTGCGCCCCCTAGCGGGATACTCCACTCAAACACAGTGTCACGAATTACTCCCCGTCCCAAGTCGTTCCAGACATGTATAAATAACATGGAAGTACAAATTAAAATGTTAGTCAAAGATTTTACAATAATTTTCCCTACTATGGTAGTCATTGATTTCCCATAAATGTCGGTTGCTAACATTTTTATAATGACAGAATTTTCATTTTTGGGTGGAGTGCTGCTTTTATGTAAACATTGCTTTGTGTTATTCCTGCAGGGGAGATCAATGAAAACAGGGTTGGGAGGGTTACAGTTGTATTTCGGTACAGTCACAAATTACTTTTTAGAAACATAATCCATATATCACAATATAAAAGTAAAAAGTCTGATTCCTTTTGGATTACTTTATGGTCACATATGTGAATAAAACAGAGATTATGTATTTTCATTACACTGAAACAAAGCAGGATCAGAATTCTGTTGATGTGTCTCAAAGCAGAATGTCAGATGAAATGGATATAAAATAAACAGGAACTTATTAGAGAGGGCTGCAAGTTTAAAATCAAATTATTATTGTTGATTATTGACTTTGATATTGTAATCATGAGTATTAATAACAATTAAAACAATACATTATAAACGTCATATTTGTATATGCTACCGTGTGTGTGGATAAAACCAGCATAGCTTTTTTTGCTGTATATGCATTAGAAAACATGAAATTGTTCAAGTTCACGTTCAATTTTATTTATATAGCACATTTAAAAAGAACCATGGTTGACCAAAGTGCTTCACAATGTCCAAAGCCAATCACACACAAGCAACGCGAATACAATGGGTAATAGTAATAATATAAATATATATATATATATATATATATATATATATATATATACACATACATAAGTACATACATATACACTGATTAAAAATAATAACATCGCAATTTCTCCACTCAGCCTGACATAAAAGCCAAAGAATACAGGGGTGTCTTATTTTAATTGTATACAGAAAATGCACTTCCACATTTTGAAACAATTGTAATCTTGATAGTAAATAATTTTGTTCTTATTGTAACTGTAATCTGATGATTGTGTTTTCATACAGTTACTATCCCGTTACATGTTACTCCCCAACCCTGATGTAAAAAACAATAACATAACAAAGGCTTCTTAGTAGCGAGGTTTGATAAAAAAAGAATTAAAACAAACTTTACAAAGTCCTTAATGAATTAAAATGACAATTTAAATGAAACTGGTTGTTTACGGTTCATCTTAAAAAACATGTAAGTATAAAAAAAGTTGAAAGTGATGGTTTAGCTCAAACACTCACTGAACGTTTCTACTCAGGTATGCTAATTTTAAGACATCCCCCAAATATTCTTGAGTTTAAACACCTCTCACAAATGCACAGACATATGCAGAAGTAATAATAATAATAATAGTCATTTTATTTAGGCTCCTTTCATGACATGGCAAAGCAAACTCTAGTTTTAAGATTTATAAAACTAAACACAATTTTCAAATAAGCTTGTCTAAATCGTTTAAAGACGAGTTTAGGTATGTTTACTGTTACGGATGTCCTGAGGAAGGGCGTTCTTCAGATGAGGGGCAGGATGAATTAAAGTCCAGGACCCCATACTGCTCAGACAAACATGACGTAGAGTTGAACTTAAAATATGATGAGGATCTGAGGGTGTACATTTAAAGAAGGTAAGAAAGAAGATTTATAAAATAATTCGATATTTAACCGTGGTTAATAACGTTTCGGTTAGTGAAGGATGCAACTTTGTTTATGACAGGATATTTTAGACAAACATACATTTATCAAACTGAAACTGATTAATAACTGAAGTGATTTGTTATTGGTCTTAAACGCAGCCCAATAACGTAACTCACCGCCCACTTTTTAACGTTACACAGCTCAGAAATGGGGGCTGTTATCATCCATCCAAATAGCTAATTTTCCATTTAAATACAAGACGAGACTCCAGAATCCGATCCCAGAGGAATCCAGAACGTCTCCTGGATAACGTGCTGACGTTGCGCTATTTCCCGCTAGATATTTTCATTCCCGCATTGATATTTCACTCACTGTCAGGTAAGAAAGACCATTTTAAATGATCAAACAGAGCATTTAAACTGTGATTAATTAGTCAATAAGCGAAATAAATACAGAAAATGTTTTTTAATGGTGTGACATGAGATAACGTATATGTATTTATACAACAATGTAGAATAACGCAGTCTCACTCAAGTGACAACACTCATGTCACACCAATTAAAACACATTTTCTGTATTTGTTTTGTTTATTGCTTAGTATTGTTCTGCAGTGCCCTATAGAGACTTTTTATTTCACAAAATATCGAATTGCTTTATGAAAATATAATAATATATTAAAACGGACTCGCGTCTGCGTTTTTCTGAGGCATTTGTTTTTTTATTTCTTTTTCTGACAGGAAATTCAATAAACTAGTACTTTTACGGAAATAAACTTTGTTTTTCCGACTAGATTTAGTTTAATCGATGTGTCTTCATGTATATAAACCTGTCAGTTTATCATTTTAACCACTGTGTGAATCTGACATCAAAGGCCCTTTAAAAAAAGGTCTCCGCCCTCGCAGCAGCTTTTCAGACATGCAAGTACATCGGCTAACAAGTTACTTGAAAGGGGCGGAAACAGATCTCCGCTGGCAAAGATCACAATAAATCAATACACCTGACATAAATTGTACTATAAATGATCTTTCTTAAGCTGAAATTGGCATAAAAATACTTTTCCCTGCCGGTTAACACTGTACGAAGCCCACCAATTATAGAATAGCACTGTGTCGTCTTGTTCAAATCTAGTCTTTGGTGGGATAAAACGCTGTCATTCATTGTTTGGCCACAAGGTGTCAGTATCTTGCCGCTGGTGTGTGGATTCTTGGGGTTACGTGTCGTTTCTTGAGCTCAGAAATACAATTTGTGGTGGGGTGACAATAGTAACCAGATTTTTTGTTTTAAAACATCTTGAAAATGATTCGATTTAATAACGGCTGACTTTTATCATGCATTTTCAATTAAAAGCTGTTGATTGTAAGGGACTGTGAATTTCAGAAGGCAATATTATTATTATCATTAAGATAATGACGTCACTGAAATGGTTCAATGACCACTAGGCTATAACACCTCATCATTTATGATCTTACATGACATATTAATAATTCAAGCCGAATGTGCACATGTAATAGGCTAGATAAGAGAAGTCAGATACAGGTGGAGTAACCAGACTGTGTTATGTGACCCGACATTTTTTAAAACAGCATATTTTGTCAATTCTGCTATCCAAGTCAATACCGGGGCAGAGAAAAGGCCAAAGCATGGGAAAATAACTGTACTAACTTTAATGACTTTTTGGGAAGAGAAGACACCTGAAAAAAAGTGCAATATCTTTGTTGGTTTTATACATTAAATGCAATACTATGTTTAATCAAAAACGAAAAAACGACCCACATTTTAAAGGTAAAAATATTTTTTACTTATCCTGAATGTCATCGAATAAATAATAACATTTTCTGACAACTTTTACATTTGAAAAGGTGAAACAAGCTTTGCATGTCAAGTCAACAAAGGTGTAGAGAAAAACGCAACTTGACCTCGACAAATGCTATATAGGGGGCCTCTTGGTTATGTCACTTCCTGTTTTAAGATGTCTTGTCACATGCAAAAAAAATGGCACCTTGCGCACTGACTTTGATTGGGACAGTTTTTCAAGTATTAACACAGCATTACTTGCTTTTTTCTTATGGATCTTTCTATCTGAACGTCTGTATTAACAAATTCAAACGAGGTTAACACACTAACCCAACAAAACCTGATGCATGTTGTTTGCATGTAGCTTGTGTTGGAACACTTACCCCAAAGCATTTTATAACACACACAATATTCATGTGCTCGTCTTAATGAACCAACGACCGAACGGTCGTTCACCTCAATTTATAACTGTATTGTATCGCATGTTATCGATCCCAATAACCGTTCTGTTGAATCAGTGATTTATGACTTATATTAGGAAGCACACCTCATCTGCAAGTCATCGACTATTTTTTTTGTTACCATCCCAAATCTCTGTTTGGACTTAAGGACACACCTGCATCCAAGGCTGTGAGGTAATGTCTTATCAGTCTAATAAAGGGTCAGATAGTACAGGAGGCGTGGACTCGGTGTGAACCGATACAAGAGCCCCTGTGAAATGACTGAAACACCACAGATGACACGGCGAGAGACTCATGTGGACACAGGTAATAAATCACTACTTTCTACTTAAAATTAGCCTCCACGCCAAACTTTACCATTACCTTTGACATTTTCTTCAAACCCCAAATTAAAAGTATAGAAATGTAAGATTTATAGTACTCAATGACCGTTTGTATTATACAATCAATATGACTTGTCAAGGTAATAGCAGGTAAAAGGTTATTGTCTGTGAAATCAACACGCACAAGTAATAAAAATAACAGCATTATAAAACATTTTCATTTATCAGATTAGAATTATGTCTAAAATGAAGGCCTACGTTTATTTGGTTATGAGATTTTTGATCAAAATTTGTGATTTCATGCCGTTGTATGAGATGCAGATGGGTTTAAATCTAATTTTAAAACAACTTTTTTATTTGTGCGTTTTATTTTGTGTTACGTTGTGTATGAAACTGTGTTGTGGTGTGGTCAAAGACAAATTTCAACCTGGGTTGATAATAAAGTTGTATATTATTGCATCGTAAATTTACTCTAAATTTGATATCATAAGAGAAATAATTGAGAGATCTGTGATTTATTTTTTTACTGTTGGGGAAGTTGATTACCTATAGGTCTCTCTCTCTCTCTCTCTCTCTCTCTCTCTCTCTCTCTCTCTCTCTCTCTCTCTCTCTCTCTCTCTCGATCTCTCTCACTTCTGGTGTGATTGTCATCTTTTTTTCTAGCTTTTTTCTCCTATCTATTTTTTTGGATGTCGTTGCATTTGTTTTGTGGGCCTCTTGCTACCTGGTTTTGTCCGGCAGGCATGACGGCCCCTAACTTATGCTAAGTTTGAGCTCACTAACCCGGTGTCAAATGCTGGCTGGCTGTGGGCGAGGTTGTGGTTCAGGAAAGTATAATGTCTGCCTCGAGAATGAATAACGCCATTGTCATCTTTCCTTGCTCTATTGAAAAGTCCTACGAAGTGGTCGAAAAGGGTTTAGTCATTGATAACCTTTTTACTCCCGTGCTTCCGCTTTCTACATCATCAAAGAAAGTTACACAATCTAATGTACCCGCCGTTTCTTAGTGACAAAACTTTAGTCAATGCTTTGTCGCGTTATGACAAACTAGTCTCAGCCATTAAGAAAGTCCCCATCGGTGGTGGATCACATTTGTTGAAACATGTTGTTTCGTTGAGGCGTTTCGTCTACATAGTTTTAAAGGATGGTGCTGATGTTGACGTGACTTTGCCCCAGATAGCACAGGTACATCTGTGAGATGTCTGCTAAAGATGTGGAGATCTGGAAGACATCTGCTGTATAAAAACATCTGCTAAACATCTTAGAAAGAGCTGTTGTACATCCATTCTAAATGATTCACATCTTACAGACATCTTCTAGAGATGTCTGACAGCAGACGTCTCAGAGTTGTAGGGCAGATGAGCAACCAGCATATGCCAGATGTCTTGGAGATGAAAATCCAGACATCGAATCTTCTAGTGAAAAACAATGGCGTAGCTTGATGAAGATGTGGAGGAGCGTTGAATGATGCGATCCGAAGTCTTTTCACAAGGAGTATTATTTAATTAAAATGTTACTTTTTCTAGTCAAATTTAATATCCATAAATGTAGTTTACATTTAAGTGGACTTCTGGACTTAAATTGCGCGAACTCGCCAAGTCTACGAGTCTGTAAGGTTTCCCATTTGTCTTTTTAGTCTGCTTGCAATGTCTGCTCGCGAGTGCCTCATTTGTGCCCCTAGATGCGATCTTCGGCGAAGCCCGCATTGACGCAGTCTCTACCGAAGTTACCTGCTCGACCTGATTTCGCCAAGTGGTTGTTGTCCTCAGGTCAACATATTTTGTTGAGCTAAGAACAACATTTTTGTAAATAAAAGCTAAACCCACCAAACCCCAACCCTGACCATAATTTACCCCTTAAATCAGACGAAAGTGATAAGTGAAAAACAATGGTCTAGAAGCACCTAATCCTGGTAGGAAGAGCAAATTTAAAATAAACTGTAAACTTATTTCTGAAATAAGTTTGTTGATTTAAATGTTGTCCCAGAGTCAACATGTTGTTGCCCTGAAGATATCAACCACTTGCCGACCTACCCAGGAATCTTTGCGAATGTGTCATGGATGTCAAACATATACGTAAACATGACGGATACATTTTTAATAATAATTTGCATATTTTTTTTTAATCCAGTGCATTTTCTTACTTAAGGTAATAAGCCATGTTTTATTGTAGATTTATATCTAGTCGTCTCTGGGCTCTGTGAAGCTGAACAACAGCATCTGTATTACAGAGATATATAAAATAACAACATATATTCATATTAAGAACGCATTATAAACATTAACTATATTGTATAAAAAATAATAATAACCATTAGCAGTTGGATTTACGTCATTCCAAATGAATGCATTACAAACATAACTTTCTATTGTATAATGATCGGGTGGCATATCAACATATGAAATACAGAACTATAAAAACTGTCAGCTCCTGTCCCAAATAACAACAATGGGACAACAAGTGTGATCGACTTCATGTGGTTCTGCTTAGACGCAGACTTATCAGCGTATGACAAAAAAAGCACCGCTTGCTCTTTCTGGCGTGATGACCACAAGTCCCCATGTACCCCTGTGGACTTTTGCCTAGTGCCCTGCACTTCCTGACCTCACCAAGTGTGGACTCGGAGGAGGTCCCTTGCTAGACACTTGCCACTTGCTAGATGCTAGGCACTACTTTCCTTATTTGTCCATGACACTGTTGTCATACATGTCAATAAAGGCTGTCCAATTGGTTGATTTAAATGTTGTCCCAGGGTCAACAGGATGTTGCCCTAGGGAACATCAACCACTTGGCAAAAACAGGAGAGCCAACAAATGGGTAACGCGGATACGACTGCATTGAGGCGACTGCACAGCCCTATGTCACTGTTTAAAATGCCGATTTTTTCACAATTTACGAGTCGTTGGAAACGTTTGAGATATTGTAAGTACTCAGCTGAACAAAATGTATAACACTGGCCTAGTGGTTTTGTATGGGGTTCAATTTGTGCCAAAAAAGTATTGACTGCTTTATGCCTTGTACTATAAATTTGTCTTTGTCTACGGTCATTGCTCAGGTAGTTCAGGTAAATTAGTATATATTGAGGTGTTTGTCCTCCAATGTCTTTTTTAATGTCATCCTTACTGTTGTTTTGTTCTGTCATCTTTAATGTTATATGACGTCCTCAATGCCGTCTGTATATGTCATCATCCCTGTTGTATGATTTTGTTTCTATTGTATCACTATGCTGTTACTCAGAGCTGTGCAACAAATGTTTTCCAATAATTATGCTAATGTCTGTTTAAATCTAGACAGCTGATTATAATTAAAGCAATTCAACATCAATTCAACATTTATCGGATTATATTGTGGCTTGATTCAGTGTTTACAAAACTGTTTGCAAACAAACATTAGCATGGAGGAAGGCAAATATGGACGATGTGGAGGACGACATATACAGACAAATGGAAGACGACATATACAGTCGACATTATGGACCACCACAGAACAGGGAAACCGTAAAGATGACAGAACAAAAGATAAGGATGGGGGATGACAGTAGAAAAGACAGAGAAAAGGACAGCAGGATGAAAAATTAAGAAGACGTCAACAGTCGACATACATGCCAACGACACTTTTTTGGCACAAATGAAACCCCATAGGTTTTGGGATATTTTGCTCAAAAATTGTTACATACTGTAGCTTTAAAGTCCAATTTAAGAGGAAAATTTTTTGGTAGACGTGTAAAAAAGTGCAAAGGGATGGGTTAAATGAGATGAAATAGAAAGCGGCAGCGAATCATCTGATTCTAGTGTAAATCTTTCTCAAAGCGATTTTTCACGCCGTCATTATCATATTTTTATGTTTTACTGGTTTTCTCTCAGTTTTGTTTATGTGCACTGTAAAACTTTTCTGTAGTTTTTGCTGCAGGTTTGTGAGTTATATAGGTAATGGAAATGAATGGTTGAATGTAATGAAGGGTTGTATTGTGTATGGTAGATGTTTTTTGTAATAAAGGTTTTGTTAAATGTCTCTCTCTCTTTCTATTTAAAAGCCAATTTAGATTCAGACCAAACTGAAGCTGAATTAAAAATGAAGGAAGACATAAGTAAAAACCCTCCAGTGGACGGCGCAGATAAAACAACATCATCACATAAAGGTGAGACAGGTGATCACACAGTCCTTTCAGCTTAAGAGCAATTGCATTATTAATACACGATGTACCTGGTGACAATTCATTTTATATCCCATACTTTTCTTACAACACAGATACTAACAACATGTGAGTATTTTCTCTACTTTTTTGCATAAATCCTTTATAAACTAAATGTATTGTTATTGTCTCAGATGTAAATTCAGACGTGTTACTTGTGTGTTTAAAGGAGTGTCAGCGATAAAAAACATGAGAAGGTTCTGAGCGTCGGGTTCTTTCAGTTGGTGAGAATCTCACAGTCATCGATCACACATCAATCTAATGCTTCATATTCTCACTTGTGGCCGTCTGTGACCTCTACACAGTTCCGCTTCGCCACTTTCAAGGAAATCGTGATGATGATTGTAGGAAGCGTTTGCTCTCTCATCCACGGCGCCGCGGCTCCTCTCATGCTGATGGTCTACGGCATGATGACAAACACGTTTGTGTCCTATGAGCTGGAGATACAGGAACTGGCCGACCCCAACAAAACGTGTACCAACAACACAGTGACATGGCTGAATGGATCTGTGGTGGAGAAGTTGGACAACAACACCGTCTTCTGTGGGTGAGTCTGATGTTTTAACACTGCTTTAAAAGTTTAGAAATGATCATACCAGCTCTACTGAGATTAAACCTCTCATGGGGTTTGTTTTTTCACCTTACAGTGTGGACATCGAGTCTGAAATGACCATGTTTGCATATTACTACATCGGCATTGGAGTCGCAGTCCTGATCCTTAGTTACTTTCAGGTGTGTCTGAGAGTTTATCTTTTGATTCATTTTTATACCAACACTGCAAAAAATCCATTTCATACTTTCATACTTAGTATTTTTGACTTGTTTTTCAGTACAAATATAAAAATTCTAAAATCAAGATCTGAAACATAAGATCAGAAATGAGAAAAATTAACCTAAGAAGTTTAATTATCTGAAAAATTTATAAAATTAAGCATAATGTCACCAGAATGGAGTTAAATAAACTTGAATTAAGTCCTTAACGAAGAGGTCAAATATTTTTTTTCACAAACAAGGCTTAATATTAGTTTGATTTCGAAGAAA
Organism: Triplophysa bombifrons; assembly: GCA_029783895.1. NCBI lineage: Eukaryota > Metazoa > Chordata > Actinopteri > Cypriniformes > Nemacheilidae > Triplophysa > Triplophysa bombifrons. The sequence goes on from CM056456.1 coordinate 2,055,565, forward strand.
ATGTATCTTGATTTAGGAAATGTTGTACTTTATAGCAGGAAAATAATGCTAAATAAACTTGAGGACAAGAAGATTTGAAGATGTGTCCAATATTAAAGGAAGAAATAATTAATGTATTTCTCAGGTCTTTGTTTTGTTTTCCAGTACATTTTTGTTAAACATTATTAAATCAAGATATTTTAATTTGAGAAGCAAAATTGCTTAATATATTGAGTCTTGTTTTCTCAAAAAATTTAGTTTTGGTTTTAAACGAGAAAAATATCTGCAGATTTTTTTCTCCTTTTTAACATAAACTCACTATATTTCTTTAAACTTGTTTTCTGAAAAAGTAATTTTGCCTTTAGAGTAAATATATGAATAGTTTAATATCACTATAATGGAGTAAAAAAACTTGAATTAAGTCATTAATAAGGGAGGTGATTTTTTTTTTAAAAACACGGCTTAGTATTTGTTTGCTTTCGAAGAAAATGTATCTTGAAAGTCTCCGCACTGAGAAGATTTGTCTGAAAGGATTAAATCAAGATACTTCAACTTAAAAAAGCAAAATGGCTAAAAATCTTGAGTCTTGTTTTCTGGAGAAAAAAAAGATTTTGTTTAAAACAAGAAAAACATCTGCAGATTTTTTCTCCTTATTAACATAAATATATATCCTATATATCCTAACACTTGCTTTCTGAAAAAAGGTAATTTTGTCTTTAGAGTAAATATATGAATAGTTTATTTGCAAAAACTGGTCAAAAAACATGTTTTTTATTGTGTTATCATGTTTTTGTCGTGTGAGCTGTATCTTTTAAGTTATTATAACTTAATGCATTTTAACTGTAATGCACAGAAAAAAAAGCATGATTTTCAAATTCTGTCAATGAGGTTCACTTTCACTTCAGATCGCTCTGTGGGTGTCGGCCGCAGCCAGCCAGATTCAGCGAATCAGAAAAAGGTACTTTAGGAAAATCATGCGAATGGAGATCGGCTGGTTTGACTGCAACTCCGTCGGCGAGCTGAACACGAGGATTTCTGAGTAATATTCACGTTATTCAACCTGACTACAAAGTGATGATGAATGTGTTGATCTTAAACTTTATTTATCCAGCAAATGCATTTTGTAATTTCTCTTTCCAAAGTGACATCAATAAAATCAACAATGCCATAGCAGACCAGGTGTCCATCTTCATCGAGAGGCTGTCCACGTTCATCTTTGGGTTCCTGGTGGGATTTATTGGAGGATGGAAGCTGACGCTAGTGGTGATAGCAGTGAGTCCTCTCATCGGATTGGCTGCTGGACTCATGGCTATGGTTGGTATCACAGCAGATCAGTTTTCTTGAATGTACTTGCATTTCTTTTGTTGCCTTTCGAGCACAGAATTTTTCAGGAGATCCATTTTACAATGTTTGGTTATTTCATGATGCAGGTATTTCGATACAAATGTTTGCTGTCTTAGTTTGTCATCAGACAAAGCATGTGCGTGTGTTTTTTGGTGTGTAGGCCGTGGCGAGGCTGACGGGCCGTGAGTTGAAGGCGTACGCGAAAGCCGGCGCAGTCGCAGATGAAGTTCTCTCATCCATCAGAACAGTGGCTGCATTTGGAGGAGAGCAGACGGAGACGGAGAGGTACAGTCATGTGTGCCTTCTGGTCCAGAGATTTCCATTAATACGATGTTCAACAACAAAATGATTTTTATTTATTCATCAGCTCGAGGGCATCATCTGTAAAGAAAAGTAGCAGAGCCAGATAAAAGATTGTTGCCTTAAAATATTACAAATACAATGCTGAATGCTAAATGCGATGGCATCAAGAAATATTATAGGATTATTTTCTTTACACTGTTTTGTATAAATGATTTAAATGAACGTATCTTTAATGTTAGATTGTGATGTTTATTTGCACAGGTATGATAAGAATCTGGTTGAAGCTCAGACGTGGGGTATTAAGAAGGGAGCGATCATCGGAGTGTTTCAGGGATACCTCTGGTGTATTATATTCCTGTGTTACGCTCTCGCTTTCTGGTACGGATCCAAACTGGTCATTGAAACCAAAGAGCTCTCACCCGGCAGTCTCGTCCAGGTATGTAGTCACATGAAAGAACAGAAATGTTGTCAAAATGTACATTGTTTTATACTGAAACTTTATACTGAACAGTGGGATCCAAAAGTTGATTTATTTTGGAAACCATTTTGGAAAGAATTGTATCATTTTTAATGAAAGGAATTGTTTTAAATGCTTAACTGTGAAGAACGTTTTGTTTTCGTATTTAATAATTTAAAGAGTTAATTTGCAATAACGATATCTCCGTTTATAATTTCAATCAAACTGGAATGATTAAGTAAAAAATGCAGCTAAATAACACAATAAAAACATGATAAGCCAATAAAAACATGATTTTTGAACACTGATTTATCTGGGGGTTTTTTTTCAAATAAAGTAATTTCACTTCATTTATTGTTTAAGATGTTAAAATAGACTAGACAATTCTTGAATAATTGTCCTAGTTTTATTTTTGGCTGAACTGTTCCATTTTCTTTTGTTCAGCTATTATTGCACATTATTTAAAATAATTATTATACATTTTTATTTGTTGTCATTGAATTTGGTTTCACATTATGGTATGACTGAAGTATGTTCCTGGTTTGTTATTCTGCAGGTGTTTTTTGGTGTTCTCATGGGGGCTATGAATCTGGGCCAAGCGTCTCCGTGTCTGGAAGCCTTTGCTTCGGGTCGGGCGGCAGCCCAGAGTATTTTTGACACAATTGACAGGGTGAGAATAACACACACCCAGATCTTCTCACAAAATCAATGTGTTTTATTCTCTTCAGCTTCAGGGAATGATTAATCACCGTCACATTCTGTTCTCATACAGGAACCAGAAATCGATTGCTTCTCAGAGGAGGGCCATAAATTAGACAAAGTTAAAGGCGACATTGAATTCCACAGCGTTGACTTCAACTATCCCTCTCGACCTGATGTGAAAGTGAGTGTATTCTTATCGTCAGAATCATTGAATACTTAACAGATTAAAATTGTCAAAATCAAATGAGTTACATGACATTTCAAAATCTCAATCATGTTATTTCTAGTCAAATTAAACTACAAAAATTTGTGTTATTTCAATGATGTTGAACATTATCTGAATTTGAATACATTTGCACGGTGTGGAACATACAAAACCATATGATTCTTATAAATGCCCGTAACTTTACCTTCACTGGCACAAAAACATATTGCAGTCAAACATAAAAATGAGATCAATCACACATATTTGCCACTTTCAAAATATACATTTTAAAGTATTATTTTTTCACCATGTTGTTCACAGATATTAAAAGATTTAAACGTCGTGGTCAAAGCTGGCGAGACGACTGCATTTGTTGGTTCGAGTGGATCTGGAAAAAGCTCAGCCATTCAACTCATCCAGCGGTTCTATGACCCAAAAGAAGGAATGGTACTGTAATTTACGCACACCAAACAATTGCATAACACATATGTAAACAGCAAAGTGTAAACATGCCTGTCAATCATTTTCAGTTACGAGTTAAAAGCTGAGATATCTAACCACTAAAATCATTAGAATCATGAGTGTAATCCTGATGAATGTCATGATCAGGTCACTCTAGATGGTCAAGACATCAGAAGTCTGAACATCCAGTGGCTGCGTTCTCTTATCGGTATTGTGGAACAAGAGCCGGTTCTGTTTGCCACCACCATCGCTGAGAACATCCGATACGGCCGCGAAGGAGTCACTATGGAGGAGATTATACAGGCCTGCAAAGAAGCCAACGCTTACAACTTCATCATGGATCTACCTCAGGTAACAGATACACAGTTTGTTTTTTATCTAAACATCAAGGTCTCAAGACTATGATGTTTTATTGTAATGGTTTATCGATTAAGTAAAGAGTGTATATCTAGTTTTAAAGATATGTATTATCAGACATCAGGACAAACTGGTTATTTATTTGTCACAAATGCATAGAGAATTCAATAAGTTACATTTGGTTTCTAATACATTATTTAACAATATTTATTATTTGTTTATAACTAACAAAACAAATAATCATTTTCTTTTTTTGAGCTTATTACATCTGTTTAAAAATGAAAGATAAAACTGAATGTTAAAGTCCCAGTGAAAGTAAAAATTAATTTTCATGATATATTGCAGCGTTTATAGTAAATAGTTTATCAATGTGGGTCATTCTCTTTTTTAAATTCCTGTCCCTCATAATCTTCCTTCCTGTATTGACTATTGATGTGGCAAAAGTTGATGGCGTTCAAAAAATCTCTCAGACAAAGAAGGTCCAGGTGTCAAAGAGTTAACTTTATTTGTGCAAATCAAACAAAGTGAGATGTTCCCCAGAGCATCTGAAAATCCAGTGCCTACCTGTTATAGCAAAACTTCTGAGAGGAGTACTCCTCAAAAACTAATCAGGTAAATTCACGTTATCTCTTATTGTTGTTATCCAGTGCTTTTGATCTGCCCGTTTATTTCGTAGGCAACGAGGTATCTAACGGTGGTTCGCTAGTTATTGTCTTGTTTTCAAAATAAATTTAAATTTAGTGGGCAAAATTTTAATACGTATGAAGTCATCAAAAACTGATGGATCATGTTAAATGAACAGTGGAAAAGTACCCAAGGTTCCGAAAGAACAACAAGTCACGATCTCTAGAACTTTCAGGCCTCTGGCTTTTAGTCCTCAGAAACATCACTGGATTTTACATTGTTACAAATGCTCAAATGTGCTCTAAACATGCTTAAAATGACAAAAAAGTGCATTTATGTGAATAATCATTGAACAGATTTACAGATTATGTCATCAAATCATTAAATCATCATCACAAACTAATTTGTATGCAATTATTTTTTGTTAAATGTGTTCTCAGATGTTTCCACTGATACAGATATGCCAACTTACATTGTTCCTATGAATACTTGTGAATACTTTGTAGGTATAAATAGAAATAAATCTTTGTAAATTTTTATATAATCCTCACCCAGCACCTGCTCAGCACAAGGTAATCATGACCTGTTTGTAGACTGTAGTCATAGTAACGGGGCAGAACATGCACAAATTTGGTTCTCAGGTATGATTGGGGCCGGAACATGTGTTCTTGATACTGTTTAGGTATTTCTTGTCCACCACAATTATATAATGGTCATCATGACCTGCTTCCCCTTGCAAAACTCAATGTAGATTGTAGTCATTGTAACAAGGCGAAACATTCCCAAATGTGGTCATCAGGTGGGATTGGGGCCGAAACATGTCTTCTTAATACTGTTTAGGTATTTCTCAGGGACATAATAACTGTGGTGAAGACCAGTGCCCAGTGCATGTCAAATATATCTAAATATGTCTTGTTTGTTCCCAAAATCACTCAGAAATGACACAATATTATCCATCTCAAATGATGAATGTTAGACAGCTTGGGCGGAGCATCCGTTAACTCCTCCCCTTCAACTGTCAGTCTGCTGCTGCGGCAGTTTTATACATCCAATCAAATCGCAGAGAAAGACAAAAGCCACACCCACTATTTTTTTTTAAAGAAATTCCCTTTCACTTGGAAATGCCTAAAAAACGGAAGTAAAAACTATGGCTACTTCCGGTTCACGGGACTTTAACATCATTTTTGTGTTTTTTGATACAATAAGTTTCCAGTGACAAGCAATTTTTCTGTCCACAATAAGCAGAAAACAGCTGCACAACCGATTTAACTTTAACATATGTATGTACTATGGAAAGTATATTTGATTGCATTGAACCCAGTTTGTACACAGTGTAGCAGTGAATATCGTACATTACTTTGTGTTTTGTGATGCAGAAATTTGACACATCAGTGGGAGAGGGTGGAGGACAGATGAGCGGAGGACAGAAGCAGAGGATCGCCATCGCTCGAGCGCTGGTCCGCAATCCCAGAATCCTCCTGTTGGACATGGCCACGTCAGCGCTGGATAATGAAAGTGAATCTATAGTTCAAGAGGCCTTGGACCAGGTGATTATTATTTCTTTTTATAAATCCAAAATGAGTTTTTCAGACTGTATCTCATCCCCTAAATGTTTTGTCAGGCTCGACAGGGCAGAACAACCATTAGTATCGCACATCGTCTGTCTACGATCCGTAACGCTGATGTGATCGTGGGCTTCGAGCACGGGCGAGCTGTAGAGAGAGGCTCACATCATCAGCTCATGGACAGAAAGGGAGTTTATTTTACTCTAGTCACCCTCCAGAATCAAGGCAACGATTCAGCCAATGAGAAATCAGAGAACAGTAAGTACAGTGTTTCATACAGTATGGCTATAAAATGGTTTTGAGAGGCCTGCAATGCAGTTGTTCTCAAACTTATTTGGGGGGGCCGGGGGCCCAAAGCGATGCACTCTACACAAAGGGGGCCCCACAACAAAAAGGACCACTGCTGTAATGTACTGTACATGAGGGAGAGGAGACCATCACCTGAATACTAACGCAATATTAAATCCTGTCAGTTACTGAGGTCGTTTCTGATGAAGTTGTGCTTGAGAAAGTGGGAAGCTTCAGCAGAGGAAGTTATGAGAGTAGCTTAAGGTACATTTTCTCTGCTTTCAAATGTGAAAAGGTTCACGTTCATTGTTATTCTGTTAAGTGTCTCTGGTTTCTCACAGGCGCTCATTGAAACGGAGATCTCAGTCTCTTGTGTCTAACGGCATCAGCGACCCCATATCTGGAAAATTTAAATTCGGCTCTGATGATTTTGAAGTGGAGGAACGGGATGCGAAAGAAGAGGTTTGAAAGGTTTTTACTTTTTTTGGCCTTTGTTATGCTACATGTTTTCTACATTCTATTTTAACTGCAGGACAGCAAAGTTGCATCAAAAGACGACATCGCACCGGCGGCTGTCACACGGATTCTGAAGTACAATCGTCCCGAGTGGCCGTACATGCTGATGGGATCCATCGGTGCCGCCATCAATGGATCTGTCAACCCTATTTACGCTCTCTTGTTCAGCGAAATACTTGGGGTGAGAAACATGGACAGCACATCCAACATTCACCTTTCCACAGATAAGATGTGATTGTATTCCGGCTTCTTTTCAGACGTTTTCCATTCAAGATCTGGATGAACAGAGACGACAGATCGATGGGATTTGTATTCTGTTTGCTCTCGTGGGAGTGATCAGCTTCTTCTCACAATTCTTACAGGTATTATCACATCTCTAAAGGGTTTATCGTGGTGTTTTTTATCGTGAGAAATATGTGTGGTGATGTCACGTCTGGATGTGTCGTTTCACAGGGCTACGCATTTGCTAAGTCGGGAGAACTGTTGACCAGTCGCTTGAGAAAGGTGGGCTTTGAGGCGATGCTGAGACAAGAGATCGGCTGGTTTGATGACCCCATGAACAGCCCTGGTGCTCTGACCACCAGACTGGCTAGTGATGCCTCTATGGTGCAGGGGGTGAGTCCCGACCACACTTTTCCAAATATTTACATCTTTATTTTTAATTCTGACCAAGATTTGCGTTCAATCCTTCAATGATGACAGTCTCAGAATATTTTCAATTGCTTTTTTGCTTTTAATTCGTTTTTGTGGAATTTAGTGTTGAAAATAAAGTTATTGATACAGTTTTAAAAGATATTGCTATAAGTATAATAACAATGGCTGTACAAGTCTATGTAAATCTTGACTGGATTTGATCTTTGAGGAGTTCAAATTATGTTTGAACGTGTTTTTATCTTTTAAATGAACTTTATTTGCTTTAAAAAATGAATTTAAAGACATTCATTCTCCAATATGAATGCACTTTTGTTGTGAATGGTCTAAATGTTTTTCGTTTGATGTGTTCTCCATCAAAGGCTACCGGTTCACAGATCGGCATGATCGTAAACTCACTGACAAACATTGGAGCGTCGTTCATCATTGCCTACTACTACAGCTGGAAACTGAGTCTGGTGGTCACCTGCTTTCTGCCTCTGATCGGACTCTCTGGAGTCGTTCAGGCCAAAATGTTGACAGGGTTTGCTAATGAAGACAAGGAAGCTCTGGAGGCTGCTGGACAGGTAACAGTCATCTTAAAAAACAGATACTTCTGATATTCAACGCTGGCGTGAAATGCATATAAACACACATTAGACACCATGATATCCATTTGCACACAAATGTTTTGTTGTTATAAAACATGCGGCAGTTTATTGAACATTATTCTATGTTATTGTATTTACACTGCAGTGAAGCAGCAGAGGTTATGCAATGCATGTGTGATTTACCTTTATTTAAACTTTATATTTGTTGAGTTTTATATTAAAATAACCATAGAAATAATACATACAAATGAGTTTAAACAGATTTAAGTTTTGTATTCAAGTCCTTTATTGTCTGTAGATGTAGATTATAGTGTTGATAATGGCACTCGTGCTCCTGCAGGTCTCCAGTGAAGCTCTGAGTAACATCAGGACCATCGCTGGTTTGGCTAAAGAGAAGCAGTTTGTGTCTCAGTATGAATGTCAGCTGAAGGCTCCGTATGAAGCAGCAAAGAAGAAAGCTCATGTTTATGGGATCAGTTTCGCCTTCGCCCAGTGTGTCATATTCATGGCCTACGCTGCTTCTTTTAGATACGGTGGATATCTGGTGGATAATGAAGGCCTTTCATACATGATTGTGTTCAGGTTAGTGCTGGTACACTGTGATTTATCTGATTGTAAAACACTTGAAGTTTTTCATTTTATAAAGCGCTCACAGTAAATGTGTACAATGCAAACGTCTTGGTTACTGATTAAATTAAGTAAATTTTGTTTATTTTTTGATGTTTGTTAGAGTGATTTCAGCTTTGGTGATCAGTGGCACAGCTCTCGGAAGAGCTTCATCTTTCACACCCGATTACGTTAAGGCCAAGATCGCTGCGGCTCAGATCTTCAAACTACTGGACAGAATCCCCAAAATAAGCATCAACGACACAGATGGACAACGATGGGTGAGACACCTCGAAATCAACCAGCTCCATCCGCACTATCTGTCAATATCTGAATGTCTTCTGATGCGCTAACTTTGTGTTGAGAACAAACCAAAATAATTCCTTTAAAATTATCCCCAATTTTTCAATTCGATTTCTCTGAATTCAAGACAGTAATGCTGTCGTTTCTCTTGTTTTACGGTTGCGATTTGCAGTGTAAATTATGTTTTTTTTTTGTGGTGTGGTTTCACAGGAGGATTTTAAAGGTAAAGTGGAGTTTAATGGCTGCAGGTTCACGTATCCCTGCAGGCCGGACATCCAGGTGTTGAGAGGACTGAAGGTGTCGGTCAGTCCGGGTCAAACTCTTGCGTTTGTGGGCAGCAGTGGATGTGGAAAAAGCACCAGCGTTCAGCTCATGCAACGATTCTACGATCCAGATGAAGGTCAAGTGGTATGAAGACAAGTTCTATCTTCTGACTTACTCGCTATGTGAAACAAGAGATGGACACCGTTGTTTGTTTGTGTATATTTTGCACACATTTAAAATCTTTCATGAAATCTATTAAAAAAGTTTTATTACATTTGTGGTCGTTTGTTAAACGTTTCTTTCTCATTCCTTTTTTTACCGTGCTAGCTGATTGACGGACGTCCATCTGACAGTATCTGCGTGCCTTTCCTGAGGTCTCAGATTGGTATCGTATCCCAGGAGCCCGTGCTGTTTGACTGCAGTATAGCAGAAAACATTCAGTACGGGGATCATTCTCGAACCGTCAGTATGGAGGAGATTGTCGAAGCTTCTAAAAAGGCATATCTGCATGATTTTGTGATGACGCTGCCTGACGTAAGCAACTTTTTCGTTTCGATCACGGCTGACTGTTTGGAATTGATCCTCATTCAACACCTAATCCTGTTTTGTTTTGTCAGAAATATGAAACTCAGGTCGGCGCTCAGGGCTCTCAGCTGTCCCGTGGACAAAAGCAGCGTATAGCTATCGCCCGGGCCATCGTAAGAAACCCCAAGATTCTGCTGCTGGATGAAGCCACATCTGCATTAGATACTGAGAGCGAGAAGGTATGGACTGTGATTTAAGGGTTCAGTAGCTCACAGTAACAGGAAATAGACAACAACAAAACCAACATTCATTTCAAAACCTCTTCTATTGAATATTCATAGTATCACTACCGTGTTTTTTCCTCTGCAGACGGTTCAGGCGGCACTGGACAAGGCTCGACAGGGACGCACGTGTATCGTCATCGCTCACAGACTCTCCACCATTCAGATGGCTGACATCATTGCTGTGATGTCACAGGGCGAGGTCATCGAACAAGGAACTCACGAAGAGCTGATGGCCAAGAAAGGGGCTTATTATAAACTCGTGACAACAGGGGCAACTCTTAGTTAAAAATAAATGAAGCGTCACCAAACACTTTCAGACACTCCCTACGCCTGCCACTCCATCAATTCTATTTATCGCTGGTCATGTTTTAATGCAGCAGACATCATGAACCAGTAAGTTTCTTTTGATGAGTATTTATTTCATCAGTCAGGAGAACGTCCTTCATTTACTTTATTATTATTATTATGTGTTTTATATTGCACTTCGACGCGCAGTTCAAGAGTGGTTCATGATCCTGGATGACCTCTATACTGAATATATTTTTAAAGAAGCAACTGTCAATCAAATATTTGAGAATGCTGACATCCAAATGTCTGATGAGTTCTGTAAAGTCTGTATTGTATTGTATTGTAGTGAAGTGTGTGTTGTGTTCATGCACTAAGCAAATATGCTGTCCTTGAACTGTTGTCAGGACTGATAGCATGTTCTTAATCACCGATAACTTATTTTTTAGTTAATGTTTGTTGAAGCGTTATGTCATCAACGCTTTAGGTGTTTTGGTTTCGTCAACTATTTGTGTACACACAAAAAAAACCTCTCACAATATCTTTGATCTGTTTATATTGAATTTTACAGACACTAGGAGGACACTCACACATCTGATCAACTCAAGTTTGAAACAAATTTATGAATAAGTATGAATAAGTAATAAAGGGGCAAAAAGAACAGTTTTTCCCCCAAATTCTTCAAAATATCTACAAAATAAATACAAACACTTCTATAGTAGTCAATGATGTCCCAGAACTAAAAATTGCTAACATTCTTCCAAATATCTATAACAAAGATTTTTATATAGGTTTGAAACAACCTGAGGGTGAGTAAATGAAGACAGAGTTTTCATATTTGGGTGAACTATCCCTTTAATTTTGCCTGGGCCAAATATGTTGTATGTATTGTCTTTTTATCTAATGCGTGGCACAATGAAATCAGGGGATATATATATTGTAGAAGTGTAAGGCTTATTCTTTTGTCTTTAACCAGATTGATTCATGAACCTCTGTGTTCCTGATAACCCACAGTATGAATTTATTGCAGAAAGTGAAGTTAATCAATAAACAGAACTGATTCAACAATAGTGGGATTAAAGTATACATTAAAGTATTTAAGTCATGTTCTTTATTCCTTCAATTTATACTATAAATAGATGTTCTTTTGCATTTTGGAAGAGACCACATGAACTTGCTTCTTGATTCTATCAGTGTGTGCAGGTTTGGATTTACGTTTTGACAGTTCTCCCATAGAAAATCTAACATGCAAAACATAATACACATCTCCGTCCACCTCTAGAACTTCAACAGTTTTTATATTAGTTCAGATAAATAAAGGAATGGATGGAAAAACAGCATTGAAGTGATAAAGGACCAAATGTAATATATTAATAAACACGAGGACATCATATTTATGAAAATACTTCTATTTATAAAACAAGATAAAATCCAAAAATAGCCTTCGTTCATTTCAAATATAAACATTGGTTGTATGTGTAGGCTACTCTAGGTGATAAAGCGATACAAATCTGATAAAAAATATTTAATTTAATAAACAACAATGAAATTCCCAACACCACCGGCATGAAAATGGGACAAATACTAAAGGGAATGAAAGGAATCATAGAGAAAGTAAATAACACTCAACAAAAACGTACAAAATATTTTTCTATATTAAATATAAGAGTCTCCAATAATCAAATAACTCGGAGCACTGTCGTGCCTCTATTATGTAATTGTGACGACGATTTTCTTTGACGTCACTTCCTTTAGCGCCGCTGACGTTCCGGGCGCCGATTTTTGAATACGAGAGGATTTGTTTTCATTTTGACTTCATAAAACTGGTGAGTAAAGCAAGTTTGTGATGTTAAACATATTACTTGATTAATACTAATGAGTGTCGGTGTCTAAAGTGAAGTGAAGACATCACATTTGCACATTTTACGTATATTAGCACAGATCGTGTGTAACACTACGCGAAACACAAACACAGAATGTGACGTCAGGTCTCTTTATTTTCTACAGTATAAGTTACTTACTATTATAATACACTTAAGGATCAATTTCACTTCTTAAAACAAAGAGTTTTAAACATTGCTTTTCCCATTTCGTATATTATTTATTATCAAATCTATTGACAAAGGCTTGTTATTTTTATTTTCTTGTTTCGTTGTGAATTCATACTTATTATTGTGTTGTTTTTCTTTATGACACAACAATAGAAATGATTAATGAGAATATTAATAGCAGGTTTGCTGTGTTTGCAGCTGAGAATGGCGTCTATCAGAGACTGTAATGTCGTTGAGCAGTTTAACAGCAGGCTGGAGGAGATCAGGGCCAAACTTCTGGATCAGGCCATGGGAGAAGTGCTCAATGACACCGCCATGGAGCTCTGCCAACAACACAGACATTACATGAAGTCTGTCATGGGTGAGAGATGAAAATGTGTTTGTGTGTTTGTCATAGAATGTGTCAGAATCAGTCTGCACTGTTCTTATGTCTTAAATTGGAGAAATACTGCTGTGTAATAAATAATATATGGCATAACAGTTTATATATTTAATCAATAATCAGATTCACGGTATTTTATTGACATGTTAAAAGCCAAATTAAAGGATAATTTAAATAATATTGTTATATGCACAAAGTTGCTTTTATATCATAAAACTACTTTTAAAAATTGTTGAGACGTAATACAAATATTTTTTTTTTACACAGATACTTGTATCAAGAAATCCAAGGAGGATGAAAGCATGTTTGAGAGTATTCATGCACATAAAGAAGGTTAGATTTCCTGACATGCTGACATCAGGGACTTTATTACGTGCTTTACAATGGGAAGATGACAATGTTTGTTATATTTCATTAGATTTAAAGGAAAGAACTGCTGTATTGAAAGAAAAGAAGACCGAACATATTGAGGTCCAGTCGGAGATCGAGGACAAGGAACATCACAAAGAACTCTTAATTCAGAGGATTGAGAAACTGAAGAAGGATCATGTCAAAAACAGAGAATGTACAGACAACTTTCTTTCCTCTCGTGTAATGACATTACCTTTACGTTGGTGTCACTACTAGCCTTCATTGTCAACATGCAATCAGAATTGTCCGTGTTTACTTCATTATCAGTGTCTTGGTCCTACACTTTATTCCACTTAATAATCTTATTCCAGTTAAAATGTAAACCCCTCCTTTATATTTTAGAAATATAGTTTTTACATAGTTACTAGTTAGATTTTTAACATCTTATTCCTGCAGTAATTCAATTGGAACCTAGCTTACAACAAGCAATAATGTTATTTTTGTGGTTGTTTCAATGCTTTTCTAGTGATTCAGTCACAAAACAAAGCCAACAAGGACAGACTGAAGAAGCTGAACATATGCAAGGACGTCTTTCAAAAACATCTCAGTCTCGAGATCAGAAAAATCCAAGGTAAAGTCAGCTTCAACTTCTGAATCTTCAGAACGGCATGTGATAAAGTGTGATAAAGTGTGACGGTTATCTTCCCTAAAGTTGCATTATGAATACACAAAAAAAACACATGTTTTTAATTAAAAAAATGGAAAGATGTTATAAAAACTTAAAATGAAGAATGCTTTGCACTATTTCTCACAAAATGCAAGCCAATTTGTGTCAAAGACAATTTTCAAAAATGAATGATTGACCATTGTTCCATTTATTTTATTTCTAGTACTTTTTACCAAGAGATACATAAGTGGTGTCAGATTTATACATATGAACTACATAACTTCGACATTTTCCAGTGTATTAACAACATACGTGTTTTTCTATATTTATTTATAAGGCGAGAAGTTGCAGTTTGTCTTCAGGAACATCAGTCGTAAAGATCCAGATATTGTGCATGCATTCCTCCTACGGCTTGATGCAGAGGGAGTGTACCACAGTAAATACCCATCTTATGATCTTCTTGAATATTATAGATTATAAATGCATTTTCACTTTCTCTCTACAAAAGAGAAAAGCTTTAATTTTCTTATTAAACCTGCTATGGATTAGGGCCATGTACAGAATTTTTTATGAAACTCTTGATTTAAAGATGGGGTAACACGCTATGACTGACTTCTTAACTTTTAAACGTGCTTGCTTCTCATGTTGTTAAAAAACAAGTTGGACATATGACATATGTCTTCCGCTCGATACACTCCCCAAGAACTCCAACTTGCTTCAGAAAGTTTTTTATAATTCTGGATCCCTGTTTCGTAACATGGATCCTATTCCTTTTATTGGCCAATCTCCTGGAAAAGCAGGCCCACGCGTCATCCACCAACCGAATGAGAATGCCCACACGCTAGCGTGAGAGAAAGAGCACGCCCACGCATCAACCAGCCAGAGTGAGAATAAGCATCACCCCCATCAATGGCGCTTCCCTTGGATGATGGAAGTTTATCCGTGTTTGTTTGTTCACTGCATTTGGGTGATGAATGTTTATATAAACGTTGGATATAACTCTGGATTTGAAAACTGATAGATGTTGCGGTGATGCATGACAAGAACCGCATGCAATCAGTCAAACTACGTCATACATCTGTGTTTTGTTGGCATCGAAGTGTATGTGCATAATGTAAACAACACGATGGGATTAATGTGACGATGTGTTGTGTGCTTGTACTGTAGTTCCATTCCCCCGCCTTCCTCCAACAGCTTGTCTTTTTACGGAAAAAATCAAACAGAAGTTTCTGTCTTTTATAAATTTGATTAAGCGAAATACTCTTCGAAGATACAAAATATGCACTACTACTGTTTAGGTACTCAAGATTAATATGAGTGTTACCTCATCTTTAAATTATTCTGAAATGTAGATTTTTAAATTGCATCATCAAGATTTAATATGTATTTGTTGTTGTTTATTGTTCAGTCATCTCCTGTGACCCTCCGCTGGAGAAGATGGCACATCTAGAGCTCAGGCTGCAGGAGACCAACAATTTCCCTGCTTTCCTCGCAAATGTCAGGAGAGAGTTTGTGGCGCTTTACAGCGGTGCAAAGAAGTGAAAGAGATTCATTTTAGATCCACGTCAATAGACATGTTGTCATCTTTTATTAACTGCGTCCTTTGTAAATACTTGAGTGACTTATTTTGATTTTGCTGTTTTCCCATTTGTGGAGTTGTCCTTTTTAGCAATAAACATTTATACGTTAACATGAAAATAAAAAATATAACTTTAAAATGCCATTGAAAGGCTCAGTTTAAAGTGCATTTATAAACCCAGATTTTGCTTGCAAATCAACATTTTTCACTACATTTAGTTTTAAACTGAAATCACATCAAATAACACAATTCGCAGAGTTCCCACTGTCACAGATTATTATCTAAATATAAATGAGATATAATATAAAGGAAGTGTATGTATATTCCTAGTTCTGCTCTGCTTTAAAATATTTTTTAAATATATCTGCACTGAAAATATATTCATAGTGATATTTGCCATACATCCAGCATTAGTGAATCATGATTCAGTGAGTTGTGAGTTATTCGTGTGTTCTTTAAGCTTCAGAAGACTTTGTTGCAGTAAGAAGCGGAAGCTCTTCAACATAATTGGATGGGAAATGTCCTCTCTGTCCATTCAGTTCACCGAACCACCAGCCTGTCTCGTCCTTCTGAAAGAGCTCAAGAACATCTCCTGTCCGAATAACAGCAAAAGTCAATAAAAAACCAGCTGTTGAATACACACTAAAGAGTTATGAATTAAAAATATGACCTTCATTTATGTTAAGCTCGTCCTCTCGCTCTGATGTAAAGCTGTATAAAGCCTTGCATTTGCCTATAGAGCAGAATTCTGCACCTGATGTTAAACATTTTGACAAAGAAGCTGATTATTTTCTTACTTAAATTACTGTGTGCTGCATAATATAACAATTAATGTAGAAATATGAAATACTGTGGGTTAAGAACAATAATATGACATGAGCTTTACCTTCTAAAGATTCAGATGTGCTTCCATTAAGTGCATTGTTCTGCTCTTCATCTGTGTTCTGTTTGACGACAGTCGGTTCTTCATTTATGTTGTCAGGGTTGTGTTTGGTCAACACGCACTTTGCAGGGTTCTTATACGTCACGGAGCTTCTCACAGACTGACGTGATCTGAACGGTGTCTTCTTGATTCTCACGGGCCGAGAGAGCTGTACCACGCTGTGTTCACAATCCTAAAACAAACCCGGCAGAGACTGAGACAAAGACTCCTAGCCAATGTTTAGATGATCTTTATTGATGTGGTCAAAACCAAACTCGCCTTGTCTTTCCATTTGGTGATGCTGTCACTAAAGCGATGGCGAGGTTTGGGTTTGCCCTCTAACTCTGCCAGACCGACGCTCAGTTTACAGTGTGTGGCCTCCAAAAGATCAAGTTTGAGTACGGCCTACAGAAAAAGATGAATGTAGGTTACGTTACTTTTAAACCCGTCAAAAGTAATTACATTGACATTCATTTAAATATTACATTAAATACATTACCTCCTCAAGCAACTGTTCGGTTTCTTCCAGATTCTTTTGATTAGAGAAGTTCGGTTGTTCTGTATAAACTTTCACCATTTTCTCCAGAGCTGAAATGAACATAAGTGTGTCTAAGAGTTAAATAATCTGAATCAGCCAATAGGGAGCCAGCAAGGGTGATGTCACAGCAGAAATACACCATTTATTCATGACTGAATGATGCATTACAATTTGTTTTTTTCCTTCTATAAACAGCTGCAATCCATAACTTATTTGGGGCAAATAAACCAAAATTGAGTTAATGGGCAAGTACATAAAAATCTGTGTTAAAAACTGTCTGCCTACACCTGATTTACAACAGTACGTTTGTAGTAGTGTTTGATCATTTGGGCTGTATACGATTTTGTGGGTTGACTTCAACCGATGAAGATAAATACAAATTGTAATCATGCAAATTTTTTATTCAAAAAGAGATGCGAAGATTAAAAATATTACAAAAATGCATCTTTTTTTGGCCTGGTTTTACATACTTCTAATTGAGTTTTTACAGTTTATTTAAATAATTAAGATGCTGAATCCCATCCTTTTATATTGCACTTACAACTGTATAAAGAGAAATTACCAAATCTGCAAATTCTTAAAAATAGATTTAATTTTTTTATATTATTAAGTTATTTCATTAACTCCCTCACTCATTATGAGATTCCAACACATTGTTTCTTTGTTGTAAAGTATCTGCCTCTGAACTGCATCTTGTTAGGAGACCTCTTCAGCTCTCCAAAATCATTTAGAAGCGGAGACCTATTCTTAACATGAACCTTTATGATTCACTCTTATTCTTAACTGTAAGAGTAATAGCAAAATGACGTCATTCTTCCAATTTTGACACACTTGAGAGTAAAATTTTACTCTGAGTGGCTTTAATCATACTTTCTTTCATGAATGACACAATAGGCAGATATCCCAAAAATGAAAATCACAGCATCTCTTTAAAGGGATAATTCCCCCAAAAACACTTATTCTGTCATCGTTTACTCATCCATCATATACATTTATTTGTTCCGTTAAACACATAGAAAGATATTTGTAAGAATGTTAGCAATTTTCAGTTCTGTGACATCATCCACAACATCATATTGTATATTTTGTCGTCTGTTGAACACAAAATGAGATATTTTGGAACACAAGGAACACAATCTATGCTATCAATGATGTCACAGAATTGAAAATTGCTAACGTTCTTCCGAATATCTTTCTCTGTGTTCATCAGAACAAAGTAATTTATACATGATTTTTTCCTCGACATCAATGATATTGGATATAGAGAAAGTGGAACATTTTAAATATCCTGCCTCTCCAAATAATCGCAGAGATCAGACAAGAAGAGATGTCGACAATGTGTCAAACTGAGCTCAGATTTAAGTCAATATTATTGAAGATCTCAATATCAACTCAAACACTTCTCATCAAATTTACTCAAATCCAGATTATTTGATCTCTACCATCTATTCATTTGACACCTCCAGACTCTTCATGTGTTTCTTCAATCTCATATGTTTACGTTTTAATTTCTCCTTTAAACAATTTTGTTTAACATCTGAGACTAAGTTGATACTCAAAAGAATCACAATTGTGGGATCTGAAATCTTAACTTTCATTCGTGGTTAAATCAAAAGACAGATTTCAGAGGAGAATGACATGATTCTGACCTTCTCTGTCACTCTTTGTTTTAGTGATGTTGTCCTCGAGTCGCTGAAGTTTAGTTCTGATGGCATCTTTCCTTCTGTCCTTTGACATGATTGTTTTCCCTTCCTCCTCCTACACACAATACTTTTATATTCCAACAGAAGACATGTTGATTGTAAACAAACTCTTAACATTCGTTTCATTGAAAGCCTCACAAAGTAGTCGGTCATGAGAAATTCGGCTCTGTTGTCATCTGCTGTGGTGTTGATGTTCTCCATCAGTGACTGAATATCTGTCTCCACATCCACTTCTGTCACCGACTGCTCAATCTGACTCTGACTCTACATCCAAACACATTCCCATCAAAACTCTCTTTAATCCATCCAATCACATTGCTGGTTTTATAAAACTTCATTTTTAAACAGAAAGTTCCAGATCATTAGACATGATGAGGCGACCTCGAAAAATGTAATTTAAGCTTAGCAATCCAAAGTTATGATTCTGATCATGTCATGTTTTATTATTGATAATATTCTGTTTAATTGTGAGTTTTGCCAGCGATTGTTGAAATATCTGCCTTCCCTCATTCGAGTAGATATGACTGTGGACTTGCTATGACGTAAAAAGCTGACCAGAGGCGTTGCAAACATAACCGTCGAGTGGCTCGACTTCTGTTCCGGACTTTGATTGAGTTTATGATTTGTGATACTCACGTGAATGATACTCTGTGCATATACATTTATATAGAGACTGTACTTCTTCAGAGTGTTTGATAGCGTTTCTATCCTCTGCTTCTCCAGATCCAGAACAATCTGAAAATCAGAGATGAATCTGTTAAAATGCTGTGCAATTTATATATAACGCATTGTATAAAACACTGGGGACGTAACGATTCACGATACTGATCTCACAAGACGATTTATTCATACAAAATGAGTTGAGACAAATTAGGAATTAACGACTGTCCTTTTATTATTTCCTAAATGCTGCATATTTATTTGTGAAAGAAACGTAAAATATATTTTATGTGAAGTAACAAAACTAATTCCAAATCGAATTATAAATCAAATAAAAAATGAATGCAAAAATCTCTTCAAAATAAACAAATCAAGTCTTTGTCTGTGCTTTTATTGGATTTTTTTATATGTAGCCTGTTAACTGTCACCTGTTCCATATACGGGACACCCAAGTTTGAGTCAATATTGTGCATGTAATTTCTAATCGAATCATGACAAACTATATATCTTGAAAAGGTCTAAGACTCTAGAATACAGATTTCTTTGGTGTTTTTTTAAATAATTTTAGTAGGGAGAGAAATGTATTCTTTTTTATATAGAGTGTGTTTAGATTTTTTGTTATCCTTTTGCGACCCATATTTTTTTTATCAAAGAAAAACAAACTTCTTTATAATTTTTTAACAATAAACCTTACAACATACCTTTAATTTTCTTTTTGTGTGTGTGTGTGATTTTTTTGTTTTAGCAATAATCAGCTACTTTTCTTTTTTCAAACGAGACCAACCGTAAGTGTGTATTCCAAAGAATTCATGAGTTACTGCCATTTTATTTCCAACATGCGTTTTCATGTGTAGACTCAAAAGGACTCTGACAGTTAACAGTTAAGAAATATCAGCATATCCACGTCTTCCAAGTTTGCAGTAAACACAGCGACCCCTGCTGTTCAAAACATGTACTGCTATTCAAATAATATCTCAACCGGCTTTAATCGTCACATAATATAATCGATTTTTAACTGACGATGAATCGTTACATCCCTAAACACATTACTACAAAGCAGCTTTAAAGTAATACAAAGGAAAGGAAAAAGAAATGATGCAAAACTGAATTGAAAATCAGTTCTGGTTGTTTGATCTATTTCAGGTTGATGAACACAAATAAGTGTTTAAACCAGACAGAGAATAGTAAAAGTCTTCATCTTTAATATCACAGTGTAGACCTATATACAGTCAGGACATGTTTATGTTGAGATATATGAACCTGGTGGCAGGTTTTTAGGGTGTTCTCCAGCTTCAGTCGGATGTGGTGACCGTCCATGTTGACCTTGAAGTATTCTTCATCCACTCTGGCCTGAAGTTCTGCTGATTTTGTTAATCTATTGAACATCTGGATACAGTAAACCACATTTATTCTGCTCGTTTCTCATCTTAACCGTGACCATTGCTTTTCCCAATAAGCACAACGTACCTTCTGTTTTTCCTTCACGGTGCAAATGTGCTTATTTTTCTCCACAAAGTCGAAGAGCGCCTCGTGTTCTCTTGTTAAACCCATCAGCTTCTTCTTCAGCTGTGGAAACAAACCGATTGATTTCTGCTGTCATTTCAAAACCATAAGATCAACAAGAAAACCTCAAAAGTGCTTTTGAATCCCACACTTTAATGTCGGCTTGTTCCGGATAAGATCCTGCAGAATTCGTTCATCTTCAGACATGAAGCGCTCATTGATTTTTCTTACCTTAATCTGCTCATTCCAGTTGGTGAGAACAAGTTTTCCTGATTTCTCAATGGCGTTGTCAAGCTGCGTTCACACAAGATTCACTGTAAGTGTGTGTAGGTGTTGCCGTGTAAAATCAAATGTGATCAACGCACCGGCCTCTTTCTTTTGGAGTGTTCATCTAAGATTTGACGCATCTCCTGAATAGCATCTTGGTTGAGGGCGTTTCCCAATATTCTGAAAGAATACTTGGGATATAAATACACATAAGAGATAAAACCAAACCTCCTCCGGTAGGATATCATACCGGTGAGCATCTGCGGAGGAGAACATCTCATCTGATATGAAGGACCAGTCTCGGCATGAGGAGCTTTCAAAAGAAAACAACACACCCACCACTTACTTTTCACTTATGTTCACATATATGTTATATTGAATAATTTGGTTTAATAATTTAAATGTGTTGGTCACTCACTTGTCACACATTTCTTTGGAGACTTTGAGGAGTTTGCTTGCAATCTTCTGAAGTCCTTTAGAATAGTTTATCTCCAGATCAGATCTACGTTTTAAGGAAAGAAAATGTTTGAAATACAAAAAGTAAAAAATCAAAAAAATAAATGAGTTTGTTGTTGTATTTGGCTTAATTTTTTTCTAAGGTTAAAAGCCAAATTCTCCTCCTCTCTGTAAAAGAGTAACAACACAACTCCACATTTCAAAATCCACATTTGACTTTTTCAATGACTTACAATCTTTTCTTTCCATTTCTTCAGTACATTAAAGTTTGTTCACAAAAGCTGTAAAACTTCAACTAACCTTAAAAGTAATAAAACAAACGGCGAGCCAAAGTTTACCTTTGCTGAAACACAGTCAAGATCTCCTTACAGAAATATTCTCCATTCTTGGAGAGTCTCTTCAGGTCCTGGTACAGCAGATTGTACTGAAACACATCATACAGTATAACACAAGAAAGCATTAAGCAGGAGAAGTTTATATATCTCACTGTTTTTGAAGATTTTCAAAATACAAATCAATTTAGAAACGCATTAGAAAGAGCTTTATAGCCAAGTATGTTTGCACATACAAGGAATTTGTTTTGGTGACAAGAGCATCTAGTTCACAGAGACCATAACACAATAGAATAAAGTATACAGATGATTGAAATAAGGGCCTACGGGAATACAAAATTAAGAAATACAATACAATCAACGTAAGATAAAGAGAGTAAAGCTATATGTGTATGTAAATATGTACAAGTAAAATATAAGGCAAGGTATGTGCTATATCCAGCAGAATGAAATATAATTTACAGAAAAAGTTGTATTAAAACTTTATTATGCAAAGTTTCCCTTTCCAAACATGACTCTTAATAATAAAGGCGTTTATTAAGGTTTCTTATTAAGTCATTTCGGTTTCTTAAGGACCATTTCTCTTTCTTAGGAACCTTTAACAAAACCCAAAGGTTCTTTAGGGAACCATACAGCTCAATAAGAAAACCATCCATTCTAAAAGTGTAGATTTGAATAATGTTCTGAATGAAGTCTTTCAGCAAGTTAAAAACTAACAGATTGTTTTCTTTACTTGGTTTTCACGTCATGAAACCAAAATGGAGGTGTGAGCAGACGTACAGCCACTGACTGACAGTAAATTAAGAACACTGTACCCAATCTTATACATCCATACTCTTATAAAATGAGTTCAAATAGTCTGACATTTCCAATAGTTCTACATTTCATAAGGCTTGACGATAGAAATGTGTATCGACTCACACTACAGCCGCTCAGCGGGTCCTTCATCTCGACTCTGGTGGAACTTTAACTTTGCCGTTCAGACTTTGAGCTCTCGTAGTTTTCTCAAGAGAGCACGAGGAAATCACCTGCGTGTGCCAATGAATCACTAAACCGCTTTATCATACTGTATAGAGATGTATAGGCCTAAATATTATTTTAAAACTTTAATGAAAAAGAAATGTTGTTCTATAAACTGAAATGAATGTCATATTTACTTAATATTTAGAATTAGCTTTACTATAAAAATAAAGTTACTGAACAAAATCTTTATAGTGGGGCATACACGTGGTTAAAAGAGACTGATCAAGTAGAATAAATCATGGATTGTATATGTGACCTTGGATCACAAATCCAGTCCTAAGTGGCACGCGAACATCTCAATTTGGAAAAACTGACCCATAAGATGTTGTTGTCAAGGGTCACATATGACACGATTGAGGTAAGAAATAATAAACCCACACAAAGGTCTTTTGGCTTGTTGTGTTTATTTAAAATACATGGCAACATTTTCATTAGACCAGCTGATAATCAGATTTTCCAGCGAAGGCAGAGATGTTTGGTTGGTCTTTGCCTTGCTTTTGACATCAAATGTAAATCACACAACACAGCCGCACGTCTGTCCGAGTGCAAATGAGACGACCGTAGAGCTTCTCCACCTTCACAGACAGCAGCATCAGCAGCAGCACACATCTCTCCAAACACAAACATCCTCCAAACACTCAAATAAGAGCAAACAAATCAGCAAATCGGCAGCATCATTTCAATTCAAACAAAAAAATCGGATAAAAAGCACAAAAACAAACAACAACGTAATAAACCAGTGTTTGGAGCATCTTATTCAACAAAGTGCTTGTTCACTATTCCGGTCTCACTCAGACTGAATTGATATGTTTCTTGTGTACCGTGTTTCTAAAACGTATACGTTTAAATGGATGAAAACAATATCGTGACTGGGGGATATTTCCTAAACTTGAGTTCAATTTTGGGACCTTATGCACTTCCGTGGTATTACGTGTATATAATACTGAGAAACGGCTCAATTTTACAGCATCTCAAACAAAATCCTTCTGAAGGTGGAATACTTTCTAAAGGTGTTAAAAGCAACAGATGATTTCAGTCTCTGCAGACTTTATTCATCATTCGGTCAAATATTTCCATTACTCTTTCAGGACCTTGAAACACTGATTCAGACACTTCATGATCGATGTATCTGTGAAAATAAGTTTGTGACACACTAGTGTGTGTTAATGCAAATTCATTTTGATTGACTTTGAATAAGTCATTAATACGTGTAGAAATACATTTGCAAATTATAAAAAAACTTTTACACCAATTTAGCTTTGGTGCTGAAGCCCAGATCATGAAAGCCAGCGATTCCACCGACTTGAGAGGGACAAAACAATATTGATACAAATTAGCGGTGTCACAAAGTATCGGTATATCAATGCATGTCAAACTTAAACCTAAACGTGTGACATTACATTGACATGTAAAAATATTCAATAGATAAAGCGATCATTTCGTTATCTCAAAGTTTTTTGGCACCGGTTATCGTGCAGTGAAAATGTAATATTGTGACCCCTTTCTATCCTTTCGTGGCTGAGGGTGTGCTTTTGCAAGGTTTGTTATTCACTAAACATCATATTTCTGAATGCAACAACACTTTTTGTGTAGAGTTCGTCTTGTGTCATACGTGCGGGTAAAACGTTTCGGGTGGAATAGCGTAATGCGGCTCTGGCCCGGGCAACGGCACCACTGTCCTGTTGGTGTACGTAAATAGGGTGTGTACATCGAAAATTTTAAAAGCAACAAACTTACTATTACTTACTACGGATGAAAAAATAAATTAAGACACATTAATCCAAGAACACTACCGATCCATGATGGCAGAAATGCAGCATGCTCACATGATTATGATAGAAAGAACCACGCTTTCATTCAGCTGCTCAAAGAGACAGTGAGTTGAGCTGCATTGAATGTAAAAGGTGCTTTGATAACCAGTGAATGTTTACCAATAAAGAACACAAAAACATGAAAGGCAAAAGATATAAGAGGATGGTGAAAAACCGCATTCACATTATTGAGAATTTCCAGTACTGGACCGGCAATGTTCATACATGTTTTGACACAGAGCAGTGATGCAGGTACCGTCTCACAGCTGGAATGTCCGTGACGGTTAGTGTTCGTCTGGACAGTGGGCCGAGGACAGGTAACCGTTGGTGCCGTGGGCTCCGTTGGTCCCGTTAGTGTGATGTTTGTGAGGAGGAGGTCGAAGTTCATCTTCATCAGAGCTGCTCTCAATATCACTGCGGTCATCCTTTGACACCTGAGTAAAAACATGAATATTTCACTCCGACTGTTCCTCACACAGGCTGATTTTGGCACGGGGTGTGACACGTTTCAACAGTGTTTGCTAAAGTTTCGCCCTCTTCTGTCAGAGGTCTGTCAAACCTATAATCACTGATGGAAGCAAGCAATAAGATAGCATCTGACTTTTCACAATGATTTTCTCTCATTTACTGCAACACCTCATTTTGGAAGATCAATGTGAAGGTTGGCAAAAATAAACAGCAATGTCAAAGACACAATTCCTGGAGTAACTTTAGTTTAACTTTTCAATTTAATGTAAGAGTAACAGTGAAGTCATTTTAACAAACATCTTTTAGTTTCAGACAAATGTTTTTATTAATGTATCTAGTGAAAGACAAAACCATTTTGCATTTAATAATTTGTTATTTATACCTAAATGAATATAGTATATAATAAGATATATAATAATTACATTAATATATATATATATATTCAATAAATATTACATAATAATAAAATGCATTATTATCATTGTTTTTTGTTTTTATTATTGGTGGCTAGATTAAATGAATCTGTAAGATCTCATTCATAAAGTTATATATAGTTTAGTGCTGGACGTCAATGTTGTTTTATTTAATAATCAAACTATCATACAACTTCATTAGAAATCACGGTTTGATTTTCCAGTGAGATCAGTTCGAAAAAATTCTCTAATACTTACATGTAAAGGATTCCATTTCCCCGCCTTTGACGGCAGCAATGAAGAAGAAAAACACATAAAAGAAAGAATTATAATAAGTACAAATGAGCTATAACACCAGCTGACTCTCTATAACAATGACTCTGCATTGACGAAAGAACACACAAAATAAAACCCAACGATATAATGAACACATCAATGAAAGAGTGGATAAGAGTTGTGTCTGACCTTTCCTCTGGAGATGGCCCTGCAGGAGATACGCAGGATGAGATATGACCAGAAGATGTGAAGGGTCTGCAGCAGCACCAACAGCAGGTTAAACACCCACCAGGACGGAAACGACCCCACAATCTCCCAACTCTCAAACACAGTGCTGTTTAAAATCCTGAAGACACACATAAACACGAACAATGACAAACCTGTACATGTCTTACAGAAACGACAGCCCAGTATATCAATATAAAAAGCTTTAATAGGGAACTTTCATTCATTTAAATAGCTTAATTCAATTCAATTTATTTATATAGTGCTTTTCACAATGTGCATTAGTCCAAAGTAGCTTTACAGGAGCAAATGAGAAAAACTGAAAAACACAGAAATAAAACACAGCACAGTGCATGGTGTTTATAGAACAAGCAAGATCATTCTAATAAATAATATCTAAATAAATAAATAATTCAAGCCAGTAGAATGATCTTCTGCCACTGGATTCACAAAACATTTTTAAGAAGAAAATTCTTCTTTACTGCCGTATTTGTTCCTAAATTCTAATTTGAGTGTTTTGTATTTTCAAAAAAAACGTTAAGACTGGTTTTAATAATTTTCTCGAAATTGACTTACTATGTCTATGTCATTATATTCTTATATTAAAAATGTAGATTTTCTTAAAAAATATTTGCAAACTTCTTAAGAAGGAACATTCTTACGCACTTCCTTACATTTTACTTAAGAACAATCTCATATTTTGAATCCGGCCCCTGACTCTCGACGACTTGAACAATGGCCACTACAGAAATCAATATTTTACATCTTTAGTAGGATAACACCGCCCCCAAAACTAAAAAGCTTAAATTGTTTTCAATTTCACTCTAACAACAACAACAAAAAGGAACAATATGGTTGGAATCACTTTTTAAAACAAATGTTCCAATCAAAATGTATTTAAATGTAATATAACACACAGACTCTCTCTGACTCTTCTTGTGGAGTGTCTGCATGATTAATTCATCTCACAAAAGCCATCAGAAAAACACTCAAAACCCACCACAAACACTTACAATCATCTCGACATGAATCATGAATCAAAATAAAACACAGATGACGGGTTTTCAAATAAAGAATAAAGCTACGCTTCAGGCAGCAGTGTTATCCAACAAAACTTTACATCTAGTATACAAATAGCTAATATATTAAGTCCAATAAATATTATTTTTTCAGTCCAAACAGGGTTTGTGTACGTCAAACTCTATCCTTTTAATGTTCGGCATGTGATGTGTGAACCGCAGTTTAATAAACAGTTTGATATTTCATCTTCTGTCTTTAGATGAATCTTAAAATGCCTAAAAATTATAAGTAGCAAAAACTAAAACTAAACACAATCTAGATAAGCTTTCTGAATGATACTTTTGATTTCTATACAGCTGCCAGAGAAATTCATCTTTGTTCATGTTCTGTTACCGTTGATGTTCGAAGATTTCACTAAACCCAGAATGTTATATACTGTATATAATAACGCATGATGTTGTTTTCCATAGAAAATTATTTCAATTTGTTCCACAGTAACAATATTAAACTCAATTTATGTGTCCTTCCATTAAATGTCTTATTTTTTGTGCTTCTTTTTAAAGTGCTTTCTGTGCTTAACAGCATTACTCATAGAACAATGTTGATTGGACTTAATCTGTATTGACCCAAAGCATTCCGTTAATTCCAATTTTGTCAAAACAAACTGTCACGTTCGAGGTATTGATTTGACTAAAATCACGCATACTGCTGCAAAACCCAAAGATCTATTCTTGCTCGTTCTGAAGTGATCTCAACATCACTGCCGTTACCATAGTAACTATTACTCGGCAACAACATCCAACTGAAGGTGTCAAAACCTAAACCGCTGAGAAATAATAACACAGATTTCAGATGAAAAATCTCTAGGTTACATCAGAGAATGACATCAGAGTTGACATGTCCAAAGCGGTCGGCACATCATCTGCTACTGTAAGAGAGAAGAGAAGTGTTTCTTACCACAAAGGATAAACTCCCAGCCTGGAGCTGATGAAAACCAGAGCAAACATCACAAACAGAATGTTGCACAGTCTCCGACACTTGCCGTAGTTGGCCATTTTAGCAGCCTACGGACACAAACGTGCTTTATCATTTACAACATCCTCAGTCTTGCATTTGATGCTTGGATGGTATGGATCAAATTAACCAAGAGCTTCTAAGACGCTCGAGGGATGTCGACCAATGATAAGGAATTTCCAAAACTAGATCAAATGTTACATCAAAGGCTGAGTCGGATGGACACAAGCTGCAAAGTTTTGAGGAGGGTTTTTCCATCCATTCCAAATTATGAGTGTTGTCAAAAACACAGACACAACAAATAAACAGAATAAAGATAAAGAAATAAGATGAAATCACCTCCACCAGGACGTCGGCCGCATCGTGCAGACACATGACCAGCACTCCCACTCGAGCCATGTTATTCACATATGAGAAGGTGATCAGAGAGATGGTGGCCACATGGTGGAGAAACATGAGTAGAAAGTCCTGCGGAACGTCACATGGAGAGCGTTAACATACGTGTGATCTTTATTTCATGTCCTTTAAAAAAACAAAGGTCAAGTTGTTCAACTCGGGTGGTTTGGAAGTCATTCGTTTAATTAAATATGATCCTACAACTAAAGAGATGATGCCAAAAGGGGACGATAAACGTATTTTTGGGTGAAGTTTCCTTAAACATTCTACATTAAAATAAAGAAATCGCATTCCCAACACACAGGAACTAATGAAACCATCTTACATTTACATAGCAGTTAGTCATTTAGCAGACACTTTTATCCAAAGTAACTTACAGAGGGTTCAGAGAGCAATAAAGCGATATGTCACACAGGAGCAATAATAAAATTAGAGCTAATACCAAGTTACTAGTTTCCACAAAAGCCAGAACAATACCTGTTGAGAGAAAGATAGAGGGTTAGAGATGTTCTCTTTCTTTCCATTGCCTGTCAAGTATTCACAGAAGAGATGGGTTTTAAGTAGTTTTTTGAATGTTGTGAGAGATGTGGGTGACCGGACTAAGTTGGGAAGAATGTTCCACCAGGAAGGAGTTGATGAGCGGAAAAGCGATTTACTGCCCTTATGAGAAGGCAATACAAGACGCCGCTGGTTTGCTGAACGCTGGGTTCTTGATGTGGTGTAGGAGGGTGTGAAAGTATGCTGGTGCAGATCCAGTGATAGTCCTGAAGGCAAGCATTAGTGACTTGAATCTGATACGGCTTCACCCAGTGTAGAGAGATGAAATGGGGTGTCACATGAGCCCTTTTGGGCTGTTGGAAGACGATGCGTGCTGCTGCGTTCTGAATGATGGAAGACCAGCGAGGAGAGCAATGCAGTAGGCCAACCTTGAGATTACAAGGGCCTGGACAAGGAGTTGTGCTGCATGCTCAGTGAGATAATGTCTAACCTTTTTTAATGTTAAAGACTAAATATTCCTTGATTTTTATGGTCCTGATCAGATTTCTTTAACTGATAGTTTGCTGTGATTGGTCTACCGCAAATGAGGCTCAAAAGCTACAGTGTTTGGGGGAGAAGAGTTTCTCACGGGAAGTTCTGGAAAAACGTAGGCGAGGACTATATCTAGTGACGTAAATTCGCAGTGGTTCGCCAATTGGACTAGGGCTCGACTCCTTTGCGTGATTTAGAGTTTTTTCCAAGCAAGATGTAAATCGAGGTTCCGTCAGTATTACAGTGATAGGAGAAGCTGTGTGCCCATATGATGGGTCCCAAGGATGTCGTGTAGATGGAGAAAAGGAGTGGTCCAAGCACTGATCCCTGAGGGACCCCAGTGATCATATGGGGAGCAGTGGAGACCGAGCCCCTCCATGACCCCCTTAAGGATCTGATTTGAACCAGCGGAGAGGACTGACTAAGATTCCTAGTGATGACAGGGTTGCTAGCACTGAAGAGTCTGTAACTGTCGGTCGTAGAGGTGTTCAATGTGAGTTCTTGAACGGCACTCGAAAACCTTTCAAACACTTCAGACAAGACTCATGATGGGATCACAGTGATGCGGCTGAGCAGCTTCATGATGATGATGATGAAGAAGAGAAGATAAAGAGAACTGAAGCATGAACAAAGACAGAAAGCGAGAGAGAGAGAGAGAGAGAGAGAGAGAGATAGAGAGAGAGAGAGGGAGAGAGAGAGGGAGAGGGAGAGAGAGAGAGATAGAGAGAAGACTGAGCATCCTCAATGTGTGATGAGAAACTAAAAAGAGGAAAGAAAAACTGGAGCTCAGAGAAGAGGTTGAGTTTGAGTCCAATGGAAAACACACATTGATGAAAGATTATACCCCTGAAGTCACTTTGGATGCACTGTGAAACATAAATTTAGTTCAAAACATTTTAGTCTCGTTTTCTAGAACAAATATCTAACAATCCTGGAATCAGGAAGCATCGACTTGACAAGGAAAGTCACCAAAGAAACCTGTTTTATATTTGTAATTGGGGTAAGAAAAATATTTTTTTCAATCCGATTGGAAGATTTTTCTTTGGTTGTTTTAAACATAAACATACTTATTAATTCTTATTTTTTCTTTCATAGAACAAGACTAAATATTTTGATATATTTTCTTGTCAAGTGAATGTACCGCCTTTATTTGAGAGTTTTTAGATATTCTTACTAACAAACAAGACAAAAAAATATAACTTTTTTGCAGTGTAAAAGTGTCTACTAACTGCAGAAATGTAAAATAATCAAATAGTTTTGGTTTTCCTGAAGTAAACATCGGTACTTGTAAGGCAATAAAACAGTACGTACATGTGTTTACATGCGTGATCTCACACCGATTACATATCAGCACACATACACATTCTAAATATAAACCAAATCACAGTTACATATGGAAACACACGTCAGTAGGCAAACACTGAGACACCATCTTTCTTATCACACATTGGATAAATGCAATCCTTTTTAGGTTTAACTGTAGTTAAAAAAAATTAAGTTAAAAGTCAAAATTTCTTTAGATCACATACTGGAATGATCTGCAAAATAAACTTTGGATGAAGTGTGTTGATATGAATAATTTCATTTAAATATAATAAAGACACCAGAATGAGGTACATTGTTGTTGAAAGAGCCATAAAAACAGCGTTGCAACACTCAACCAAGAAATGAGGAGTGAGTCAGTCTGTGATGTGTTAAATAGAAAAAATAGAAAACTGAAAAACTAAAACCACAGATGCTAACATTCATTTCAAGAAGTCTTTGAGTATAACTGTCCACCTGTTCAAACACACACACACACACACACACACACACACACACACACACACACACACACACAAGTCTCTCATCCATCACAGCATTGAACAAAGATGCTCATGAGAGGCACTTCAACATGGAGACGTCTCGACCGTCATCAACACAGGACAAATCCATCGTCCATGGATCTAAATGAAGCTTTTCACACGCCTGATGCTTGTTGACTTGTTCAGAATTGGAATTAATTAACATGAGATTTGTTTAAGACGGACATTGTTGAATGCGTATCCAGCCTTTATTTATTCATCTGTCCAGCGTGAGAGTTTGATTTTACTCAAACATAATGTCACAATGTCCTGAAAATGTTCACTTCTGCATAAGAGGCAGATGTCTTTTTCTTCAATAACAGCATGTAGTATCAGAACGATTGTGTTCTATTATTATCTTATTTGGAACGGTGGGTGTTAAATACAGAATAATATAGAGTAATAACACTCTTTCACTTAAGAAATATCTCTTGGAAAAAATTATTCTAAAGACATCGTTTAAAACTTTTATAGACAAGAGTCTTTATGTAAGAGTCCAAATGACACATCAACTAATTGCATTGGATATACAGTATAATATACAATATACACATGTATAAAACTGCCTTTTTAATATGAAGATGGCTGATCAATGTGGATGAATGTGGATGACTTCAGTTTGAGCTGAAAATTAAACTGTACCATGTATGAATGGTCATGATATCAAATGTTTAACATTCTCCAGCAAGCTGATGTGAATCAGAAGAAACCAGAGGTTTGTGTTTTAATGTAAATCACCCCAATGTGAACCTCAAAAACAAGACCCAAACATCCCTCATACACGCAAATTTCTCATTTCCAATCGTCGTGTTCAGAAGTCACAGCTTACAGTACTGATGCTGTGAAGAGAAGAAGTTTCTCTGTACGCTTCAAATGTGATAAAGAAGTGAATAATGAGCGTAAACTCACGCTTGCGTACCTTCCTTCTGATGTCCGTGAACTGAGTGAAGAGCAGTGACAGATAGAAGGACAGCTCCAGTATGTAGTAATAATGTAAATCCACTGTTAACGGCTAGAAAAATCACAAACACAATACGGTTAACAAAAAACATCAAGCATATGAAAAAACAGAAGATTTGGGCAGCGCTAAACATGTTTTGATCATTTTCTTGGTGAAAAGATGATGCTAAATCAAACACATTTCTGCTAATCTTAATTCAAATCATTAAACCACTAAGCAGATTCCGTAGTCTTCTCTTTTGGCTTTAGCTTCGTCCCTGAATCACGGTATCTTTTCAATGCGAATCAAGTTTAGGCTTGTGGACAGGGCAGGCCCTTTACGGGGCCCTAAGCTAAATTTGATTTGGGGGTGCCCTCAATACAATCGACTATCGTCAATGTTTGATTATTTGCATGCACATTTTAAATCTTTTTTTAGAAATAATTAGAATTTTATTTTAACCACAACCTACAAACACCGGTTTAAAGCCACACAGCCCTTAAGGATGATTTAATCTTTTTTATTTATTGTATTAACTTATATAACTATTACATTTATTTACAACATGCACAAAATTATTCTTAACCTTATCCCAAATAAAACGCTGAATTCACGTAAATTACATATTTTTCATCTTAATCAGCATTTTGTCATTTGCATCAGTGAATACCGTCGGATGTTCATCATTTCTATCGTTAAACACTAAACAGTTATCAAATATTTAATGTTTTTAGTCACTTACAATATTTTGTGTGACTCGTGTGTTATATAGGACTTTTTCAACTTTAAAACTGAAGCGTCTTGCTGAACTACAGCTGAAGACGTGAAAGTAGCTACGTCCGTGATTTGTTTGGTCACTGATGGGCTTTGTCAAGAGTAACTCCCACCTCCTTTCATTTGATTAGCCACCTCACTTATTTTGCTATTGCAATGTTGGGTTTATTCAGTAATTTCACAAATTTTAACGCACACCACAGAAAAAATCGTGGTTACGTGAGAAAAGGGATGTGTTGTGAATATATCACAAAAAAGCTGTATGTTTATGTGCTCTTGGGGGCTCCCTAGCGACGGTGGGGCCCTAAGCAGCCGCTT
The DNA here is from genome assembly GCA_029783895.1 of Triplophysa bombifrons. Classification (NCBI taxonomy): domain Eukaryota; kingdom Metazoa; phylum Chordata; class Actinopteri; order Cypriniformes; family Nemacheilidae; genus Triplophysa; species Triplophysa bombifrons. The sequence continues at coordinate 2,088,837 of CM056456.1, forward strand.
AATTCGCTTATAGGGAGGACCGCCACTGCTTGTGGAACTGTACATCCTTTGTGCCAGTCAAATCCTTAAGGTTAGCAGAAATATGTCAAATGTTTGGTGTCAAAATATATTTTCATTTATTTTAAGTTTGGCACAGGTAATTGTGATGGAAAACGTGTTTGGTAAGCTTGAATATTTATGGATGTACCTGATAGGGGTAACTGTACCAGCACTTTCTGGTGTCCCACAGCCACGGCGTCTTTAAATCAAACAGACATAGACCATAAGAGTCACACACTAAAAGCACAAGATAATATCCCTGAAAGAGCTTTTAAATATTGCCATTTACATCACACTATAAAACACTGAAAATATCATTACTGTAAGAGCTATGGACTTGATTCGATTTTTCTTTTGGATAACCACATAATTATGTCGGAAAGTAAGCTTCCATCAAAGCATGCTGTAAAGCTTAATATCCTGAGATGTGCGTCATGTTTCCAGATGCTGACGTACGACTCGATCCACGGCATTTTGCTGTGGGTTATTGTAATGAGAAAATGGAAACACTGTGTGTGTGTGTCTTTGTTAACAACCCCGGGGAGCACGAGTACACGGCAAAGAGATGATAATAACCTGCTTTACACAATCTTTCTCACAGGCCACAAACAAAGAGACAAATTTAAAGCATGCAGATAATGGTGAAATAAAAAATACAAACCAGATAAAATGAGTGGTGCCAACGCTTCTGTATGATTCTGTACATGAAACACTGTCGTGTGTGTGTTTAGATGTGAGATTTTACGCCAGTCTAGAAGAACGCTCGTAGAACAGAAAATTAGTTTTACTCGAATATCAAATTCCTCAATCTTGCCATCACTACCTGGCACCTCTGAAAAACATTTTTATCTCAATAACACTCTCAACCCAGGACCCTTTTTTTTTTTAAATGCGGTCGATTTCATATCGATTCTCAAAAGCCGCGAATCGCTTTTTTCTTACATATTTCCTTAAGCACTGAACATTCATTAAAGTGAATGTTTTTGCTACAATTTTCCACTAGATGTCACTTTTCTGTTTACAACGGGTGGACTTAACAACATGAAGCATTTAGTTCAATAATTGCTTAATTAACATGGCGGATGCGGGTGAGTCGTCAGATTTAACATCGCCTTCACATAAGGCAGAGCCTCACAAAGCCTGCCGTTTGTTCATGTTTTGTTCAAAAGTGGTACATAATGTTGCATATGTGCATTAACGTTCATCTGAACACTGTAATATTTCTTTTTGTGGTATTTCTCTCTTCAATTAATATGTGTTTTGAACGAATCGGGCGTGATAATGATTCAGTGAGTTTTCTTGAATGAATCAGCTATTTTGGTTGAATGATTCGCTGACACAAAAACAAAGGCCGCCACCTACTGGCCGTTTTAGTCGCATTAAAAGTAAGCCTTACATTTTCCTTTATAAGCATTGATATAAATGCAATTTGTCGAACATTTATTGATTTAGTTCCAATGTTAAAAAAATCTTTAGTAGTTAGTTACTACAGTTAACGTTGCTAAAATTACTAGACAGTAGTGTTTTTAATTCTTACCACAGTAAATATTATAGTGTACTTCAGTCCTTGCTAAAACTTTTCCAATTAGTAAAGTTAATACTGCAAATATTGTAGTAAGCAGTATAATACTATACCTGATGAAATATTACGATACCAAGTAGTATTGCGATGCTGTGTCATGTTCATAATCAAAATTGACAAAATAGACCAAAATTCCTTAATACACAGATCTAAATGAAACATGTTGTATTTAGTGAACAGTATCTTAAGATATGTTTATATTACCGTGAGAACCCTATACCCAAATGTGTTTGAAGTTTAATATACAGGTTTGTGGCTCTTCGTTTCATTTTTTAGTTCTCCATTGTAACCTAATGAAATATCTATAGTATTTGTATTAAATCTGTAATCGAGAATTGAATCAAGAGCTTGTGAATCGGTCTCGAATCGTAACATCAGAATCGAAACCCAGCCCCAGTTAACACGATTAAAAATCCAATCGGACTTAAGCTTGCAAAATATAGAGAAACCCGCTCTTTCCAAACCTGTATGTGTATCTCTGTCTTGTGCTATTAATAACACGGCTGGTGTGAATCTGTCCCAGACGCAGAACATGAAGTCATTTAACAAACTGCTCTGTCATTCGGTTCAAGACGTTCACCTGCGGCCGAGTTTCTATAAAAACACTCTCACACACACACACAGCATTCAACAGCTGTAGGAATATGCATCTACGCAAACAATGCACTGAATAGTTCAGCATTTATTACGATTAATCAAAGCAAATGAAGCACTTAATGCAATGTGCAATTCACTCAGAATTATTTACTTCAAACATGTTCGTTTTACAGAACAACAGAAGCTAGAGTGAATAATAAATGACTTTTGGGTGAACTACGCAATCAAATGCTTCATTGAAGAGTCTTAAAGATGGGTGGAGTTCTGCAGAACATGTTTACGTCGAGGAGAAATGTCTGCATTATGGATGGAGTTATGAATTATGAATAGCTTCTTTTGGGCCGAGTGAGTTTATGGAAGTAGCACACGGTATGAGACAACAAACAATATTAAACTCAAATCTACAGAGACGGCTCACGGTCGCCATCACCAAACACAAAAAGGAAAGCTCTCGCTTGTGGTTTTATAGATGAAAAACCCAATCAGTAAATTGTTGTTGTTTGGTAGTTAAAAAAGACACGTCTGTTCGATAGCATCAAGTCAGCAAATGAGTGTTCTTATAAGATACATTCAGATCAGTATGAAGATTTTGACAAGACGACAATAAAACATTCACTGGTTCATACTGACTATCAGTAACTCAGATGAAGGAGATATTTACCTTTTTTAGGAACCGCACACCGTATGTAAATATATACAGGTAAAAAGTGAACCTCCACCTGTGAAGAGAACACAATACAAATAAGTCATTGAGAAAAAGCTTCTCATGATATTTCGTCACACATTTGTATTCAATTTCCAGGAAAATGCTATTTTATTAAACCTAGGAAAACACACAAACACACACAAAAACACACAGCATAGACATAATGATTTTTATAATGTACAAAAAAGCCTATCGCCTAACCCTCACTGAAAACATTCTGCATTATGACTTTAAAGAAAAACTGCATTCAGTTTGATGTTCAAGCTGTGTTACTTATACCGACCAAACAAATATTCACTGATTTCTTATTAACTTCATCATTTATGTTAGATCCACCAAACCTGAAGGTTCTGACAGCAGTTTACACACAACACAATGAAATATTCAGCGAAAGATGGCGAACGGCAGCAGGCAGAGGAAAACAAAAACGGAATTAAAAAATGACTGACTTCAATTACAGCTTTCAAAATTACTGCTGCAATTCAGAAGAATATAAATAACTGAGACTCCTGTCATTATACTGTACATCTCACCACCTGTTCTCAGAGAGAGAGAGAGAGAGAGAGAGAGAGAGAGAGAGAGAGAGAGAGAGAGAGAGAGAGAGAGAGAGAGAGAGAGAGGGAGATCCCTGAGGCCAATTTACTGTACTAGTAAAGCCACTGGGGTTTATTCTGTGATAGATCACATTAATTACTGCTGTGATATCCGCACAGACGTGACTCCCAGTCTCACCGCTTGTAAAATAAAAACAACATCAATTGAGTTTGGAAGCTTAAATGCCGAGCTTAACACCGGACGGAGACCCACAGGCCATTCACCGATGAGCAGAAACTTAAGTCGCACAAGTTTGAAGCAGTCCTTCTGGACACAGCTGTGTTTAAAAGACACCAGACTGACACAATGAACGCTTTAAAAAAAGAATCAATCACTGGGTTTGGACAATTTTGTTAGAGAGTAAACAATTTGTTTGGTGTGTGTCGCTGTTGATCTGAGAGTCTAACACTGTCACCCATCCCTGTTGAAAAGAGAGATTTTTTTACATTATTTCAGAAAATACTTGGTAGTGTTTCCTATTCTTAGTAACGCTGTTGTACTTTAAATAAACAGCAGATCTTAAACTTAAAGAAAATCAAGAAAATTCATAATCAACGACTGACAGAAAAACATTGTTTGGCGAATCCTTGTTAAACAAAGAAATAACGGAATGAATCGTGACATATTGAAATGAAAAGGTCAGTCTTAATCTCCATCAATTAAAACAAACCGGGGTTAATTACCTGATGAGGCGGTTGCTTGGCAACATTTAGGGTTGCAAAAGCTAGACTCTATATACTGTATGTTTACCATTATTCTAGAGTTTGTCATACAGGTGATTTTATTAAGATTGGCCAAATAAACGTAAGCACAGACAAAGCATTCAAACCCACAACCTACAAACCGAGCTACAGAAACACCAGTTTTAAAACATCCCCCTTTAAAAACCTTTAATTATGTTAAAATACACGTTGGGAATACCCCCACAAATGTGAGACTCAATGCAATTGAAATCCATGGCACAAGGAGAGCTTAATTGCACTCTGGTAGCCCCCCATAATTTCCCTGGTTACCACCTGCAGCACCCTGGCAACCACTCACAATGTCCCAGAACCAGCTGCAGCTCCCTGGCAACCACCCGCAATGCCCAGAAACCACCTGCAACACCCTGGCAACCACTTAGAATGACCCAGAACCACCTGCAACACCCTGGCAACCAATCACAATGACCCAGAACCACCTGCATCGCCCTGGCAATCACCCACAATGCCCCGGAAACCACCTGCAACACTCTGGCAACCACTCATGATGACCCAGAACCACCTGAATCGCCCTGGCAACCGACCAGAATGCCCCGGAAACCACATGCAATACCCTGGCAACCACTCACAATGACCCAGACCCAGTTGCAACACACTGGCAACCACTCACAATGACCCAGAACCACCTGTATCGCCCTGGTAACCACCCACAATGCCCCGGAAACAACACGCAACACCCTGGCAACCGTTTTTGACACTGGATGGCATGACTAATTTCTTAAAAAAATTACAAAAATGTAGCTATTATTATTTTCACAGTTTTTTAAAACATTCCTTATTCACACATTTCTTTTTATCTGAGAAATTGTGAACTGAAAATAAAGAGAACAGGCCGCACAAGCTGTGAAAGTCACATTGTGTTTCTATGGAGACTAAAAATATTCCTTTATGGCTGTGGGCGTAGAAAAGTCCACTTTCTCCAATTTATACTTTTACGAGCTCTGTGATTTCTCACTCGCAACGTGAGAGAGCAAAAAAACACTGTTGTGCATTCGATGAAGAGACCACCAGTCTGTGTTCAATGAACATCTTTTAACTCTGTATGAAAAATAGTACACTAAGACATTACTATTACTATCTCAGAGACTACTGCAAGCAATTCTGTATCCCACAATGCAATGCATTCGACTTGACCTGTGATGTCTGTTTGACTAAAAAACAAAAACAGTCACACAACTACAACAATTTCATTTTGGTCTTGTTTTTAGTCAAAATATCTGAAACGTATTAAATTTAGATACACTTTTGTGACCTAAAATACTTAGAATTAGTGAAGTCTTTTATAAAAACCAGCAAAAGGATCTGCCAATGGGGTGAGAATTTTTACTTTTTTCCTCAAGTACCTAATTCAAGTTTATTTTTCTCACCCCATTGGCAGACTTTTTGCTTGTTCTTACCATAAACTTTCCTAATTCCTGTATGGTTTTCTTATAAAACAAGACAAAATTTTGCAGGTCACCTTCCTTGTCAAGAAAGTGTTCCTTGATTTTGGAATGTTTATATGTATTAGAAAACAAGACTAAAAATGCTTAGTAATTGTAATATTTTTGCAGTGTAGGCAGTATTTTTGTGGTGTTTATTATCTATTATTCTCGTTGGACTACACTGGCAAGCTAGCGTGTTTTGTCATCTTTAGAGACGGTCACTTAATTGCCTCTGAAGGAAACAGCACAGCTTCATGTTGTAACACAGATGAGATGATAACTCCTTCACCTCTGGGGCTTTTCACGCGAGACTATCAGACTACAGAACAGAATCACTACAAAAATCCCAATGCTGAAGCTACAAGCAGTGTATGAACGTGGACATGAAATCTGTCTCTGTGACACCCTGAGGATCAGTAATGGCCAAAGGTGATGTCCAGCCTCCGACAACCGAAGTCTCCCTCAAAACATCACTTTTGACCACTACTGTAGTTTAGGATCATCATTCTTATATGAAATTGAAAGCATACATATTTTTTCGCTTTTCATAATAATGCGATGTCTTCTCCATGTGCTGAAAGGGTTAACAGCCCCTCCAACAACAACAAATAAGGCAAAAGCAGCACAGTTCGATCAAGGAAGTATTTTGGCCTCTCACATGCTCTCGCAGAAGCGCGCCAGCGTGCTGGGTTTCTCCTGGTTGCGTCGTTGTCTGAACCAGCGCTGAATGGTCCTCACGTCCCAGTCCAGCTGCTTGGACAGACCCTCTAACCTCTTCTCATCCGGATGCTGGAAGACACAGAGAACATCAGCGTTGAGATTCAGTTTGAGAGCTTATTCAATTTAGAAAAAGATTTTGCAGTTAACCATTTAAATCGAGAATGATCTTTATATCACTATTTTTTTGCCTTTTGACGGTGAAAGATTGAAGAAGCACTTCAGACGAGAATATAAAATATCTCTTAAAAGAAAGTGGAATAAATGCATAAATATAAATGTGAAGATTGCTTTACGATAGCCACAGGATTTATCTCCATTGGTATACAGTTTCTAACAAACTTCAATTCGATTCAATTTATAACAGCAGAAGACACGTTCTCAGTTTTATCTTTCGGCTTCTCTTAGATTGTAAAGTTCGGCTGAAATTTGAGTGTTTGACAGTCTGGATATTTGTCAAGGAACCGCAGTTGTATGGTGGAGTAAAAATAGATCTGGTGCATCAACGCACAAGCCCTGATAAAAGCCGACGTGTCCAAGAGCATTCGTCCAAATATCTTTCTCCGTGTTCAACCAAACAATGAAATTTATACAGATTTGAAACAAATAGAGAGTGAGTAATTCATGACAGAATTTTCTTTTTTGGGTGAACTGTCCCTTTAACACAATTTTTCAAGAAAAATGTTCTTTACCTTAGTGATAGCGGTAAAGACCTTCTCCAGAATAGCGTTGGGCTGAGCCTTCTGCGGTCCATTGGCTTGGATTTTTAGACCTAGTGCACACGGCCTTGCAATAAACCTACAACACCAATAAAAAACACTTTATTAGATTCACATCTGGCAATAACAACCGCCATCAATTTACTTCTGTGGGTCTATCAGACAGCATTAATATCTTCCATATCCATATCTTCACCCATCACTGTCATCGTTTACTCACCTTCGAGCTGTTCCAAATCTGTATAAATGTCTTTGTTCTGATGAACACAGAGAAGATATTTGGAAGTGTGTGAATGTAGGACAGCAAACAGTTCTGGGGCACTTTTGACAACAATTGTTATTTTCCTACTATGGGAGTCAATGGAGGTCGAGATCTGTTTGATTTATCATTCTTCAAAATATCTTTCTGTGTTCATCAGAACAAAGACATTTATACAGATTGGGAACAACTTGAAGGTGAGTAAAGGATGAAAAAAAATCATTTTGGGGTGAACTATCCCTTTAATAGGAACCCCAAGAAACAACAGCGTGCGGCTTAAAGAATCATTCGGCTCTGTGGTTGTCCTCTATCATCAGAGAGTGTGACGTGAAGCACACGGGTGCTTCGCGAGCGCTCGTCTTACTCCAGCTGAGCAGATGCTTTCGGGAAAGTCGGATAAGAATCTGTGGAGGGGAAATGAACGCCCTTGCGCGGATCACAGGAATTCACCCACTGTCAAAAACCACTGATGCCGTTACGCTACTGTGATTACATCCTGTTAGCACGATAACAATAATGTTAAAAATAAAATAAAAACATTATCGCTTAGAAATTAAAAGCTGTAGCTTTAGTGCCTCCGGACAAAAGCAGAAAATGCGAATGATGATGAGATTACAAAAGCTTTCACTGTGGAGAATAAAATGTGCATGGGAAAAAAACCAAAGGCAGCAAACAAGATGTGCAATGCATGTAGTCTGTTGGTAGACTTTGTTATCGACAGATATTGGGACAGAAAGATTTCTTGACAGATGACAATAATCTCTAAATGGCCAAATATCAGCCAATCGTGCGCCCGGACCAAAAAATAAAACAAAAACAGCCAAACCCGGCCTAAATCTGAACCATTCTAATGAGCTTCTGTCAGTTAATTAAGCTCTAAATCTCATTTTAATGAAGCGCATCGCATGATAAACGCGATTCAGTGCAGAAGACCCCGCAGAGATGATTCTTTTATAAATCTGAGATATGATTACAGAGTCTACATCCAGATTGATCTGTGGCATTTGCATTCTTTGTTTTTTATTTGAGCTGAAATGTCATAAACGGGCTGTTGTTCAATATCAAACTCCACACGGTTCAAGGCGAGGGGATAACAGAGCAGGTTTGCACTTCAGATAACGTGTCTTCTTTCACAGAGAAGACCACAAGAACCAAAAGATCTAAATTAACAGCTTTCTATCATCTGTTATATTTCCACTTGAAACAGGAAGTTGAGGGCTTGAGGCAGAACATATTAGCTATTAACATTTTTTGGTTAAACTCTAACAGCCTTAAGCTTACATGACAAGCATTAGCACACGATTAAGGGGGAGATATTCTCGTTCTAGAGAGCTTTTGATTGCACAAAACGAGTAAGTGCAGTATGAGTCATCCATATTTTAAATACATTTTTATGTCGCTTTTTTATTGTTATTGTAAATCCCGTTCTGACTTCAGGGATCTTTAACAACAGCTTTCTCATAAATGTGTTGTTGCGGGTAGAGACACGCTGTCGCCTCTATAAAAATGTTTTGTACAGAAATGAAACAAAAACTTCTTTTATAACTCTCAAAAAAAGTAAAGAAAAGAAGTCGAAGAAATTTGAAGAACTTCGCTGTCAGATGAAGGTAACCTATTACCAGATGGTCCGTTGCATATACATAAATGCAAAATATGACACGCTATGCCCCACAGATTAGGTAAGAAGTGCTACTTTTTTGTCTCAGAAGCACCTTTTAGAATATTACATTTGCCAAAAATGTGAAAATGAAAAGAATGCTTCACCCCGATGAGAAAATTCTGTCATTTTTTACTCAACATGATATTACTGTATACCGTTTTCCAGGATGTAACACAAAAGGATCATTTTTGGATGAAGAATTGCAGCTGTCAAATCTAAAATGTAATTTACATTTATTGAAAATGTCATCATAAATAAATGTGTAAACATACAGTATCTCACAGAAGAGAGTACACACCTCAGATTTTTGTACATATTTGATTATATCTTTTCACGTGACAACACTGAAGAAATGACACTTTCCTACAATGTAAAGTAATGAGTGTAGTGTACAGCTTGTTTGCTGTCACCTCAAAATAACTCAACACACAGCCGTTCATGTCTAAACCGCTGGGAACAAAAGTGAGTACACCCCTAAGTGAAAATGTCCGAATTGGGCCCGAAGGGTCAATATTTTGTGTGTGTGGCCACCATTATTTCCAGCACTGCCTTTACCCTCTTGGGCATGGAGTTCACAAGAGCTTCACAGGTTGCCACTGGAGTCCTCTTTCATGACGACATCACAGAGCTGGTGGATGTTAGAGACCTTGCGCTCCTCCACCTTCCGTGTGAGGATGCCCCACAGATGCTCAAAAGGGTTTAGGTCTGGAGACTTGCTTGGCCAGTCCATCACCTTTACCCTCCGCTTCTTTTGGGGTGGTAATCATGTTGGAATACTGTCCTGAGGTCCAGTCTCTGAAGTAAGGGGATCATGCTCTGCTTTAGTATGTCACAGTACATGTTGGCATTCACGGTTCTCTCAATGAACTGTAGCTCCCCAGTGCCGGCAGCACTTATGCAGCCCCAGACCATGACACTATGTCCAAATTTAACATTCACACCTGAGACCGTTTAACGAATCACATGACACCAGGAAGGGAAAATTGCTAATCGGGCCCCATTTGGACATTTTCACTTAGGGGTGTACTCATTTTTGTTGCCAGCGGTTTAGACATTAATGGCTGTGTGTTGAGTTATTTTGAGGTGACAGCAAATATACACTGTTATACAAGTTGTACACTGACTACTTTACATTGTAGCAAAGTGTCATATCTTCAGTGTTGTCACATGAAAAGATATAATAAAATATTTTCAAAAATGTAAGTGGTGTACTCAATTCTGCGAGATACTGTATTTGTTTGGCGTGTCGTCAGACTCAATATATATTGACAGAATGTTTGGGAAAACGATTCCTTTCATTACGCTTATTTCCAAGATAAAAGAAATCATAAAATAAGTAAACCCTGCTGACGAACAAAACACAAATTCTAAGGCAAACACCATCGTAATGTACCATCACAACCATTACAAAACTTCCATATGAAGTGTGTTCTGAGCGTTACTCCAGTATGATTTAATGTCGTTCTATTGGTTCCCATCCACTAATAGAACGACCCACACCATTATATTTACCATTAAAGCCCATTAAATTCCCATAACAACCATTGAATCCACTGTGATGGTTTCCATTGTTGTTATTTCTCATGAAATAAATAGGACACCAAAGACTAAAAGTCTTTAAGAAACCAGTTTGGTCTGGATTAACGGCTTTGTGTATATTTCGGGTTGTTTAGATGCAAAGGGCATATCAATATCTATACAGTTCATTATTCACACGGATGAGTAACTGCATTAAGGCTCATAAAGGATGAAGCAGGTCTTGAATGTCTAGGCCTGCGAGTTTGACTTGGGAATCGAGCATCTCCATCAGAAAAATACGGCAAACGGCATCCAAGTGACCCACTTTCCTCAGCACCATCACCCTCAGGATCCCTGTCATTGATCTCTATTGTGACAATTAAAGGAAATAAGGAGAAACCTCCCTGCTGACAAGAACCAACAGAAATTCTAATGGACTTAACGCTTCTAATAGTAATATATTGTTTGTATAATGGTGTATGCCGGTCTCCGTTTGGCTGTAATGGTCAAATTAAATAGCTAATGGTTCATAATGGTGTTTACTTGTTTAAATTGTATTGTTTTTTTTTCAGCAGAGCTGTCTGTCCCAACATCACCCTCAGCCGCTAAGGATGGAGCTCAACATCTCGGTTCTGGCAATAACGATGATGATGATGATGATGATGATGACGGACGTAACGTTACCTCTCAAAGAGCAGCCGGATCATGAACATGCAGAAAGCCAAAGGACACGCCAGATACAGATCCTCCGCTTGAGGAAAGCTCGACTCGTCTGTGTTTTTCAAGTCAGCCCAGGTGACGTTGTGAGGAAGCCAGAACCTCTCGTTCCAGAACCAAGCCAGAATCCCCGCCATGTCCAGAGGATCCGGTGCCTTCACGTCTTCGCTGAAGCCGGTGATGGTGCGGATCGATGGCCACTGCAGTTCCTTGCAGGTCCGGTCAAAGTGATGATGGGGATAAAACCTCCCGTCTCCGCCGCTTTCCCTTGTGTGGGGAAGTGGAGCGAGCGAATCCAAGCGCCCCACCTCCCCGACGCTGATTGGTTTACGCGCGTGTCAATCAAGACGCTCGAAAAAACAGTACGATTTGTACGTGGAATACAAATAGAGAACGTCTAAAGGTTTATTTTAAAGCTCTTTGACATAAAGTCATCATAAAGATCATGTGGGGCTTGTGTTGTTGTGTGTCGCTTTTCTTTTTTGATGAAGAGGAGCGAACGGACGCGCTCCGCCACCCTGACGCTGATTGGTTCACGCGCTTGTCAACCAAGAGCCTTCCCAAGAACGGCATAATTGTAGTTTTACATAGAACAAAAATGTAGAAATTCCGGTGAGTTTCGTCAAGCCTCTTTCCATAAAGTCCATCATAATAAGTTTGCGTTGAGTGTTTCTCTGCCGCTTTTTATTTTGTTGGAAAATACAACAGATTCACGCGCCCCGCCTCCCTGACGCTGATTGGTTCACCCAGCTTGTCAATCAGGCAGACGTTTCAAGGGGTATGTTCTTTTATCTCAAAGAAGACAAAAATATGTTTCAAGCATTTTTAAATGCAATTCAGTGTTTTCCTTTCATAAATTATTATTTTTTATCCCTAAAATGACATCGAAATGGCATTATGTTTTAGTCACATTTTATTTTGATTTAACGGTTGTCATCATCTGCTTATTAAATGGCGCCATCTGCTGGACAATGACCGACATGTCCATGTTCAGTCGCGACGATGTGTTACTGTGTATACAGATCTTGAAAAGGTTGCACATCATAAATACACTAATCTGTAAATACTTTTTATGTAGAATTTATATGTTTCCTTTAATCATGTTTAATGTATTTGAACGCATATATACATTCCAAAGGCTTTGAGTTTATGCAGAATGACTTGTACCAACGAGAAGCTGTAAAATACATTAAAAGTGGTCAATCTCAATCTGTTGTTTTATCACATTTGCATTTTTTTATGACAATTATCGCCATCTGTTGGTAAGGCTTGAGTGTGTCGTTCCGTTACATGTAAAATCGTGCTGTTATAATATTATGCCTTTAATAAATTGTTCTTTATAAAGCATATAAAACACGCCTTCTCTTCATAACCACATTCAAATGAATTATATTTAAGTCAATATTTTAGTGCGCTTGACATATTGAACGATTTTGTTTTTTTGGTCAAAACCTGGTTGAACCGGAACGATGCGCCTCTACGAAAAGTCATTTGTATATTTTTATTTATAATCTAGCAAGGCCTTCAGCCAATAGAGCGTGACCGTAGGAACGCCCATTATGAATATTCATGAGCAAATCCTTCGCCCTAATAGGACGCGCGTGTCTGTCTCCGGATGTGTTCATCGCAGGCGGTAGTGATCCAGCAACAGCAGCAGCAGCAGCAGCAGCAGCAACGCGGAGGTGAGCGACTCTCTCAGCAGCATCATGGCGGAGCAGAGCGACTCCCCGGCGGCTGTCCAGACCCCGCAGCCGGTGCCCACCGTCAGCTGGCCCAACGTCAAGGAGGCGTACGAGCTGCAGGAGGTGATCGGTGAGTCGCGCTCGGTTGTCTGGTTTATGTCAAGAGTTTGTTGCGTGTCTGTGACAAGAGGGCCTACCGGCTTTTATCATAAGCACCGGCCCCGCAGCAATGCAATGCGGTTGTGACACGTAGCGATATGAAGATTTCTCATGAAAAGTGACGCTTCCTATCAGATGGAAGTAAATGTGAGATGTTTGCTCGTGATGTGCTCAGAATCGGATGCAGCGTGATGGATAGTGCGCGTGTTATTTCCTCTTCTGGACACGTGCCATCATCACTGATACAACTAACAGCATCACGCAACTGTGTAACAGCATTTGATCTTTACAGCAGGCCTTCATCACACAGACGTCACAGTGTAGCATCAACTATAGCATCTATGTCAGCTATAGGGGCTGGACAAAATTATATGAAGGAGGTTATTTTTGTAAGTTACTTTGGGAAACTTATTCTGTTACTATATGTTTTATAGCGTTCAGGGATCAGTAGAAGAAATTTGTGAAATCGTCGAATGGTACAAATCTCCAAGTCTCATCATCAGTCTCCAATTTTATGAGAAAAGCGACAACCATGTTTAGAAATAAATGTTCTGGTAGGATACAACAATTCAATGAAGGCTATTAAAAAGTTGTATAAATCTAATTATTGAATCGGTATGAATGATTAAATGGGGTCCAACACTTCATTAAAGACGAGATATCACACAGTTGAACTTCTTTATGTTTTTATGATGATATCAGGATGTGTACCTAAATCTTCATCTATCTTCCAGACGCTTTTATTCAAAGTGAAATTAGAAGAAGCAGAAGTACATGTGTAAGAAGAACATGAACTGCGGACACGGAAAGTTTCAGTGGTGTGAACAAGTTTCTATTGCGCATGTTTTTTTGAGGTTTATGCGCAGTGTGAAATGGTTCTATATAAATAGAGGTGTCTTTTTGGTTTGTGCTGTGATCAGGTGTATATCTGGACCTTTAGATCAGCACTTGCTCGCATCTGGACTGTCTGTCAAACGGAGGTGTCATCTGCCTGCTATGCATCATGAGCACGTCGCCCTCTGCTGGTTGAATTGCGCAATGTGCACAACACTTCTAAAGTTGTGAGGAATCTAATCTTACATTGTACTATGAAAGACTTCCGTATCATATAGAAAGCACAACATTACCAAATCCTAGGGACTGCAGATGAAAAGTAGTTCTTATTCTGGCATATTTACATGGTGTATTTTTGTACAACAATGTTGATGAATATGCTTGGTCCCTATTAAATAAACCAATAAATACATTTATCACAAAAGCTCACTTTTGATTATCTACGACACATTTTTGGTCTTCATTAAGTTAGCGTGCCTGGTCACAGTGAGGCCGTGCGGAACATATTGTAGTATAATATTGTAATGCATTTCATTTAGAAAGACCTCAGTGTTAGAAAAGAGCTTTTATAAGTGTTTGTTTCACAAGACCTGAGATTATTGATCATTACAACTGTCACATTTAATAGGCCAATAAAATCTAGACCAAACTGTAACAGCACTGTGAATAGGACTTTAAAAACAACACAAATGTCATCTTTAATTTCAAGGGTCAGAGAGAATGAGACAAGTAGACCTGTGGGGGAAAAAGTGATTTAAAAAAGTTTACTATTATTAAAGACCAGTGGTATTTAAAAATAAATAAAATACGTCTTCCTTCCTTCCTTCCTTCCTTTTTCTTTCTTTGATTAATTTCTTTCCTTCTTTCATTTCTTTCTTTCATTCCTTCTTTCGACCACAGAAATGTTGGTCCCAAACAAACAAACCCCACAAGCATGTGTTAATGGCTGATGGCCACAGATATGATGAGTTACTGTAACATCTCATGTGAAGAAACATGTGTTTCTCCTGTTGTTGATCAGTACAGTTTGTGGCGTCAGGAGCTCTTCTTATCTGTCAGCCGCAGTTGGCAGCGTGTCACACACTCCTGTGGTGTGAATAGCAACACTGGATTTGTGTGTGTGTGTGTGTGTGTGTGTGTGTGTACATACTGTACAGTAATGATTGTAGAGGAAGTGTGAGCTGTAATCAGTTATTGGCATTTCATTTTTTATGAGTTACATGATAAAGCACAGTAAATGTGTTAAACAGAGGTATTTGCCAGTCCAGTATTTCAGATTTTAAATCGCCTTGCCAACATTTTTTTAATCAGATTATGTTTTACTTATTTTATTTTGTTACTATATTATGTTTAATTCAATAATATTTATATGTACTAAGTATGTAAATAAATGAAGAGTTACTTTGCAAACACAGATAACTTTTCATTTTTAAATTCTAAAATCTGGTTAGCATGTATTTATTGTGTTTTTATTGTGTTAGTTTGATTGATAATAATTGAAATGTGAATTGTTGCAAATTAACTGTAATTAACGAATAATAGACGTTTAACTGACTATAGCATACAATGCAAAATGTTGATTTTGCACAATTTCGGCAGAATCTCATCAAACCTATGTCTTCTACGTAATGTTGCTGCGGTGAGTTTAAATCGACAGAATTTGCAACAACGAAGTTTATTACATCACAGAAACACAAATGTTGACATTTAATCAGCTTTATTTCTCAATCAACTTTATTACTTTTGGGTCCCTTTCAACAGTTGCATACAAACGTATTTCATCTTTTTTAATAAACAGTCATACAAATTGAATTTAATTTCAAATCTTAAAGTGAATATAAAGTCAAAGAGATATTTCACCCAAAAACAAAAACTCAAACCTGTATAAATGTCTTTGTTCTGTTAAACACAAAGAATGATAATTCTAAGAATGTTAGCGATTTTCAGTTCAGTGACATCATTCACTACCATAGTTTGATTTTTTATATATTTTGTCGTTCTGTTGAACACAAAGTGAGATAATTTAGGAACACAAACAGTTCTGGGGCACCTTTGACTACCATTTAATTTTTCCTACTATGGCAGTCAGTGATGTCACAGAATTGAAAATGACTATCATTCTTCCAAATATCTTTCTGTGTTCATCAGAACAAAGTAATTTTTACAGTTATGAAATGACATGAGGGCATTGCAAACGATGAATGAATTTTCATTTTTGGGTGAACTATCCCTTTAACATTTCTATTGTCAGTTCTATAAGCAGATGAAAAGGATGAGTTGCATCTGTTGTGTTCGCGGTGTTGTGTGTTTCGAGGGCATGTTTGCTGTCGGCCTTTCATCTAGAATAATGCATTTGACACGGCACGTGCATTGTTTGTTCAGGACGTGTATTTTGTGTTTTGCAGGCAGTGGTGCCACGGCGGTTGTTCAGGCAGCGTTGTGTAGCCCTCGACAAGAGCGCGTGGCCATCAAGAGAATCAACCTGGAGAAGTGCCAGACCAGCATGGATGAACTGCTGGTGAGAAACATTCTATACATGCGTGTGTCTGCTTCTGCTGGGTTTACCATACAAATACACAAGTGTTGAATTCAAACAGGATCACAAACAGCTTAAGGTGACATGTCAACACACATGCTCACACACGTCTGGTTTATTATCTACGTGGGGACAGTCCATAGGCATAATGATTTTTATATTGTACAAACTGTATATTTTATCCCTAAACCTAAAGATCAAAGAAAACTAGCAATTTTCGATGAAAAAAAATATGATTCTGTACGATTTATAAGCATTTCTGCCTGTGGGGACCTCAATTTTGGTCCCCACGGTGACACAAGTGCCCATGAGTTTGCATTATTAGATTTTCAAAAAATATCGTTCTGTCCAATAATTAATGTTTTTTTTTCTGACATGAGTCCCCATGAGTTGGTGTGTATTCAGGTTTAAGTCCCCAAAGGGATATAAAACCCCCCACACACACACACTTTTATCCCCTAAACTTAAAGATCACAGAAAACTGTTTGCATTATTAGATTTAAAAAAGAATATAATGTTATATAAGTTTTTTTTGTGACACGAGGCCCCATGAGTTGGTGTTTATTCAGCTTAAGTCCCCACCGGGATATAAAAACAAGTCCCACGCACACAGATGTGTGAGTTGTTTCATTGATCTTTGTTTGGGAGAGAGAAAGAGAGAGATTGATGGTTTGATTAATGGCTCTCTGGCTGTGAAAACAAGTTTGCTCTCAGCGATGGGAGTTTACACCAAACATCTCTCAGCTTTACTCAGATTGGCAGATGCAGAAATATGGGCTTGTGTTATTTTATGATGACCCACAGATGTCACGTTTTCAAAATCCTTATATTCTAGGATGTCACAATTCTTAAAAATATGTTCTTATAGCTCACTGGCAATGAATGGATTCATGGATAATGTTTTCCCAGGAAACACATGAAGAATAAATGTATATTGTGAACGCACTGTAAATTGTTTTGAATTGAAGGGTGCATGAAATGCATACGTGTTATGTAAATGTCAGTTGAATGACTGAAGACCTATACAAGAATTGTATTTAAAAATACATTTTAATAACTTAATAAACGTCATGTGTGTCCACAGAAAGAGATTCAAGCCATGAGTCAGTGCAACCATCCAAACGTGGTGACCTACTACACTTCATTTGTTGTGAAAGATGAACTGTGGCTGGTCATGAAACTCCTCAGCGGAGGTGAGATCTGTATTTTCTGTCAAATGATTGCAAACGGGTCCATGTGAATTTGTAGCCACACTTAAGACCATATAAACTATGAACTCCAAACAAATGATGCTCGAGCTTTTCTCACAAGATGCTAAAATGTGTCTTGAATGCAGTGTGAAAGTCACATTGGATATGGTTAGATTTGTATTGGTGTCTTTTGTTTGATCAATAATGCATTATTTGGGTGGAATGTGTGTTGTTTCATCTCTTCTTAAAGGAAAACCACTTGATTTTAAATTGTGTTGTTCAATGCAATGCAGTGACATCATATGCTTGTAAGTGCGCCTTAAGTGTCCAAATATTTGGGTCGCCGTGTGTCCACATCTATTTTCTATCTAGACAAGTTTTGCGTGGGTTTTGAATGACACAAGTTTACTTTACTCCAGGTTCAGTGTTGGACATCATCAAACAAACTTTCAGCAAAGGAGAACATAAAAACGGTGTTCTAGATGAACCTGCAATAGCGACCATATTAAATGAAGTGTTGGAGGGATTAGATTATCTACACAAAAACGGACAAATTCACAGGTGACCAATAGTTTTTTTTCTTTATTTTAACACCTCTGAAGGATTCAGTGTGTCAGTTGCATGACTATCTCACGCAGGGGTTTTCAAACTGCCAGGGCCCTCCAGAAGGATGCAAGGGGCCCCCAGAAATTTTCTAGGAAAAAGATTTAAAAAAAATTCTTTGCTATTATCTTGTTATGGATAGTTTCCAGAATTGTTTATATCTGAATCTTTCTAGTGAGTTTTTCTCACTATAGTTTCCTTTTTTCAGACTCGAAGCGAATTTGTCGCCGACAATTTAGGTTTAGAAACAACGTGTTGTCTTAATAATATTCTATTTACTATTTATCCAGCAAATGTTTTTAACGATTCTTTACGCAGGAAAAAAGATAGATTGATATATATTTTAGAAAAGGGGGTCCCTCACAAAAGGTTAACCATATTTGGGGGTCCTTGGCATCATAAAGTTTGAAAACCCCTGAACTAACACGTTTATAAAACTATAAAAGCACTTGGAACGGTGGGTGGATTTTTCTCAGAATATAAGTAGTAAAGTGGACCAGATGTTCTGCTTACGGTCATTAAACTAGAGTAAAACACGGCTACATTAAATTCCTCTACTGTTTATCAAGTGCATTAAAGCAATAATGATACAGATCTCCTCCTTGCCATCACTGTAGTAACAATGCTTTGAAAAAATCATAAAGGCTTTTATTCTCAAACCACTAGAGAACTATTGATGTTTAAGATTATAATAAAGTGTGGCATGAATGTGTTTCGTCCTGATGTCTTCAGAGATGTGAAAGCGGGTAATATTCTCCTTGGAGAAGACGGATCGGTGCAGATCGCAGGTTTGTACTTGAAAACTTCTATCGACTTTCTAAGTGTCATTTTAACGTCAATTAAGAGAAGATTCTTTCCTGCCAAGGACCCGATTTTATTGCAATCCGCTGTTATGTAGTAGGTGGCGCTGTTACCCACCGTTTAAACTGTGCATCATATACGGATCCAAAAGCAGTAAATTCTCTATGTGTATGTTCGTGTCATCGCTCTGAATCTAAAGAACGCTGGCAGGGAATTAGTAAATTATTGTTACTGTTAATTCTTCAAAATGACAATCGTGGCGTCTTCAAACTAATAACGTGTCAGCTAGTCATTTAAACCCAGATTAACCCGAAACAGAATCCTAGGTTAACGTTTTCTACTGGTTCTAGGAGATAATCCCGGGTATTCAGAATGTAATGTTAAACTGATCTCTGTGTGATCTAAGAAGGCTTCAAAGAGCATCTTTGTTTGTACATCAGTGGAAATCTGAATTAATGTGTCACAAATTTGCTTGCATTTATATAATGACTTCGAAATGGTGCCCAATCTTCAGCCACACAATAGTCATAATATCAGACTGTTTAAATGTTATTTATAGCCACAAGTTAATGAAGCTTTTGTTAAGATGTCTTTTGTATTGTCTGATGCTCCATGTATAGCTATAAAGCACCATTTATGAAGTGAGAGAGAGAGTTATATTAGTTTTTAAGGTCATGCAGATTAGCTTTAATTACCGTCGACATCAGGAGTACAACAGTGATATCTTACAGCTGAGCCCTTTACGTCATCTGGTCACTTTCATTTATTATTTTTGACATTTTCTTTAAATGAGGTTAATTGTGATTTGATTACGAGCGATGATTTATTCTCTGCACTCCGATGACTTTTTCTGTCATTTTGTCTGAGGAATTGGTGAGTTCAAGCTTTCTGGCACATTAGAGGAGAGCAGAAAAAGTGGACCGTGACATCGATCATAGTGGACAAAGTGGTGCACTGAAATGGGGCTTTTCCATCCCCGGGGGAATCTGGCTGATGTAGATCTAAATTATCGATCTGTTAATAAACAGTAACAGGGGTTTCCACAGTTTGGCTTTGACTCAAACCTCAAAGATTTTCTGTAATAAATAAATGGACAAACAATATATCAAAGGAAAAAAGTGAGTCTCTGCTTTTAAACAAAATAAATTACATTTTTCTATCTTAATTTTTTCTTTTTATCACCTTTTTAAAGTCCCCTTGAACTGGAAGTTGCGATTGTTTTTATTTCCGTATTTTGACGCATTTCCGAGTGAAAATTAATTTCTAATGAGAAATATAGTGGCCGTGGCTTTTGTTTTCGTCTACGATTTGAATGGATATATAAAACAGCCAATGCATTTCAAAGTGGAACTGGCAACAGACTGACAATTGAAGGGGAGGAGTTAACGGATGCTCCGCCCAAACCGTCAAACATACATCATTTAAGATGGATTATGAGGCCACACAAATAAAAAAAAAGAGAACAGCCCACATAAACCATTAACAATAAACCCGGTAATGTTTCATGGAATAATAGGTATTATCATTTTTTATTTCACCGGAACTTTAAATATGGGAAGGTTTCTTAAAAAATGCATAATTTTGATTAAAAAGATCAGATAATTAGCATTTTTTTGTCAAAGACTCCGCCCAGATTAGACTCCGAACAATGATAAAAAGTAGATCAAATGTTTACCCAAAAAACACAATTTATACGTTTTAGATTCAGAGATTCTGAACTTTTTCCAAAGATGTGTAACGGTGCCACCTGCTGTACAACAGTTCAAACACCGATTGCCGTAACTTTTCTTTGACAGGGGGTCCTTTTTTTAAACAACAAGAAAACTTGTTGTTGCCGGGGAAAGAGTTCATATCAAAAGTTGTCAGCCCATTTCTCAATGTCATTCACGCCAGATAGTGGCCTTTTATTGTCTGTCAGAGTTTTAATGAGGCTGTAAATCATCCGGTTCGCTTGACTCTGTAGATTTTGGCGTGAGTGCTTTTCTGGCCACGGGGGGAGACGTCACCAGACACAAAGTCAGAAAAACATTTGTGGGGACCCCGTGCTGGATGGCCCCCGAGGTGATGGAGCAGGTCAGTTCTCATATATATTTCACAACTTCGAAAAGCGATCTACACTTTTAATATTTTAAATATGTTGCCCGGCGAATTAAAGGCTTTTATACAGGAGTGCCTTGGAGCATTTAATTTTTTCAGATATATTTATATTAGTATTTATCAATATCCTAAAAGTTGAATTGAATCGTTAACAAACATACTGATTAAACTTATAGTTAAGCAAATGCATAAAACAGTCATATACTGTATGAGCTGTTTGAGTAACGTTGCCGTTCCATCATCAAACTGTCAGTGACCAGCATAATATGACCACAGGTGCGGGGTTACGACTTCAAAGCTGACATTTGGAGTTTTGGGATCACGGCCATTGAACTCGCGACAGGCTCGGCGCCCTATCATCGATATCCCCCTATGAAGGTAACCGTGGTAACCGGCTGTTCATAGGGCCATTTGTGTAGCCCATCAGCACATAAAGCACATGTCTCTCATCTGTGATGCTCTATTCTTAGAGAACTCACGTACTGATAGAAAAAAATGTATAGCTTGAATGGCTGTAAAGTGCGTTGGATAAAGGCGTTTGCCAAATGAATGATTGTTAATCTTTTATCCTGTTTTTAAAATCAGCATTAAGTGGTATTAATGCCTGTTGCACCACACAGTTTATTATTCATGCCTTTGATTAATTTTCATTTTTATGCCCTTTTAACAAAATTTGCATATGTATTATCAACATCAGCGTTTAACAAGGTGAAAATGGTTTTCGCAGCTCACTTTATCTGACCGGGCGCATCAAATAATGAGAAAATAAGGCTTTTAAGTGTTTATGGCCATGTGATGGTTGCAGGTGTTAATGCTCACGCTGCAGAACGATCCGCCCAGTCTGGAGACGGGCGTCGAGGACAAAGAGATGCTGAAGAAGTACGGGAAATCCTTCAGAAAACTCATATCGCTGTGCCTTCAGAAAGACCCAGCAAAAAGGTATCCGACAGCGGTGCTCACGCAAATTAGAAAATCGACATCTGAGAATTGAGAGAAACGAGTGCTCTTTCTGCTAAATGGACCACACGACGCTAAACTATTCCAGTGCATGAGCAGAAATCTCAACAGAGCCCTATCGCTGCTGCCGGTTGTAAACATATTGATTTGTAACGTGTGATGTAGATTATTGAATAGCAGTTTATTGTCTGTCCTTTAGTAGCGCCTTGGTGCGAGAGAACTGAGAGAGTTTGCTGT
Organism: Triplophysa bombifrons; assembly: GCA_029783895.1. Lineage (NCBI taxonomy): Eukaryota > Metazoa > Chordata > Actinopteri > Cypriniformes > Nemacheilidae > Triplophysa > Triplophysa bombifrons. The sequence goes on from CM056456.1 coordinate 2,111,226, forward strand.
GCTTTTGGCCTATCGGAAGATGAATTGGAGTCGATAACAGAAACGCAGTGCCGGCAGAATTGCTGAAGCTGGTTTGATTAGGCACAAATAGATACAGATGAACAAATGCCGACAATAGACACTAAACTGATGCCGTGTACGTCAAAGGGTCAATACACTACATAGGGTGTGAAATAGGATTAGTAGTTCACCCAAAAAGGTGACTGTCATCGTTTATTCACCCTCATTTAAATTTAAACCTGATTGAGTTTCTTCTGCAGAGCACAAAAGAAGATATTTTGAAGAATGTAAAAATTCAAACAACACTGAACCCCATTGACTTCTATTGTACGAGCACGAAACCACGGAGACATTTCTCAAAATATCTTCTTTTGTGTTCATACAGATTTACAAACACATGAGAGAGAATAAATGATGACAGATTTTTTTTCTGACTAAACTATCCCTTTGAAATCAGTGTTGGGTAAGTTACTCTGGAAAAAGTAATGAATTACTAGTTACTAATTACATATTCAATCGTGTAATTAGATAACTGTATAAATGACTCTCTCCAAAAATAATTTAATTACTTATTACTAATTACTTTCTATATCCTCCAGCAACCTTGATTGGACAGAAATGAAACAGCTCTTTTAATTCATTCAAATAAATAATATAAAACCATATAAAGTTCTCTTATTTACTGAGCAAAGTATTACAAATGTGAGCATTCTACATTAAATCATGTGTTTTAAAGTTTGACTGTGAATTTGGATGTCAATTCCGCTATTGCACACACATATATTTCACAAAGTATTTAGTTTAGTTACATCAGAAGTAACTGTAATTAAATTACAGAAAAGACAAAAGTAATCCCTTTCTTTACTTTTTCAATGAAAAATTAATTAAATTACAGTAACTAATCACTAAGTACCTAGTTACACCCAACAGTGTTTAAATTGTATAAACGTTAAAGATAATATTGATGATAATTTGGTTATGATAAAATGTTTTTATTTTATTTTTTATTTCAGATTTATTCCTAAAACACTAATAATTATCAAAAACCTTTTTTGTTGTATTCAAACAACTTTATAGTATCGAAGTTATTATAGTTTTGATTTTAGTTTTATTAATATTTCAAATTACCTTTTATTTTTAGGCCTTTAGTTTTTATGTTTTAAAGTTTTAGAAATTTTGTTTAATGCTTTTGTCATTTTATATTTTATTTGTTTATTTTTTAATGTTGCTATTTAATATTAATTCATTTCTATTACAGTTTTTGTTCATTATTATAATTTTAGAGCTTTAAACTTATTTTGGTTCATTATTAGGGCGACATTTCAAATGTTCCTTTAGTTAAGTTCTTCAAATAATTTTTAGGTCAATATTTTATTTGATTTCAACGAACAGAGACTTTTTCAAAGTTTTACTTTGAGTAAACTAAAATAAACTTCTGTAGAATTGACAACATTCAAGGTGTTAATGAATATTTAGTGTGATTTAAATTAATACAAATTCGATATGTCTGCCTCTGAAAAATAAAACAGAACTTTCTCCTAAAACTTAAATTAAGAAAGGAACTAAAGAAGTCCTCCCTTAAGCTCTAAAAGCACAACATAATTTTTGTTTGCTGTTCAACTATAAGGAATAAGCGGACATATCGTAAAACATTGTAATACATACAGCATATTGTTTTCGTACAGTATAATGATATATAGTTTTTTTCTAAATAAACCCCGCCTACTTTCTATGTAAATATAGCTCATGATAGATTGTGTCTTATTCATTACACTCATTCCTGTTTAATTGTTGCAGTAACCATTGAGTCATTACGGGCCCAGAAAACAGATGGTGTGCTGAATTCGATTAGATTCATATAGATGTTCTGGTAAGAATGGCAGCAGTAATTCATCAGATGATGTTCAAATGATGCAGAAGAGCTTTATATCCAGACGTGCGGCTCAGTCGAGCACATATTTGGCATTTTAAAGAGCTGATTCAGGTACCCGGATGCCAGCGGTGCGTGATGCTGAACGTTCCCAGCAGAGAATGCTACAGCAGTGTACCGACAGAAACCGACTTTTTTTTAGCTCTGGTATATAAACTGTATCGGTCTTGAAATGTCAGCTTTAAGTCCTCTAACTCAGCTCTTCCATCTCCACAGGCCGACGGCAGCCGAGCTTTTGAAATGTAAATTCTTTCAGAAGGCAAAGGTATGGCTCTATATTCCTTCTCTCCTCTCTTCAGATGTCTTCCCAGCGGTCCATCACTGATATGTGTCTGTGTTTCTGTCTATGTTTGTAGAATCAGGAGTATTTGATTGAAAAGCTGCTAAGTAAAGGACCAAATGTAATCCAAAGAGCCAAGAAGGTAATTATTTCACACGCTTTCTCATTCTTTCTCACAGAGAGAGAAAAACAGAAAGCTCTGATTCACGTGGAATTCTTTACATAATATCCAAAATTCAGGACGTGCTGTTTAATTCGCACTATCAATTCCGCTATTGCACACACATATATTTCACAAAGTATTTAGTTTAATTACGTCAGAAGTAACTGTAATTAAATTACAGAAAAGACAAAAGTAATCCCTTACTTTACTTTTTCAATGGAAAAGTAATTAAATTACAGGAACTAATTACTAAGTACCTAGTTACACCCAACAGTGTTTAAATTTTAGAAACGTTTAAGATAATATTGATGATAATTTGGTTATGATAAAATGTTTTTTTTTTTACAAAACTTTATTTCAGATTTATTTCTAAAACATTAATAATTATCAAAAACCCTTTTTTGTTGTACTCACCTTTTATTTTTAGGTCTTTAGTTTTTATGTTTTAAAGTTTTAGAAATTTTGTTTAATGCTTTTGTCAATCACATAGTGTTGAAGCTGATTTGTGTCTTACTGAGAGAGATGAAGGCTGATGTGACCGGTGTCTTTATCCATTTAGGAAAAGAGATGGGATGTGTCAGAAATAGAACGAGAGAGTTGACACAAAGCGTTTCAAATATTACATAGAGACACAGCACTGTGAGAGAAGCAGAAAAATGCCAGCACATCAGGATGGATTTTGGTTGTAAGAAGTGGTTAAAAATGATAATTTTAAACTCATTCCGAGCAAAGTCACGAATAAAGATATTAAATATCATAAAAACAAATATTGAGAGACTCAATAAACGCATATCCTTCAGCCATATACAGAAGACACGGAGAGATTCGGAGCAGCTCTCGTATGCATGGACACACGGACACAGTGCCTTGCGGTGTGTTTTAATGGATGTTTTATAGTTCAAATGCACCAAAAAAGGTGTTTTTCACCGATAACAGGATTTATTCCTGAGCTGGTGATCACTTGACCGGCAGACACCGGCACAGAGTTGCTTTAAAAATCCCACTTCTGAAGAAAGTGAAATGAACACGACAGCACATTCATTTGATTTGGATGATATGTGATTGCGACGTCTGGACCGGAGACACGGCCGCTTGTCGGGTGGAACTGAGTTCACGAGTTTCTGTAAGATTTGATAACAGTTGTCTTCTCCTGAGGCCTAGTTTTCAGGATTGAACACCTCTGGGAAATGTAGTGTTAATTGCGCAGCGGAAACATTTTTTGCAGCTCCTGGATTGAGTGTTTGGAGTTGTTATTGTGTTGTCGAGTATTAAAGCCCTCAGCTTGCCAAAAGCCATCGCTGACACTGTGTGCACAAACACTGGCAACGCTCAGTTTCTTCAGATGATGGGAAAGTGTAGCTGTTGTTGTTGTGCTGCAGGGAATTGTGCAGGTATGACAATGATTGTTCCCATGAATGTTGAGGATGTCATTTTCTGCTGTCCTGTGTGTGTCTGTGTGTCACTCCGTGTCCACCCTTATTGCTGATGTGATCCTGCCGCTCTCAATACTATGTATCCAGTCAGCAAACCCATGGCCTGCGGAGAGATACGGCTCCCGGCCAGATGCTATCGTCTCTGTGACCTGAACAATTCTGACAAACACTATTACTCTTCATTACTCTCTCTCTCTTTTTCCCTCTCTCTTCTCTATCGGTTTCTTGTCTGTTTGAGATCCTCAATGTGAGACCCTTTATGGTCCTTGAATCCTGGTCTGTCCATCCATCCATTCATCCATCTACTCTATCGTCCATCCAATAATCTATGTATGCTTAGTCATTTTGAAGTCAATGTATTTTTTACAAGAGCATATATGCATTTACAGTACACACAAGATCTCACATTTATTTTATCTGTAAAATGGAAGCGGTTTTGGTTTTTAACCGCTAGGGGGCGCACCAGCTTTCTGATATTCTCAGAATACACCCGAAGCCCGTGGCATCGTTCTCACAGTGGAACACATTAAGTGATCTTCAAGGGACACTTTCAGATGATTAATACGTTTTTTTTAAAGATTTTCTAAACGATGGGCAAGATGTCTGCTTCTTTTTATAAGATTTAAAAGGTTAACAGGGGTCAAGTGTCAGATCATAGATTCTTTACTGGCACAGGGCCCCTCCCTTACAGAAACGACACGAATATTCACATGTGCAAAAACACACGTGATCACGTGTGATATGCGTGTTTTTGGAACATTTTGGTGTGAATCCCACGTGAATTTCATCTCCTTTTCTGATCACGTGTTCTTCACATGTCACCACATGTTGCATATGTCATCCAGAGGGTCTTAATGTGTTATCCTATGTGTTTCACATGGGAATTGTTGTACACATGTGATCGCATTTGTAAAATATGTGAAATTCATGTGTCTTTCTGTAAGGGCTGTAAGGATATACAGAAAATAAATGCAAAAAATAAATAATTAAAGTTTAATGCGTTTAAAAAAAGAGATATTGAAAAATCGAATAAAAAAACTATTTTAAACAAATATATAAAAAAAATGATTATTGCAAAGCTTAAAGTTAGCGGTTTTAATTTATTTGTTGTAATGATATTTTTTTCCATCAGTGTTTTAATTCTTTGTTTTGTGTTATTGACTGTCGGCTTCACAACACTCTACTGCACTGAGAAAGCAATTTACCAGCGGCTATCTGAGCTTATATAACGTCCTGAAATGACATTATGTGTACGCCTGTAGGTGCATAATGTGATTTGTGTGTATTTCTGTTTTATTTGGAAGGATTCAGAGCATTGGAAAAGCGGCACAGGTCCGGGTTCGTTGTCTGAGAGAAGGGTACACGAAGGATGCTTTCCTTGTTCTTCTTGGCTGTAGATGTGTGTGTGTGTGTGTGTGTTTGGTCTTTCTTCCTCAGTGGCTTTATAAACCAGAAGCTGAATCATGACAGTATTTGCTGTAGATTTAGGCCATGTGGACTTAATTTCATGATCGGGCCAATATGATCTAGTGCATATTCTCTCGGAGTGGAGCAAATGTCAGAAAGCGTCATTGATCGGACCTTGTCTGATATCCTCAGTCGACCTCCATGTATTTCAGTGACATTTAGAGGACTTAGAGTCTCTCGGGCTTTATTGATAAAGTTATGTGTGGTTCTGACCAGAAAGCATCAAAGACTTGAAATTTACGGTCTGGTCCAGTTCACACATTATTATTCGAGAACTGTCGATTATTGACCGGAAGAGTCTGTCCAATATGAACAGTCCCATAATCACACATGAGATCAGAGTTATTGATTTAATATCTCTGCTATTTCTCCTAGATAAATCGAAAGCAAGATTGTTTCAACAATTAAACTCTCATTTGTTTATATTTCTCCTAAGCCATTTAAAGAGAAACATTTGAGACTAAGTTGATACGCAAATAGGAAATCTCCTAAAGTCTGAATCTTGGAAATGTTGTCAGGTTCAGTAATGACTGTTGTTGTTGTAGTTGTTGTTGTTGGAGATCTCTCACCGTCTCGTTTGGATATCTTGTAATCATTTATTTTTTTCCAGGTGGTCCGACAAATCCCCCTGACTTCTGCAAATTATGTAGCGTCAGGCGATCACACTGAGAACTGCGGTTTCAGCGATTTAATTTTCCTTCGCTGTATGCATCAGTAAACGCTGCGGGCATCTCATCCGAGGACGAGATGGCAAAACATTTTCTTAATCAGTATTTATCCTGTAAAAGGACCAGAACATCATAAACCTGAAGCAACGTGATGTACCAAATTAATTAACTTGTGGCTTCTGCGGACTTAAATAAATCCATGAAATCCAACGGGATGAGACTAACAGGAACTGTTTCCAAAAATCTCTGAAAACTTTTGCGTTTAAAGTAGATATCATTTAGATTGAAAGTATTTTAAAGTGGAAAGCAAGACAAACCTATTTGTGGTGTAATGTTGATCGAGGCCAGATATAACTCTGTTCTGATGTGGTTTGTTTAGTCGGATGTTGGAATATTTCAGCGCTGATGGATATCGAGCAGGTTTGACTAATGCGGTTTTAGAAGTTTGACGATGAATTAAAACTCACTTTACTGACCCTTAAAACAACCTCTGTCCGCTGATAGATGCTGTTTGTAGAGCTTTATAAAACCCATTCATTTCCCAATGAACACATTGATTTTCAGACTTAAGACCGACCATCAGCTCTGAGGTTTTGCTGGTTTAAAAGCCTCCAAATGCTTAAATATTTAACCTCTGGTTTGGTTTCATCGTTCATAAAGTTCATAAGTAATTTATTTCCTCGTAAAAGGATTTAAGTACACAATCATGTTTATTTGATCCTTCTTGTTTTTACTGGTTGGCTTTAAATCAGTTTGTTATGTTGCAATTCCCCTCCGAGCTGCTTGGTTTGGTTCATGTCTTATAAATAAATGAATGGGAGCAAATCGCTGTAAAAGCGCTCTCAGTTTCACTCTTGCCCCTGTTTTCCGTCCCATCTGCAGGTCAGAAGGGTTCCAGGTTCCAGCGGTCATCTGCACAAAACTGAAGATGGAGATTGGGAATGGAGCGATAACGAAATGGATGAAACAAGTGAAGAAGGGAAAGCAGCTGTCAATCACGGAAGGGTAGGTGTGGCCTTATAAGATCCTAATGAGGATAGATGCTAAATAATAGTTGGTATTTTATTTATTCTTTTAATGCAGTGTCTTTTCAACCCTATAACTGTAACTAATAAAAGAAGTGAAGGATAATACATTGTTTCTTTCCTTAAAAACTACTTCCAAACAATGCAACATTGTAAAGAGCGCTGTATAAATAAACTTGAATTGAATCGAAAATATCTCATAACCTGCTGTGATCGATATCACAAACCTTGAAAGCTTGAAATCCATCGCTTATATTAAGTTTATTTTACGGCTGTCAAATGATTAATTGCAATTAATCGCATCCAGAATATAAGTTTGTGTTTGCATAATATATGTCTGTAATGTGAATATTAACTTTGTATTTATAAACACAAAAAACATACACATCATGTATATATATAAATTTAGGAAATATTTAGATGTACTGTATTTATTTATATTTACCAATAATTTAAATTATGTATACACCCTAATCATTTTTTTTTGTTAATCCATGTGTTTATAAATACAAAATTAATATGCACAGAACACACACACATACATATATAATGTAAACACAAATTTTTAATCTGGATTGCGATTAGTTGCGAAGAATCATTCGACAGCCTTTTTTTATATTGATGTATAATTAATTTGTATAAATTATAATTTGTATGTTAATTTCTGAATAATGATTTTTAGATATTACAAAAGACTTGGTGGAAAACCGAATCGAAACTATTTGACTAGATAGTTTTGTTTGAAACATTAGCTAAGGATGTGAAAGAAACAGACCTTAAATTGATAACAGAATAAAAGTAAATAATTTCTAGCGTTTAAAGGGAAATATATTATTCGGTGTGTATTCGATGGGGACGAGAACATGTGCTGTATAACAGGAGCGACCCATGAGAGATTTACAATAATAAACACTGATGCAGAGAGTATTTTTGAGCGCTCTGATAAATATTTGATGTACGTGTATCGTGCAGAAGGTGATAATTCAGATGACGTACACAGTTTGATCAAAGCCGCAGGGACGTTTTTTATTCCTAAATGTTGAATATAAAACATTCACACGTCTCCATCGGGAAGTTATAATCAGAGCCCCTGTAGCGACACGTCCGCAAATCAGCGTCGCCTAATGAACTTGGAGACGTTGCGCTTGTGTTTATTGTTTATTATGGTATGCAAATGAGCCAGCTCTGATTGCACTCCCACACAAATAGCTACATCTGTCTTCCCTACTTTCTACAAGACCAAAAACATAATTGAATCTTGTCTTATTATTGCTTTCGCAGTCACGCAGGGTCAGAGACGAAAACCAGCACGTAAGTTTTGTTTATTTCATTCCATTTTTTTCCAGTGACGCATTATTTCTTGTTTTTAAAATCAACATGACATCACGACCTTCATTACTTTCCTGATGTATGATTCTGGTCGTATTGTGCGTGATTCTTCTGTGTGCCGTTGGCTAAGATTATTTAAAATTATTACGGGATCTAAACAGTCTTTATTTCTGAGTGTTTGGGCTTCTGTGTGGAACCACAAGTCAATGAAAACTCAATCTATGTGGCTTGTTGTCACTTGTGTTTTAAGACTTAAAACATTTACCTCGCAGGAGATTAAAATGCAATTTAGTTTAACTCAAACTTCACTTAGAGCCCTGAATATTGCAAAGGGTTGGACTTGAAGTCGCTTAGTTTTGCGGACACAAGCACCATCGACATTTTATTCAGTAGATTAACAAATGTGATCAAATATTCTTGGAAATGTCACATTAGGAAAGTAAATTTGGGGTTGAAATTGGTTTCGATGCTGCAATCCGTAATTTTCTCCGTCTAAAATTCGCTCAAAAAGGACGTGTTAAATATCAACATGTGTTTGTGTTATAACATGCCATTTTGTGCTAAATAATAAATGAATAAAAGGGAAAAAACAAGTTGGTTTAAAAGCAACACAAAATATGTTGTCCTAGAAATAACACGACCATTTTTCGAGTGTAAAATTGCACGTTACTTTGCGTACTTACTGTTACGTGAATTCAACGTTATGACGTCAGACTGACTTTCAGACTTGTCAGTTTAATTTACAAATCATTATTATAAGTCTACTTGCATTGTTGACAATTTAAAACGAGTTTTGTTTATTTTTAACCCAAGAATGTTATAGATTGCATCTTTGAATTGAGTATATAGACTATTAATCCAAGCCGACAGACATGAGGCTCTCCTGACCACGTTCGGTTCTGAATAGATTTAATTAAGGACTGAAGTATCGTTAGATCATTTAATTGAGGGTGTCATGGGATTGCGGTATTTGATTAATAAACGACGTATTAAATAATTAACAAGCGTGGCCTGTTCAAGCGCAGTGGACAAACAGCAATTAAGCAACGCAAACACAGATGCATTTTCTTCTCTCGGCATGTGACGTCCCACTCGTATTTTCTCTCGCCGGATTAAAAAACGTCATGACTTTTATCAGAGGCTTTGTGGCGGCGGAGAGACTGGATTCCCCAGAAATATCCTTGGACGGTTTGAAAAGAAACTGTGAGGAACGGGGAGATGTTTTTCTGTACTTTGCTGCACTCCTAAGCACTTCATTTTACCTCTGCAGGGTGAAGTGAATGCCAACAGTCTCCTGGTAGAGAACCTCTCCATTCAGCATCCCCAGGTGAGCGCCGGCCGGTCATGACAATGCAGCTGTGATTTGTCTTGATTCAATGGCTCTGACGCTTCATGCTGCGAGGCGGCCGGTTTGTGAACGGCCCTTAACACGACCCAGGAGGCCCGACTGGCCTTGAGAGAGACTATTAGACGTAATAGCTCCTTGAGATTCAGGAAGCACTCTCTGGGCCTGATAATTATGAGGCCGGAAACTAAAGGCAACATTGAGTGTATGCTTTTGAGGCAATCCCATAATGCATTGCGTTGAGCTGAGTGAAAAACTTCATCCAACCCTTATGAAAATTCCCTTGCAATTTTGATTCTTATTTTAATTTTTAATAATAGTATAATTAAAAAAACATTTTTGGGTACAGGATATCACACATAATAAAATATACTATTAAATAACATTAACATATTAAAAATATTATTAAATGAAAATGTGTATTAAAATAAAAATATAATATACATAAAAAAATAATCATTTTAATATTATATATTTGCAAAATAAAGTAAATTATATACAATACATTTAATTTAATTAAGAATGGAACATATAGGCATTAGATGTTTCTGGGTTGGTTCAATAAGATCATTCATTGAGTGATTTATTGCTTCACATCGCCAAAATAACTTCCTGTTTTTTCAAATAAAATCCTGTGTTTATGCATCAATGTCGACAGTATGAACATCATTTAACTCCAAGAACCAAATCTCATGGAACATACAGTAACTCGTTGTTTTTTTGTCTTTCCAGGTTCAACCGTTGGAGAAATCCTCGAGCGGTCCGGGAGCGGTAAACATGGTCCTGAGGTTAAGGTGAGCGTGAAGCTTCTACACTCTCCTTTCACACTTCTTTTATCTTGAATAAAAACAGCGCAATCGTCTGAAGCACTCAGTCGTGTCGCCTTTAAAGTGGCCTAATGGTGGGGCGTGTGGGAAGAACTGTGTGTGTCTTTTTAAACCGTCCCTCTCAATCTCGCCTCATGTTGAAGTGCACTGCGGTTAATGCGTTTTATCAATCGCTCGGCGCGAGTAAGTGTTCCTTTTTATCTGCGGCCCCCTGCCTCATCTGCATTTTAATCCATCAGCAACTGTTCTCTGATCAGCAGGGAAGCATTAATATCTTGTGTTAAATTGTTTTTTTCGGTATGAAAGTCAGTACTAGAAGTCGTCAAGTGTTTTTTGAATATTGAATTTTATGTCATTTGTTTATTGAATATATTTTTACCCTTGAACAAACTTTTATAGTGTTTTGATAACCTTTATTAAATGTATATTTTATATCCCTTACCTTCCTAAAATATATAATATATGTAGCTTTATTTGGTAAAGATACATGTTATAAAATGATTTTTACATCTGAAATATTTCCATCTTACAGTCAGTTTGAAATGACCATGTAAAGATCCTTTATCGGTTCTCATCATTGAGTGCGTTTACATGCACAAAATAAATGGACATCTATCAAAAATTAGCTCATGAAAGAAACATGCATAGTAATATACCGGCTTAGCTGAAAACCGATTAAACGTGGAAGTTTGAGCAAACTTAAATTGAATTTACTTGTAAGGTTTCTCATGTGTATTGACGTCACCGTAATAGTCCATTTATTAATTAAAATGCATTAATAATGTCTGCAGAAACAGCATATGCAACAATATTTTTTCATTTTGACGTTTCTACATCTACTGCATGATTCGAGAGCGGACTTTTTTATTTGTTATTTGACTATTATTTCAGTTTGGGACAGGGCCGTACGCAGGATTTTGGAAACCGAGGTCCAAAAAATGATTTTTTCCCAAACAAAAAGTTGACTTTCTCGATCTACAGTATGTGCATTATAAAACGTTTGGAGAGCAAATTACATAACAATTGCTAAAACCATGTCTGTCTTTTCATGTTTATCAGTAATGAAAGGATACACATGGTCAATTAGATGACAAATCATTCAGTTATTTGAATGGGCTAACCACAAAATATAAACACACCTGAGTCAAAGCCACGCAGTTTAGCATGAACTAGTGAAGGTCTGGTTCTATTACCATACAGATATTACAATCGGTTGTTTACTCAGTTTTGTTGTTGACGTGCGTCACACATGCTCAAGACGAGAGTTCAAACTCTCTATGATAAAAGCAACTCTTGTACAGTACAACTGATTGTACAGTAATCCTCGCCTTTCTTCATTTCATTGGCCAACTCAATCAGATTAACACTTAAGAGCGATCAGATCTGAGATCAGCTATCTATGCGTTTTCTACTAAATTAGCTTTTTTTTTTACGGCTAAAAACTATGAACAGAGAGATGGAGAGAGATGGAGAGAGATGGAGAGAGATGGAGAGAGATGGAGAGAGAGAGAGAGAGAGAGAGATGAGCGGTGAGGTCAGCAGGCGGCAGGTGTTCAGCTCATCACATACTGGTGCAAACAAACTTGTTTGTGTGTGCTGGCTAAATGATTGTAAAATTAACTTTGCAAATATTTCCTGATGTAAACACACATGAGAAAAACAACACGCGGAGTGTCAGAGGTCCATCTGTAATTCATATGTTAATAATGCGCTTATGACGCCTACATGTCCTGAACCCGAGATGATCTGAATAATTTCAGGATTTCAATTTGGTCCTTTTTGTCTGTATTAATATAAGATGAAATCATTTAGTCAGAACTTGTGAATTATTTTCATACGTAATATTAAATTCTTCTTGTATCTTGACATGTATCTTGTAGTTGAAATATTATCGATATACCGAATTATCCACACAAAAATCTGCAGAAGAAGTCTAGTAAAAAAACATTTGAGATACATTCTGAATAATGTATGAAAGTATGACAACTAAGGAAGCTCACCGTGTCTAAAAAATGAATGATGCTGTTTTAAACACAGGTTAACACTCGCGGTGTCGAAAAGTTGTTTAAGTGGGTTTTCCTGATCGTCTGATAGATTCTTTCAAAGATCCTTTGAAAGCGAAGAACAGTGTGGAATCACAGAAAGCGATCACGCAGCGCAGAAAAGCAGAAGTCTATAAAGCTGGGCTTTATTGCGATTCGGCTGGCAGAGAGAAAAATGTCTTTGTTTGATGAGATAATAAGCGATGTGTTGAGGCGCTCTGAGAGAAAGCTGGAGATCCTCGAGAGGATGAGTTTTCAGATGTCGCTCTGAATTTAGTTTCTCTTTGATACCTTGAGAGTTCATTTCAAGGCGTGAGGCGAACACTACGCTAATACTGATGAAAACATGAGTAGTGTTTAAAATCCTGTTTTAAAAAATATGTGTATTGATATACTCGCACCCTTGATGGCACTTTCTGACACGATCTTGGTTTACACGTTCTACAGACATGCTTATAAATTTGATTCTGTTGGTTATAACGTTTGTGTCATAAGTTGTTGTAGTATGTAAGTTCATCCTTTCTGCAATTTATCCCGATCCGGTTAATGTACAATGTGCAAAGCCTCTCACTTTATGAGAGTAGCACACCTCTTTCTTTCTGAATCAACATCAATGGTGACATGTAACAAAGCAATCTTAGAGTAAAATGGACATTGTGGTTTTTTATGTTTAGTCATTTACGAGAAGCTTTTATCCAGAAGAGGAACATTACAGGCAATTTTCCAAACAAAAGCTAAAATATATGTGATATCTCAGAGTTGCACCGGTAAGGCAAAATATTACAGAAGCATGTGTAGAAAAAGAAATGACACGTGAAAGAAAACTCTTTGTTTATATTAGCATAAACTGGAAGTTATAAGGTGAATAAGAATATATATGTCTATACTGTTTTTCATTTCTGTACAGCGTTCAAAAAAGCTAAATTGTGACAAAAAGGGCAAACGCTTCCGTATGATAGTCTTTGAACTCTATAAAACAGGCAAAGGACAGGAGACCCAGGACGTGTATTTATTCTCACCCTGTCATGGAAATGATTGCTCTTACATTGCGTTCACACCAAACGCCAATTGAGTCGTTTGGGCGAGTACATTATGTACAAAGTCAATGCAGCGACGCGAACTCGACAAAGGTAGAAATCATATTTGACATCCCGTAATAAAGAGCGTGGAACGCGATTGTTCACGTCTGGTGTGAACTCAGCCTTAGGCCTGATTCACATTTCGCGCCTAAAACTGTGCGGAAAACTCGAGACGCGCCTCTTTCTCTCTTCAAATGACCCACGTTGCGCTATTTTCATCTCGTTGAGGAACCGGCGCCCCTAGAAAAATGTGAGAGCCCCCTATCACCGTGTGCCTGCCATTTAAAAAGATGCGAAATGTGAAATGGGCCTTAGACATCCACGTATTAGTCCGTCATTACTCTCTGTTCCCGCACACATTCTGCTGCCGTTTACTCAGAAAAGATCTTTAAGATTCTGAAGAAAGCCGCTTTAGAAACAGCTCGCTGTCTGTCAGCCTTCATGTTCATTTCTGTCATTTGTCAGAAGATCATTCTATTTCTCAGATTCTCCTCTTGTGGAGTTCTCGGTTGCGTTTCATTTTTGTATCAACTTAGTCTCAGAAGTTCCTCCTTAAATTGCTGTAGATGTAGATTGTAGAGGTCAAACAATCTGGATTTGAGTAAATTTTAAAACAAATGTTTGAATGAGTTCATATTGAGATCTTCAATAATATTGACGTTTGATTGCAGACTTGACCAACCTGAGCTCATTTTGACACATCTCTTCTCAAACTCTAATGACATTTCTGACACTTTTTCTTATAATAAATATCTGAGATGCAGATGAGACTTAAGCTTCCATTGAATCCAATTGTTGTCTAAGAGAAATGCTTGAGTGATTTTATCTTCTGAACATTTGTGCGTGTTTGTTCCAGAGTAAAACATCCTTAAATAAGACAATAAACTTTCATTCCCATACCGACCGTATTGAGCATTATGATGTCCTTTATTCATTTTTACACGTGTGCTCCTCACGCCTCCTCCTCAGACTTCATTTGCGGATGCTCGTGTCCCCGCGGAGAGTGTTCGCTCTTGTTTCCTTGTTAGAATAATTGTGACCGATTGACTTTCTGCAGAATATTTCTAACGTTGAGCCTATTGAAGACCATTTAATGGAGCCGGGGGAGCGTTTAAATTCCCTCATGTGTGCAGTCACACACATATAATCATCTAGTAGTGTTGTTATCCGGCCTGCTGGCTGTGAACGTCGCTCCAGCTCAGATCACACTGGATGGTTTTAGGTAAGTACTGTCAGTTCCCATTAGCTGGAGATATGGAGTCTGGCCGATCGTCTCTGACAGTCTTTGTGCAGAAATATGATGCGGATTTGTCTCCGTGGCAGTCTTTCTCAAGCTCTTTATTCACAGCTCATGTGTAGAGACTCTGAAGGCATGAGGCGGCATTAGATGTGATGCTCGGTGCCGAGGCTTCTTTGTAAAGGGTGAATTACATTAAGTTGAGAGGGTAAGCTCGTATTTTTGGTGACATCCAGACAGTCAGACTAAAGCCCTTTTAGCTCGGCGTGGTCACACAGTTACTACTTTCCTTCACCGAAACAAGAAAAACTCAGATTAATGTGTGCATTAAAAAGAACCACAAGCACATTTTATGATGGGCTCTTCCTCATATTGCAAACAAATTTTGGGACGCTTGGATGTGTTCCTCAGAACCGATGGTCTCGCTCATTTGAAGCGAGCTCAGTATGAAACTTTGATTTGAAAGTTTGTCGTCTTTTCTAGAAAATAATCTTGTGTTTTTTGCTCCTTTGGAGCAGACAAAGAGAAGAGAGTGGAAGCTCATTACATCCGCTGGACCGCTGGAATTAAATCTGCTTCCTCAATACAAGTTTTACTCTCATTAGTTAGCGGCTCTCTGGAGAAAGCAAGCTGCACGGATGGAAAAAAACACTTAATTGTACTGAAAAACAACTCTGAATGGATCAATAATAGCATTCTTTACTTTTGCTTTTTCGTAAGGCTTTGGGGACCGTCACATCAGGAACAGATTTGTTTTCTTAAAAGTTTATTATGACCGTTTTGTAGTGTTTTCATCAATTGTCTGTTTTGTCGAGTTTTTGTAATGTAATGATCATTATTGTATTATTTTTGTACAAATATGCTGTTGTACAATTCTCTCTATATATACTGTTTACTTACAGTACTAAAAATAGCACTAAAAATATGCTTTAGGATTTATAAAATGATCTTCTTTTTTCATTATGATAACGACCGTGATTTATTATTTGTAATAATTTTATTAAATATTTAATTTAGGTAACTTATCAGTTCACTACAGGTGTAAAAATACTGTGCACAGTGCAAAAAATGACTAAACAAAATAGAATTTCTTAAAGAAATAGAATGTAAATTTAGAAAATGTAATGTATTCACCATCATGTCATTTCAAACCTGTATGTCTTTCTTCTTCTGCAGCGCACAAAATAAGATATTTTGAAGAATGTTCGTTACCAAACATCACTTAACCCCATTGACTTCCATCGTATGAACGCAAAACCACGGAGACATTTCTCAAAATATCTTCTTTTATCATAAACAGGTTTGGAATGACATCAGAATGATAAAATAATTTTATTTAGGCATGTACTATCCGTTTAAGAAATCATATTGTGCTTAACAAAATGATTATCTGTGATTTCATATCAGTATCCACGACTATAAATGATGATAGAATTAAAATTTTGCATGAACTTTTCCTTTAAATTTGTTTTACATTGAAGTTGCAAACATGGTCATCACAGCCGTGTTTTGAGAGCATCAATGTTTATACTTTGTTGACAAAAATGAACCTATAGAGTGTTTAAAACACACGTCAGCTTTAGGATTTTTTTTCATGAGAGCAACATCAGCTCAGAGAAGCGGAGGAGAGAGAAAGTGCTGCAGGTGTCCAGCGGGTGAAACTCTCCCTCCAGCTCACAGAAGACAAGTTTAATTCTCTCCTTTATCTCTCTCATCATTGATTGGCTGGATAACATTGCTGGAAACCATCCCTGTAATCCCGGCCTATCAGTGTGTTTGTGGGTGTGTTCTTTTGTTTGTAAGCTTTAGCGCTCGACCTCAGAAATCTGTCAAAATAGAGACAGTGAGAAGATGACTCAGAGTTATCTCATGTCATAGCTCTGGCCATAAACGTTTCACAATATCCAATCTGAGAGATGGAAGGATTAGCACCCTAACATGGTCCGACATTTCATTATCTGCGTTACTTTTAGTATTAAAAGGGTTGTATAGTAAGCACTAGAACACAGGTTTTTTTCGGCCTTTTAAGAATATTTCACACCCCTTGTTATTATCTCCGTAACTGATTTATGGCCGCCGGTGTGCTAGTTTAGCTCTTTTTAATATCCCCTCTAGTCTTCAAGGTCCATGGTATCATTGGCGACCCACCCTGCATGTGAATGTGGTTCTATAAAGCTGATGTTAGATTTGACGATCATATATCAGCCTGGAGTGAGATGATCATTCTTCACTGATCAGTTAAGTGACCTGCTGGAGGAGGATGGAGAGACGCATCACTGATGATGATGATTGCTGTCATTATAATCCAGTGCTGGAGAAAATGAGGCTAATGTAAGTGTCAATCTGTTTAAGAAGTCCACCAGGCTGTATAAAGGAGCTGGTGAAAGCGGGCGACTCGCAGGCCCGCGTCTGTATTACGCAGTACTGACCCTTTGTTAAATAATCGCAGGTATGAATATTCCCCCAAATCTTCTGGACCAGCGTTGTTTATGTGTCTTCCGAAGTGATCTGTATATACTAAATATATACAAAACTCATCAAAGTTATATTTTAGCACCTTCAGTGCAGTAACCCGGTGTGCAGAAATGTTTTCTTGTCATTTCATCAGTCGGCAAGTTTTTAAAACTGTTTTTCGATCTATTGTGATCCCTTATTGGCTGCTCTTTTTTTCCATCCATTTGAAAAACATTTTTATGAAATAAAATGCTAGTTTTGTTATGAAAACATATTTATATTTTATTAATTATATTTTATAAAATATACTTAAGAATATAATTAGTTTTTTCAAAACCATTTTAAAATAGTTACGATCTATTTCGATCTCCTTTTGGCTGCTCTTTTTTTGCATCCATTTGAAAAAATTTTTATGAAAAAATGCTAGTTTTGTTATGAAAAAATGTTTTTATTTTATGAAATTATATTTTATAAAATTATACTTAAAAATATAATTTGTTTTTTAAAAAACATCTTAAAATAGTTCCGATCTATTTTGATCACTTATTCGCTGTTCTTTTATTTTCTATCCGTTTGAAAAATCTTTATATGAAATGAAATGCTAGTTTTGTTATGAAAAAATATTTTATAAAATTATATTACAACATACACCTACTATTTTTAGATAAAATTATAATTTTTGTTTGATTCTTGTTTGAATTTCTCCCAAATTTTAAATACAAATATTTCTATTTGCCTTTATTTACAGAATATGTCAACTGGAGAAATAAGGGAACATAACAGAAAAGATGCTCTTTATTTTTTTCAGACCTCAAATACTGCAAAGAAAACAAGTTGAGATTCACTTTGAAGCAACACAACAATCATATTTCTACATGTACTGTATTTATGAAAAGTTCGAAATGATTTTATTTGTGTGATAAACTGGAGTTTATGACATATCTTGTCATGCTGTCAGTCTTTCACATTGCTGTTTGATGACTTTGTCACTCCTGAGGTTTGATTGTTGAAATTCAACTGACGTTGAACTGGAATGGCCACAATACATCTGGAAATGATGATTAAATGAAAATATAGACCACTCTCTTAGTTTTATCCACAAATTTATCCACAATTATAAGTGAAACATGTTTTGTATTTGACATTAAAGCACGGATGATTCTGTGCCCCCTAAACTTACTGTACGAGTTAATCGGTCTGTTCACAAAAGTCTGAAAGTACAAGATCTGTTGTAATAATAAAATATGATTTGGACATGTTGGAAGTGGCATTAGGATAACCTGTTTTATTCTCCATATTTAAGCCATTTAAAGGTCAAATGAAGAACACCATGTGTTGGTGTTGTTGTTTTATAACTTTTAATTAGCTTTTGATATGATTTACAAGGGTGGAAGGTTTAAGTATTTTGGAGGCGTAATCGCTTGTAATTGACTGTCTTTCTCCTACACTTCATTATTAAATCCGCACATGATCTTCTTTAAAGAAATATTGGTAAGACTTAACTTAAAGCCTTTAGGTATTCAGCATTATAAAAGGTTATTTTAAGATATGATGCTTTATAATTGTTCATAATGTGTGTTGTAATACATGAAATGTGGTTGTAAAGAATTATAACCAAAATAAAAGTGCGACACAGGGTTATTTTACAATACTATTTCTGTTCATTGAAATCAAATCAAATATTGACCTAAAGTATTCTGGAAGGAAACATTGAAACGTTGCATCGAAAGAAAGAAATCCAAAGCACTAAAATTATAAGCAAAAACTAAAATAAGACTTAAATAGAAATGTATCAATCTTTTATCGCAAAATAAAAAACAATAAAACAATCAATTGTAAAATGACAAAAGCACATCCCAAAAATCGGCAGTAACTTTAACAAAAATTTACACGGGAAATAAAACAAAATAAAAGTTGATTTAAAATATTGATAAAACAAAAATCAAAACTATAACAATAAATTGATGTGTTATAGTTTATAAACTGTAGTTATTATTATTCATGAGACATTATGAAGTGCATTACATGGCATAATTAATACATTTAAACTACTTTTATAATTTATTATACCTGTATGCTTTAAGTAAAGTGTTATCGAAATATTTTGTTTAGAGTATTGTAAATCATGTCCAGGTGATATTTCACCACAAAATCAACATTCAGCAAATACAATGATTTGTCAATAACAGTTTTATGATATTAACCACTTTATGTCAAGTCCACGGTCGCCGCATACGTTCCGTTCGTCCAACAGCCCCGGCGACGCTGTGCGTTTCATCGCTGCAGTATTTCCTCCTGTCCAAACGAGTCTGTGCATATTATTTGTGTCCACAGCCTTTCCTCCTGCATTTGTAAATTTTATGAGGTTGTCAGACCTTGTTGCTGAGGCAGAACAGAGCGTTTGATGTTCCAGAGAACAAAGTGAAGGTCTGCCTCAGATCTGGGCCAATACACAGGGGCGGTTTATCATAAACATCAGCGAGACGAAACCGAGCGTAGCCTGACTCCAGGTGTGTTTACTGAGCCCGACAGACTCACAGAATGATGGAGATATGCTCCATAAAACATCGGGAATCTTAATCTGTCCTCCTCTTTAATTTAGATTATACGAGGTATTTTGTTGTCTTTCGTAAATTCTTGGCATCAGGAGCACCAAAATTGGTCCCACGAAAGCATTTTATAAACAATAGATGGAATATAAAGATGTGTCTCCTGCTGTGTGTAATTCCTAGATTATTTCCCCCAGAAAAGTTCAACATTGTGACCTGACCGCACACACAGATAAGAGTCGGTTTCATGTTATAAAATGTAGTTTAATCAGAGGTCAGCTGACGGTGAAATGAAGCTAATGAAGATGGAGTCCTCGTCCACCTGAGGTCATCTCACTCGTTCTACATGAATCTCGCTGCTTTATCAAACGGCCGTGTTGGCACTGACTGCTTTCCATGACAGTGAAATGTCTCGAGAAATGATGATCTGGAGAGCTCAGAGCACACGACTCATTTGTGTTTGTTCACGTCTCGCTGAGACGCAGCACAGATGGACTGTCATCACATTTGGCGTCCTTACAGAACTACGGAAAGGTGGACGCTCTTTTCTCAGCGCTGCTCTTTCTCTCTTTTCATTTATCATTTCTAAGGGTACTTTATTGGCATGCTTAAAACTGGACATTTGTATTGCCAACGTATCTGCAGGTGGACAAAAGAACAAAGTGAGACGTGTTTTGTGCAAAATTAGAAAGTGAAACGGTGTGAAAAGCTGGTGAGGATTTTCTACATATCGTCTGAAATGTTGTATTCTTTAGGGTCAGATAGCATATGCAGATTACTTTGCTGTTGTTGTGTTTGAGTTTCACACTTAGTGATGCAATTGTTTTATTGTTTTATATAGTGCTGTAATTTGGCTGAATTGAATGTTTTTTCTCTTTCAGAAACTTGAAGAAGGAGCTGAATGACATACGGTTTGAGTTCACACCAGGACACGGTCAGTAGCTCCGTCTCAGTCACATCATTATACTTCATTTACACTGTCTTTCTTGGACTCTTTTGTATCTTTTTTACACTTGAAATAAAGTGCACAGGCTTGATTTTTTTATATTTTGGCGCATATAATGTACTGGCGCACTGTCTTTGGTCTGAGAACTGGGGTGGGCACAAAATGGGGGAACATTTTTTTAAATGAATCCTATCACAAAGTCAAAATACTTGTTTTGCGTTGTTGTTTAAATTGATTAAACCATGAAACCAAACAGTGTTTTTATCGTGTACGAAATGTTGATGTTCATGAAGGGGGAAAATGCGAGTATTGACAGATAAACGGAGGAAAACATGGCTTGTAAACCTGAAACTGCGGGCGGTAGGAGACGAGACTGACTTTCTAAAATGCTTCACGAGGTTTAACGTACCTAAACAACGAGTCCTTATTAAACCAAAAAAGAAATAAATCACACGTTTCTTCCCCATAGAAGTCCATTATAAGGAGCAGCTTAACCCGAAACAACGACTACGTAAAAACAAATTTCTGTTCAATTAAAATCAAAATCACGTGATTAAAAACAATCTTTCAGTGATCTATTCTGAGAGGCAGACACTCTGTGTCCTGCTCGGTCCTAGTACTTCTCCATGGTCGATGACAGAATGCGATTTAAAAATCATTACAAACTAATTTGGAAATGAGGGCGACACGAACAGATTTTGAAAAGTGGGGTGCACATGTCCCCCCTGTCCCCGTGGAAATTACGCCCCTGCGTTCTCACCCCACATTGACTCAAAACGTGCGTTTTAAAACATAAAAAGATTTCAAACGAATACTTAAAAATAGATCAAAATACCTTTGAGATCTGACTTTCCGATTGTGATGTCTTTTTGTTATTTGAAGTGTTTCAATTTTAAATATTTGTTAGAATTGTTCTTCCTCAGATCAAACCTCGCTTTTATTTTAAATTCGTACAAAGTGTTAAAAAATAAAGGTCAACTTTCCCAAGTTTTATTCAAAATGTTGTTGAAAAGTGTTTTCAGTTCATTTGTTTATTACGTGTACAGTTTAAATGATTTTTTTATGTTTATAAAATAACCCACTATACGATATGTAAGTTCTGTTAACTTTCAAATAACAATGAAAGTTAGTTCATGTCAACACAATTATTCGTGTTAGTTCATTGTGCATTGACTAATGTTAACAGAACTTTTGATTTTAAAAATGAATTAGTAAATGATGAAAATAACATGAACTAAGATGAACAAATGCTGTAGAGATATTGTTCATTGTTCATTTATGCCAGCTAATGCATAATCTAATGTTAACAAATGAAACCTTAATGTAAAGTATTACCTGCAACTTTAAATCCTAGATTTTCACA
Organism: Triplophysa bombifrons; assembly: GCA_029783895.1. Taxonomy (NCBI): domain Eukaryota; kingdom Metazoa; phylum Chordata; class Actinopteri; order Cypriniformes; family Nemacheilidae; genus Triplophysa; species Triplophysa bombifrons. The sequence continues at coordinate 2,133,363 of CM056456.1, forward strand.
TTTAAGGGATATAGTGTATTGTCATCCTGGATTGTGTATTGTGACTGGTTAGGACAGTGGTTCTCAAACATTTTCTTTTTGCATCCCCCCAAATAAAGACTTATAATCTTAAACTTACATTTTTAACTAAACCAAAAAATATTTGGTTATACAATGCTGAAACATCAATTCTTTTGGTTGGTCGGCTTATTTTTCAAATGTCTGATTTGATCAAATGTTTGATACATTTCTATATTTCGTAAATGCCACAAAATCTGTGGCCCCCCTGAATCCATCTTAGGGCCCCCCAGGGGGCCACGACCCCCAGTTGAGAACCACTGGGTAAGGAGATGTCGTGTGTGTTTTAACAAGGTTTTTAAACGTTGTGTTTCCTCCTCAGATACTGCAGACGGAGTTTCTCAGGAACTGTTTTCTGCGGGGCTGGTCAACGGACATGATGTTGTCGTGGGTAATGCAATTCTTTTTCTCTTTATCTGTGCACTTACCAAATGTATTGATGTGAAAAAAAAAACGTTTCACCCCAAGATTCCAGTGAAACAGACGGATGGCACTTTAAAATATGCATGACATTAAAAGAGCATTTGAAATAAAAGAGCATTTGTGTTCCCAGCGACGTTTTATATGCATGTCAATATTTTCTTTACATGTGTTTTCTCAGTGGCTGCTAACCTCCAGAAGATTGTAGACGACCCAATTACCTATAAAGTATTGACCTTTAAGCTGGTGAGTATTCAGATGTTTAATGTCACAAAACAGGATTCCTACAGTCATGAAAAACCTTCGGGAGTTTTCCATTGGTTCCAAGTAAAATGCGGTAATCCGGAACCACTGAAAGAAATCAAAAGTGTTGCAACTTTGTTTATTTTATCAAATGAATTGCGTGTTGAATACACACAGCGTGTCTCCCTCAGGTCCTCCCTGAGCGTTCATTCATTATTTGTGCAGACGGCTTCTTTGACAGCGTAATGAATTTTCATTACGTAACTCCTCATTGATTACAGCGAGCGCTTGACAGATCTGAGAGAATATTAGGAGAGTGTTTAATGACGCTTTTTAATGCTTTCGAAATGACAGAACTGGAATAACGTGACAGATACACGAACGCCCGAATTAAAGTGTCACCACACGTTCCTGTAAACGCGCTCAGATGGAGAGAAGCGACGGCCCGAGTGGACGTCCTGTGGGAATGCGTGTGAGCCTTTTTTATCTCGCTCTGTGGAGGATTAGCATCGATGAAGATGCTTTTATCCATTTTATGGTCTATCCTGTTACAGTTGTATACTTTATTTACCATGCGCTTGACAGATGCTTATCCAAAGCAACTTTCTTATTCAATACGAATTGAAAAAGTAGAACAGTAATGTTTGATGCGATATCGTTGATCTTTTGTCATTTCTGTGCGGATAGTGTTGTGTGATCCTCCAATGTAGCGTTAAAGAGAGATTTTATACCAAAACTGTGAATAATGCACACAAAATAAACACCATGTGAGAAAAAGCTAGTTCATAAATAATGTAAATAGCTTGATTTTTTTTTTTCTTTCCCTCAACCGCGAGAAACACTTACCGCTGAGTTCAGGTCCCAGCGGATGGTCCACGCGCCGAGTATAATCTTCACTTTAGTTTGCAGTAAACAACATCTGGGTGTTTGCGTGCGTCTCGCTCCGCTGCAGTCTCTTTAACATCTGCCTGTTCTTACCCTTAACCTCACCCTTAACCTCTCACAAACTCCCAGAATGCCTTTCTCACTGCACCTGCTCTGTTTTCAGAATCATATAAGAGAGAGAGGAGTTTTATGCTTTAATTTCTGCTCGTACGTCTCTTCAGGAAACACAACTGGAAGAATGCTGAGAAACGGGGAAAGGGCGCGTGATGTAGACGGCATGTGTTTTGAGAATACCTCGTCCACTGATGTCATCCTCATGGATGTGATTTTTTCGTATTTCTGTATTTTTGGACCTCGCTGGGATCACCCGCGTAAATTGCATAAATTTCGATTTATTTGAATTTGTGGCGGGATTGAGGGTTTGGGGATGCGCGCGTGGTAATCATACAGCTGGCCAACAGCATCCTTTCTACGCTCGCTACGTCATGCACACGCTTGTTATAAATGCAGTGCGACAGCTTCATTCAGAAGAACATCATTTTGGGAGTTATCTTTTTCTTTCCAGAGAGTCCGAACAGACTTATAGAAGCCATTTTGGTAATCAAAATATGTGTGTGGTGTCATTTTTAATGAAGTGGGGAACTGAACAGCGTTTTGTAACATATATAAAAAAACCCGGGGCTTGAAGTTGAGACGTCTTTATGATATGATTTAACATTAAAACATTCTATATACAGAGACTCAAATAGACCGTTCTGTGATTTGATGGCATGACACTATACAAATGGCCGATCTAGTCACTGAAATAGAAACGCGTTGAATTCTCTACTGAAAGCATACATTTAAATTAACTAAACCACAACACGTATCGTTCGCAAAACCTGCAGATTAATTCAGAAAAAACACTGTATGATGGACGTAGATGCGCCTCCTAGTGGCTGTGTATGGAAGTCTCTTAAGGCCACAATATTCTTTACTTTCTTTGTTAAATTATTGTTTACATTTATTGAAATCAGCAATAAGTCCTTAAAGTAGTTTAAACTACTCAAGGGCCATTAGTAAATGCCATCTTATTTGACGTTAGCATAAGATATTTGCACAAACCATCAACCTATTTTATTAAATATTGTTTAGGTGACTGTTAAACTAATAAACATTTGAACTGATATTTCCAAAATTGTCTGCAGGCATTGAAGACATATGCATGGTTAAAATCTTCTGTCTTCTATGCTCTTTTGCATATAAACCAGTGTTTATTCACATTTCTATTACCGCAATGCAAATATTGGCGTGGATCATTTTATTTCTTGTTTACTCTATTTATAAAATTTTGAAACTATACACTTTCCTTTTATGAAGGGCCCTTCACATTAAAGAAGATAATGATAACTATAAACAATCATATTAGCATCTACACCCACAGACCATAAAGAAGTCATTGTCAATCGGTCTCTTCATGAAGATGAATGTTAATGACTTGTTGTCGCTTTACGCTTTACAAAGAGACAAAAGCATAAACAGATGGTTTTGAGTACATGAAATTCTTGCAAGACGAGAGGAGGAGCTTTCAATCTGTTGGGAGAGTTGTCATCGTTATAAAAAAAATATATTCACGCCTTCACATGAGTCCGTGTCAGTTTCAAAGCAGTCAAATATTCATGAATCTGATCAGTGCCAGAGATTTTTGGAAGTGTTTTATAGTCCATCAGCTCTGGATGTGATCCCATCGATATCATTGTTCTGTATCATGGTTGTTATAGTTGTGGACTCTTTAAAGGAGTAGTTCACTATTAAATAAAAATGTCATCATAACTCACGCACCCACATGTCATACCGTGTGTTTATTTCTTCTGTCGAAAACAAGTGCTTTTGAGGAAAGCTTTCCAGGGTTTTTCGCCATATAATAGACTTCAATGGGGGGCTAAATTTGGTCATCTTTTAAAATTGGAAATGTGAGTTACAGCTCAGTCAGTTTTACAGCCCGATCTCATTTAACAGGAACGTGAATTAAAGCTGTACACTACCTACATCCAATGCCACGGATAAATCCTGACAGAGGATTGACGCACAGCACGTGTTTCTCTTCCTTTCTTCTGTATTTGACCTCAAATACACACACGCTTGTCTCCGAGCCCGTGTGGCTGATAGTTTCTATGTCCTCCACAGAAAACGGACGCGAGCGAGCGAGCGATCAATGGCCTCCAGACATCCGGCCTGTGTGTTACCTGTGATAAGATTATCTTCTGCTCACTGATTGGACATCTGTCAAAGACATAAGAGCAGAAATCTCGCTCTGGGTTCTTTCTCCGTGTGCTGACCTTTCCTCTTTAAACTTCCTCAGCTTTTCCTCTAGTGTCGGACTGGATATAGTAACTGTTAAAAGAGCGTTCCCGGTTCAATACCAGTTAGGCCGTATCGACAGGGTTTGTGGCATAATGTCGATTACTTCAGGAACTAACTTTGACTTGTCGGACACGCCGGGGGAATGTTAGAGAGCGACTTTGGAACTAAAATATCTAAAAGACACTCTAAAAAGAACCATATCTCTGATGTTTCACTCGAAAATGCTTATGAGGAATAAAAGCAAAACAAATGAGAAGGAGGTGTCAAATGAATGTGGATTGTTGAGGTCCATAATCTGGATTTGGGTAAATGTGATGAGATATGTTTTGAGTTCAGATTGAGATCTTCAATAATTTTTAATGAATCTGAGCTCAAGTTTGACACATTGTTGACATTTGTCCGATTTCGGATTCTTTTTCTCAGGAGAAATATCTGAGACCGGGGCTGGACTAGGAAGAAAAATCGGGGGAATGGATGTGCGCATGGTCTGATCTGTCGACCGGGGGTCGGCATGCCTATGTGTCTTTTGCATTGTGTTGCATGCATTCGCATTTATAATACGTCCATCTGAGCGGCCAAAGCGTCTGTTCCCTTGATGGCCAGTCCGCCCCTGTCTTACACTAAACCAAAAGTTTTCCAATACTTCTCTATTAAATGTCAGTGATGTCTAGGAAAAATAATTGTTTTTATTTTTCAAGTCTAAAGGATTTTCTTTGGTAATAATGCTTCGGATGATGTTGATCGAGATGAACATGTCTGGAACATTTCTGATTTATTTCATCTCCATTACCTGTGTGCGTTTGTGTGTTTGCAGGCGTCTGGCTGTGACAGCTCAGAAATCCCAGATGAGGTGAAGCTGATTGGCTTTGCACAGTTGAGTGTCACTTGATAGCATTACCGCGGCAACGGGAGAGGAGGTGGGCAGAGGGTACGCGGATGTGTGTGTCTGAATGGACTGAGCGCTACAGGAGTTAGCTGGAGGTTTGGTACTACGTTGAATCGCTCCGCTGCAAACCTCCTGATTCCTCATCCAGCTTCTCTTTACCCCGCTCCACCCGTCCTCCTCCTCGTGGAGAAAGATTGCACCTATTCAATCAAACACAGCACTGTTATACACACACGCACCGCACCGTCCCTCAGAGCTGTATTCCCAAAACCTTTCACCAAACATTCCAACACACATTTCCCAGAATTCAATGCAGGAGCCCATCATCTCAGGAGGCAAGCTAGTGAAACAAAAAAAGAGATTTTTTTGGGTATTATTATTTTATTGATTTTAGTGTTTACCTCTGCTTTCAACAAAGCTCTGTATTATTATTATTGTTGTTGTTATTATTTAAAAATGCCTTTTTATTTTCTCTTGTACGTGTCGATTTAGAAGCGTGTGCTGATTGTAGACCACATAACTGAAACGGAGGCGCGTCGTCCCTCTGAATGTAAAAAGCACATTTTCATATTATACATGTTATTTTAACATTTCAAGTGTATTGTATATAAAGAACCTTTTTTTTCGATTCCAAGAGTATGAGAGAAGAACCGAATGCTGCCATGTGCAAATGTACTGCTTTATTTTCAGGACAGTGTTGATGCTTCAAAGCTATAGAGGTGCCTTGTTTTTTTTTATCTGTGCCTGAGAAACGTAGGTAAGAAGCTTGAAGCTTTCTGAAGAAAATCATGCTGCTTCACGAGCAGAATTTGTGGATAGTGTTTTCAGTGGTCACATTAAAATAACAGCTGATGCACTTTGGTTTCACGCGGCGAGGAGACAAGCACCTGCGTCTCCGGCACTTTGACCCTGAGGAGCCTTCCGGAGTTAACCCGCTTTGTCACGTGACAGACGCACACTTTAATCTTGACGTATTGTATTTTAATAGCCAACTGATGAGGACTTGATTTAACAGCACTAGAATGTGTTTGAACCCAGAATGCATCGGTGTCAGATGCAGCGAGTATTTCCTGAAGGAAACCAAACGTCTACTACTGAACGACAGAAAAGCCATCCGTGTGTCCAAAACTAGTAGCTTGAATTGAATGATTCTGTCTTCAACCCACGTGTAAATAATGTTAACTAGAGCTCAATACTTTATTGTTATAAGTTGAATTGTGTTTTCTATATACCATGCGTGTATATTACTCTTCATGTTCCCTTTATGTAATCCGCAAAGAATATACAATTTCTGCAAAGGAACAACAAATAAAACGGAATTGCTACTCTTAAAATGAAGCGTGGCTGTGTTTTGGGAATCTGATTATGATTTTATCTCACTGTAAGGATGAATTTCTGAATGTTAAAGTGTTAGATTATATAAAAAACAAACATCAGTTTAGTGAAGAATGCACAGGTCTGGGTGATATATTAAACGTGATATATAAACATTCACTTTAGGCCTGCATGAAGAGTTAAATTGCAAATTTATTGTCTATTTCAATTAATATGAATCAAACTGCAGTTGGGTTGTTTTAAGTAACCAAAAGAAACTAACACACACACAAACAATTACACACACATACAAAACATGATAACAATTAAAAACAAAACGTATTTTTGCTAATAAACTTCAAATATTCACCATGAGTTTATATCAACTATCAACTAAGTTTTGGATATGGCAAACCATTGTAGTGCACTTATTATGATGTTGATGATTTAAAGAAAATTATTATATATAATTATTTAATTATCATTTGGGGCAACTGAGTGAATGACTTCAATTCAAGATAAATGGCTACCATGGGTATTCTGTCAAAATAAAGGTTCCTATTATTGAAACCAAAAATTAAATTTAGAGAGTAAATATAAGACAAATTGACTTTAGCAAACTTTACTTAGCCATCATTTTGAGACGAAGCCTGTCTGAAATGTTGGCTATTTAAAGTTTGCAAAAGTAAGTTTGCGGTCAATTTCTTCATAAACGCATTTGCTCGGTTTCTGTTGAGGAACAGAGAGAATCAAAATGTATATCATTATATATTCACAGAATTTCATCAAAAGGCTGAAAACTATTTTTGTTTCAGTATTCTCACCCAACTCTAAACTGCAGACTTTAATATGAACCACTGATCAAAACAGCACCGTAGGATTTGTTTTAAGTATTTTTTTCTATGAATTTTATTTCCAACACATTGTCAGTGAAATGAGGAGGTAGACCTTCAGAAAAAGCCTATAAAGACATCAAATCATCAGACTGCAGATAACTATATTTAACACAACACGATGACGCCGTTCTTTGACTGTGCAAAATGGAAAAAAGTGTTTAGTGCAACGTCATTTCGAAAAACAAAATATGATACAATCAATGTCTCCTATCAGTCTTGCTTTTAGTAGATAGGACTTGATCTTGTATGACTGGAATTGCTGCCTTGACGTGTTGCAAACATGGAAGCCGAGTGCAGAGACTTTCTCTAAAGCATTTAGAAAGTAGGATCCATTTAGTTTAGAGAAGCTTTGCAAAAGTGTTCATGTCTAAATAAAGTTTAAAATTCTGATGTCATAAAGTTATTGTCTCACAATAAAAAGTCAAGCTAGCACTCAGCGGTTTTGCATGTAAACATTGGTTTGTAGTTGTTATTAAAAGAAAAACACTTGTCTTTGCCAACACACTTGAAGTATTGAGTAAAAATAAATAAGACACTGGAGTGAAATGAATTTCTTCAATTTGTTACTAGTTTGTTGTAATTGGGGGAAAATCATGCCGCAGGATTAAATCCTAACTGTGTAAAGCAGATTGGTAATAAAAATATTCTTTTTTTAATTTAGCAATGAACTAAATATATCATTTGAATCAATTTAGCAATTCATTTTAGGATCCACACTACAAATAAGTAATTTGCTCTTCCAGAACCGAATGCTAATGTGCAAACTGTTCACAAAAATGCTCGTTTCTACATCAAAATGTTCACTTGTGGACGCTGATTTTTAATCCTGCCATGACAACAGCTTCCCTGGAAGCCATCCCATAATAGGCAGCAATTTCTGACAGAAAATGGGTTGTAAAAAGCGCTGGGTGCATTACACCACAGCCTGACAATGCCAAAGTCTGTCTTTATTAGTCAAGGGTGCCGACACATTTTGGCAACATCATTGTTTGGCACATCGCGAGCCGTCTGACCGGCCGCGCGGTGCCAGAATTTGGCAGAACCGGCGACTGGCGAATTCCTAAGAGAACCAACGTGTTGGATTGGGCACTTTAAAACCTGTTTCAAAAGTGACAAAAGTCTTACCACAGGAATAAGCTTGATGTGTGTGTAAATAAAAATAATTGGAACCAATCATAAAATAAGCAAACAAATGCTTGTTTATGAAATGGACGATATCATATTCAGATTTGTCATCTCCTGAAATGCCCTTGAAGGGTGAAAGTTGAAATGTTGTTTGCCGAATTTAAACACCCAACTGTTGGACTACATTACTAGATTAACTCTACTGTATATTGACAAAAAGAATTAAAGGATCCCTTGCTAAGTACTAACGTAATATTGAATACAATATAAATACAACGTCAACACTTATAAAAAAGCACACTGTTATATATTTTTATGTAAAAAATACACAGTATAATACAATCGTACCCATAGGGATAGTATGTTGTTCTCACAGTTAAATGTCACAATCCCTCAATAACAATTTATAAAGAAAAATACATATCAATCACATTTTGGCCTCAACACGATCATTTCTCGATGAATAAAAAAATGATCCTATTTTTCACGTTTGTTTTCAAAGTGCTTCGATAAACGTCAGATTTACAGCATACCTTCACTGCATGTTTCTACAGGATTGATCATGTACAGTAAATACTCACTACATACTAAAGCCACTTTCATTTACGATAAAACTAGAAACGTGTCTCAGCCATTTCCAAAGCATTGCTTGGATTCCAGGAGTAAGAAAATAATTTTAGATTTGTAAATAATGAACTATACAGTGCTGTGGTTATTTTATTTTAAGCGTTTATGTTTCTAAACATGGATATAAAAGTCTCACATACTGAAATTAAACTTCACAGAAAAGCCACATGAATCTCACATGTGCAAAACCACACATTTTCACGTGATTCCCATGTAAATTCTCATCTCTTTCAAGTTCATTTCATTAAATAAAAGTAGGCAAGGTCCAGATATAAATTAAGTATGCATTATGTAGTAAGTAATAGAATACCAGTAAGTGTAAAACTTGATGATAAATTGGATCACTTTTAAGTTTATACTTTAGTTTTATAAACTATTTTTCCTGTGGCTTAGTGGTTAGAGCATGGCACTAGCAACACCAAGATCATGGGTTCGATCCCAAGGATTCAACTCCACTCAACTTTATTTATATAGCACTTTTTACAATTTTCATTGTCCAAGGATTGCACATACAAACAAATGTAATGCGATGTTAGTCGCTTTTAGCGTCTGCCAAATGCGTAAATGTAAGTGCAACAGTAGTGAACTTAGAGTACACTAGTTAAGAACTACATTAAGTAACTGAAAGTTTTCTTATTTTAAGTAAATTAATAGCAGTTAAAAAAAAAAAATTTTGTAAGAGATGTGAAACCCATGGGATCTGGTTGATGTATTTATGAGTTTTTTCTGTAAGGTTTTGAACCATCATTTGTCCAACATTAAAAAATCTACTTTTCACATTTTACTGCACTTATTCATATGTGTAATTCTATGTAATTCGATCACTTAAAGGAACCGAAATATCTGTATGAATAAATCTGCATGTGTTCAGACTCCACAGATGTGCAGGTTGGCTGTGTGCACAGGTTCTGTTCGGTCCTGGCTGTGCAAAAACGACACGAAATTTCATCGACATTCATCTGATCTGATGCGCATTGGCTTTGCATCCGCATGAAAACACCTCCTGCGATCATGTTCAAGCGTGCGTTCACGTATTCTAATCTGCCTTTAGTGTTTAAACAGACCGGCGCAGTTCTAATATTAACAAATCAATTCTCATCCCACTGTTACATCATCAAATCCATTTCTCTGCCTGTTAGTTCGCTTTAATGTCTCAAAAGGGTTTTTGTTTTCTACAGTATGTGCTCCACGCGTCCCAAAACTCTTTTGCATTACTGGTATTATAAAAGGGCACATCACGTCCTCGGGCATCTAACACTTGAGATGTTTCTTGCTGGTCATGTCGTTCCAGATCCGGTGCATCTCCTCGGGGGAGATCTGATGTACGGTAATGACTCTCCGGTACCTGCAGAGACTGTAAGCCATTTTCCAGTGATTGAAGCCACTGTTCTGATACGGGTGAATCGCCAATTTTCTGAGACACACACCGACGTAAACATCCTCCAGATGTAAGAGTCTGGTGTGCAGAGAAGTCTTGTAGATCAGCTCGGCCACGTCGGCGGAGAACACGTACCCCGTGCCCGAGCAGAACGGAGGGTACTTGCTCTCTGGATAAAGATCTCTGGGCATGTACCACTTGCTGCGCATGTCCCTTATAGGTCCCCCGTTGATGACGTAGCCGGTGAAGTACCTCCGTCTGGGTTTGGTCGCCGGCTTCAAGAGTTTATACACCAAGTTGTCCATGTTGACGAAGATATCGCTGTCCGTTTTCATCACGTACTTGGCCTGGTTGCAGAAGGTGGCCACCCAGCGCATTCCCATCAAAGTTTTGAGCGTGAGGTTGTGGTACGAGTCGACAAAGTCCTCCACCACAATGTCATGAAAGATCTCGCTCTCCTGCTCCACCATCTGGTTGAGCACGTTGTCCGCGCTGCGTCCCAGCAGGAAGAGCGTGATGATGCGGAGGTCGTTGAACGTGCTCTCGTCGCCCCACGTCTCTCGGATGGCCTGCCGGGCATCGAACTCCTTGTGCGTCGTGGTTATGAGGATCACCAAGAAGGGAACGTTGGTCTCGCACTTCTTGGGCTCGTTGATGATGTAATCGAATGCGTGGGGGTTCAGCGGCCGCGTCCTGATGTTCCCGAAGGTGTCGTTGTTGACCCTTTGGGCGGCTTTGCGTGCGGGTGTGGACTGCTGGCTCACGTAGGATGATGTGGGTCGGGAGATGCTGAGGTACCACAGAGCGCTCGCCCAGCAGATGACGGTCAGCACGTACAGACATGAGACTTTGGAAGGCATTGTGAGGTGTTCACGTGCGGTCGGAGCAGTAAATCTCGAACGGCTTTCCAGCCATTAGCGTCGCGACCTCAGGCAGATATGCAGATCTTTGCCACATCTGCACGCTGCGTGACGTTAACGGTCAGAAACGGAAGCATAGAATCCAGCGTGTGTCCTTCATGGAAAAACGATGAGCATCCATCCACCCGCCGACGCTCTTCCACGTGATCCACTAGACTCTGAAAAGCAAAACGGACACATGTAACCCAAAAAAGTAATTTACTTTTCTATTACTTAAAGATGCAGTAAAATATCCAAAAACGCTAGGCCACCTTTTGTTCATTTGAGTAGTTACAATATCTCAAACGTTTCCAACTATTTGTAAATCGTGAGGAAATTGTCATTTCAAACAGTGACACGGGGCCGTGTTTGGCAGTCGACTGTCAATGGCGTCATTTCGGTGTAAAAAAAAGACACTAGATGAAAATCCTGCAACGCCCCCATTGAGCACCGCGACACATTCTCCTGAGCGGTAAAACACGCGGCAAAATAGCTGAGGAGAATAGGAGAAACACATAAAACACGCAATTATTGCTGAAATTACAAGCAGGTGTACTCGACGGTTACGGTCGCTTATGCTTACGGCCTCACTGCGACCTACAGAGAAATCAGGTGTTCCTGGATACTAAAGTATTGCGTGGAATTGCGTTTCCTGATATTGTAAGCAGTCATTTTGCTGAATGTATTGCCACCCAGGAGGGCACGCTCCGGTGTGCTCACGTGGTAATCACGTGGTAAAGTGACGACACGTGCATTCCCTGTATAAGCACAGAATGTCCCTCCTGCTGGTGCGAAGCGGCACACCGGGCTTTACTGCACCCCGCCTGACAACATATTTAAACACTTAGCCAAATATTATGATTTCTATGTACAGCCGTGGCAGGAGATCGTTAATGTGAGGAGGTATTAAAGAATAGCGCGAGCATCTGCATATGTTTGGAAGCAGCAGCAGTCATCTGTTATGATGCGGGAATGGAAATGAGCCCACCGTGTGATTTCTGCTCTGAAGTTTGCAGCCATTTAGACTTTGATAAGAAGCGTGGCGCTGTCTGCCCGAATCTTTCTCTCAGTGGGAACGATAACCAATCTGAAGCGCATTTGTGGGAGGGAGAAAATATCACCAGGGAGCTTTACAAAGGAATGATTTATTGCAATATAATCCAAACAAAATTGAATGGGTTTTTTAGCCAGAGATTTCATCTCGTCGCTTGACGTTACTGACATTAAACTCGGCGTGCAGACGGATGCCTTCGCTTCTTTATGCGGAGTTAATTCTCTTTTCCTTATGAAATATGGTAAATAAACAGTTTAATGCGAGTACATTTCGGCAAACGCATGCGTGGCAAATAATGAAAATAACGTCACAAGCAAGTAGAAAGTGCTTATGAAAACAGGCTTTGTTTTCTTTATGGCTTCCAAATTGTCTTATTTTAATTTAGAGGTAAAAAGTGACTTTGGTTTATTTGTCTCCTTCAGATTTATTCATGTGCACTCAAGCCTGTTTGGCAAAAATGGAAAATATGAAAAAGTACACATGCTTAATACACACACACACACAATTATGTTTATATAAACTTTCCTGTACTCACCATTTATCATTCTAGTTTCTGATTGGAGGACGTATCATCTAGAAAAAACACAAGAGAACAGTCAAAGATATAAATTCAGTTCAATGTAATATATCATTTTGATTTCATTACAGGGACGTTTTAAGAGAACAAACATCATGGTCCACCATAATACAACAGCAATGACAATGGAAATCCATCCTCAAACATAAACAACAAGGTAATAGGCTAAACACAACAACATTCAACAACTATAAAAGCTTAAACGTCAAACTAAATCAAACGTCGGGAAAACAGATCGTAGTGTTGTCTGTCGTCTCTGTAAAGGGGTCTCTTATGACAGATTATAAAGCTTGAATAGAAATGAAAGGTATGCCCATCATCATCATCATCATCATCATCATGGCAGTCGGTCCACTTTCAATAGAGACGCCAGTGATTATAACTCATTGCATGGTCAATATCAAGCATTCTGATGGGTACACAGTCAAGACATATTTATACTTTAACATCATTTACTCCCCCTCCTGTCATCCCAAACCTGTATGACTTTCTCTCTTCTACAGAACACTAAAGAAGATATTGTGAATTTTTTTATAACCAAACAACACTGAACCGCGTTGACTTCCATTGTATGAACACAAAACTCCTCAAACATTTCTCAAAATATCTTCTTTTTTGATCCACCGAAGAAAGACTCACATACAGGTTCAATGACATGAAGCTGACAAATTGATGACAGAATTAAAATTTTTAGTTGAACTATTCTTTTAATCAAACATTATAACAGTAATACTAAATCAATCCGGCTCTTTGAAACAATGCATTTATTTATTTCCATCACTGATGAATATCCACTCAAAGGACTTTCTCAAACCTCTGTATGTTCTCCATCAATTACTGACGAATGAGAGTTTTCAACACATCTGTTTCAAATGTCAAGATGAAAATCATGGACTGTAGATTCCATTAGAGTTAAAACATCTATGGCTGCACAGATCTCTTTATGGGATATGAACGCTTGCCATTAAGCTTCAGAGTACTTTGCCAGGACTGGCGACCATCTGTCGTGTAGAAATGAGAGAGTCGTTGCCTTACTCCAACGTTTAGTGGACACCAGGAGGAAATAAATGTCAATTTATGAAATGACTTCAGAATCGGGCTGGAATCTCTCATTCTTCTCAGGTATGATGGGGAAATGTTTTTATGTGAAGAACCAGTCGGCGGATTGCATTATTTTGGTGTGTATACACACACACACTGACACACACTCAATATCTACAGTATATTAGGTGTATAGTGATAAAATTGGTGTTAGTCTTTTCATATCCACAGTCGAAAGCAGTCCAGCCAAACATATTATCTGTAAAGAAAAGTTTTGGGTTGATAACATCTTTCCCCAGCCTCACACAAGATTAGCTGCCAGAACCACACAAACACACAAACACACAAACACACACACGTTTGACAGATAATTTCACAATCACAGCAGGTTTATCAGGCAAACAGCGAGTTAATGTAGTCTGTAAAACAGATAAAGACCTGAGGAGGCTGAAAGCTTCTGTTAAAACAAGGAAAAGGTCACAGAGAGTCTCAAATTGATTGAGATTAGATGTGTGTCACTTCAATTTATTACTTCAGTGTTGTCCGAGGCATTTAATGCAAAAGCACAGAGCAAACACATTCATGATTTACTGTTTTAAAGCTGTTTGATTGATGTTATACGAAAATGTGGCAAGTGTGTCTGTCTGTTGATCTGTCTGTCCGTTCATCATTCTGTCTGTCTGTCTGGTCCTCGTTCTGTCTGTCTGTCTGTCTGATCCTCGTTCTGTCTGTCTGGTCATCATTCTGTCTGTCTGTCTGTCTGTCTGCCTGGTCCTCGTTCTGTCTGTCTGGTCGTCATTCTGTCTGTCTGTATGTTTGCCTGGTTATCGTTCTGTCTGTCTGTCTGTCGGTCTGTGTGTCTGCCTCGTCATCGTTCTGTCTGTCTGTCTGTCGGTCTGTGTGTCTGCCTCGTCATCGTTCTGTCTGTCTGTCTGTCGGTCTGTGTGTCTGCCTCGTCATCGTTCTGTCTGTCTGTCTGTCGGTCTGTGTGTCTGCCTCGTCATCGTTCTGTCTGTCTGGTCATCATTCTGTCTGTCTGTCTGTCTGCCTGGTCCTCGTTCTGCTTGTCGAGTCATAATTCTGTCCGTCTGTCTGTCTGCCTGGTTATCGTTCTGTCTGTCTCGTCATCATTCTGTCGGTCTGTCTGTCCGTCTACCTTGTCATTGTGCTGTCTGTCTGGTCATCATTCTGTCTGTCTGCCTGGTTATCGTTCTGTCTGTCTGGTCATCATTCTGTCTGTCTGTCTGTCTGTCCATCTGCCTGGTTATCATTCTGTCTGTCTGGTCATCATTCTGTCTGTCTGTCTGTCTGTCTGTCTGTCTGCCTGGTTATCGTTCTGTCTGTCTGATCATCATTCTGTCTGTCTGTCTGTCTGTCCATCTGCCTGGTTATCATTCTGTCTGTCTGGTCATCATTCTGTCTGTCTGTCTGTCTGTCTGTCTGTCTGTCTGCCTGGTTATCGTTCTGTCTGTCTGATCATTCTGTCAGTCTGTCTGTCTGTCTGTCCATCTGCCTGGTTATCGTTCTGTCTGTCTGGTCATCATTCTGTCTGTCTGTCTGTCCGTCTGCCTGGTCATTGTTCTGTCTGTCTGGTCATCATTCTGTCTGTCTGTCTGTCCGTCTGCCTGGTCATTGTTCTGTCTGTCTGGTCATCATTCTGTCGGTCTGTCTGTCCATCTGCCTGGTTATCGTTCTGTCTGTCTGGTCATCATTCTGTCGGTCTGTCTGTCCGTCTGCCTGGTCATTGTTCTGTCTGTCTGGTCATCATTCTGTCGGTCTGTCTGTCCGTCTGCCTGGTCATTGTTCTGTCTGTCTGGTCATCATTCTGTCTGTCTGTCTTGTCATCATTCTGTCTGTCTGTCCGTCCGTCTACCTGGTCATTGTTCTGTCTGTCTGGTCATCATTCTGTCTGTCTGTTAATCAGTTTGTCTGTCTGTCTGTTCATCATTCTGTCTCTGTGTTCGTCCGTCTGTTCGTCCGTCTCCCTGCTTATCATTCTGTCTGTTTGGTCATCATTCTGTCTGTCTGTCTGGTCATCTGTCTTTCTATCGTTCTGTCTATCTACTCATCTTTCTGTCTGTCTATCTAACTGTCTGTCTGTCTATGCACCTGTCTTTCTGTTGATCTGGTCATCTTTAAGTCTGTTTGTCTATCTGTCTACCTGTTCATCTGTCTGTCTGTCTAAGTTATCCTTCTATTTGTCTGTCAGTCCATCCATCCATCCATTTACGTAATATAGCTGTATTCAGCACAAAACTGTATTCAGCTGAATTGATTCTACATCATAATCAAAATAATCTCTGTCATACAGTAATTTATTGTGATCCTAATATTCCTTTTGGCAGACTGTATATCCCTGTAACTAATCTCTTTAGTGATTGTTTTGATAAATCACAGGTCTGATGCGTATAACATGCATATCAGGTATGTGTTTTAGATCAGGTGCTGTTGTAAATGATGGCATTTATCTGCTCATCTCTGTCTCAGAAGCTCATTCAAAGGCTCATTTTGATTGGAGTTGTAACAGTGAGGTGCACGCAGACCGCTTTTGTTTCATAAGCTGGTGAATTTGCATATCAATTGATTTATTCAGGGACGAAATGGACCCCCTATAAAGCTGAATCAATTGAGAAAATTGAATACACTTGCTGTCTTCTATAACCTAGCAGGCTGTATTGCTGTCTGCCGTGAGGAGCTCAAGTAAATATAAATATAGGCAAATAACACAACCTCGTTCTGAATTGAACTAAAAGTACACCTATAATAATTTCTCGCAATTCGTCCACCATGAAGGATAGATTTGTTTTGGTTAGAGCTTGTCAGCGCATTATGGGATTATTAAACTCGACAATACGCTGCTGCCCTGGAATTTGTCCAAAGAATCAAGGACGCACTTAAAACGCCTTAAAATACTCCCTAAGTAGGCACCTTGCTAGGTTTTGTTTCCGAGCCACTGTTCTACATACTGTTCTCATGTTCTAGTGTCCAAATCTAACAATTATAGAACGCCTCATAGATGGAAAATCACAAATAATTTATGAGAACAAATATATTTGTAATGCTAATCGAATCAACAGGTGCACTCATTTGTGTGAGTGACAGGAGGTCACCATGGCAACAGAACAGTGGAATGACTACCAGAGATATACTCACACAGCACTTTAAGCCTCTCTCTCTCACACACACACACACACACACACACATGCACACTAACTGACTCACAAATACACACACTAAGTCACCCACACACAGACGCGCACACACACACACACACACACACACACACATACATACATGAACACACAGCCACAGCCACAGACATATGCATGCATGCATGCACACACACATCAACACACGCAAGCACACACATCAACACACACGCATGCACACCCACTTACACGCACCTACACACAACAACAAACGCAAGGACACACTTACATGCTTGCACACACACACAAGTACGCATGCACAACGCAATCTCTTTCTAATTCTTACAATCTCACACACAACACACACATCCAAATTCAAGAGAGTATCGCCACATTTGCCCAATCCAAAGCTATTGAGATTTTCACTTAAGTGATAATAACAGGATTCTCCAGCATCTGCATCATCATCATCAAACAGTATTTCACTTCTGTTGAAAGTAAACCTGAGATATTTTGTCCTAAATGTCCGTCTTACTATTTTTAAACAGACAAAATCTAATGAGAGATATGTGAATTTCCTAGCATCCCTCAAGCCCTCGTACAGTGACTGCAGTCTCCCGTTCTCCTGACTTTTTTGGACTGTGGGGAAAACTGGTAACACAGTAATTCACTTTGCAAGAATAAAAGGTAAAAAAAAGGCAATGCATCAGGTTAATATCTCTGGAGTATGTTAATAAAGCTTGCTTCTACAAACAACATTCCGTATATTCACCATGTTAAAAACACAAAGTAAACTATATTAACTTGCGCCTGCAAATTCCCGTGGAAATCTCAAAACGTCTCCTCAGTTATTACACACGAGATCTGAGGTAGGCCTGAACTCTTTCAAATTTGACACCATTGCCAGAAGCAGCCCCCACCTCCCCGATGGGCAAGCATTGCAAAACATCCCGCAAGATCATGTATATTCATGAAAGGGAAAACACAAGTCATATCTTGAACCGCAGGGAAACATTCCAATCCACTGAAATAATTACCCGAAACAACCAGAAGATACTGTGTGCTGTGATTTATAGTGCGACGGGGGGCGAATCCGTCGTAGGAGCACGCTGTGACGACACCTATTCATCAAAGCGGTGGCATCCATTTCTTCTAGCCGCTAGGTTTGCTTTCTGCAGCCTACTCAGTAAAGAGAGCAATTATATTGTCCTCTATACATCACACCGGTGATTTATAGTCTTATACCCAGAGCCGTCGACTCAGACAGCTAACCGATAAAGACATTTCTGATTTAACAGATGCCACTTTTAATTTACAAGTCTTTATTTGTATGGGAACCATCAAGACATCATGAAATCCGATTCAGTGTTTTCTAACTCACGTGAGACACGTGTGTTTAAACGTTAATCTACATAATCCATCTTGGATGCAAATAATGTCTTGGAGTACCGTTTAAAACAGCCAATCAGAGTGCAGCAGAGTTAAACAATCATACTCCTTAAAGAAAAAGTACTTCCATGAAAGCTTACACTAGACATTCAGGCTCTGTTCATGCTAACCTTTACAAATGACAACCTTTTGGTTTTATTTTATCATTTGGTTTGCTCCACGGCACACCAGGGTAAGCTAATGTAGCATTTAGCATTGCGTTAAGGGTCTCGATCTCTCTCTCTGTGTCACAAAGCATATAATGAAATTCCAATATTACGTATTAAAATGCGTATTCATGTGTTGCAAATCCAATGTTGCTGGTAAGGATTCTCTCTGGGAAATCAGTGATCTATGTGTCAACACGTAACATTCTGGCATGGTAGAGTATGCTTGGAACCAGTGCTCGAATTGACGGGGGGCTGGGTGGATCCGGGACCCCCATAAGGCATTTGGTATCCCCCATAAGAAGTAAAAAATAGACTTGGGGAGTCCCTCAGATATTTATATTTGAGTAAAAATTATAATGGCAAATGTGATTAAATTCATGTAATGGATATGGTATATTTTGTGAATTAATTATTTTCAATAATTTATGTTAAATTTGTTTATGGGCTGGTTGTCATGTCTCTTTCAATTTGAAACGCCCCGCCCCACATCTAAAGACCGCTAAGCGCAGGACAGTAAAAGAAGCCTGTTCTTTTCTGTAAGCCTGTTTTTAATAAATAGTATATAGTATATGCAAACATATTGTGTATTTTGTATAAATTGTATATTGAGAGACTAACCCCCACCAAAAAAGTCTTAAGAGGGGGACCCCATAAGACTTGGTTCAATTCCAGCACTGCTTGGAACCTCAACCGAGGTGGTCCTTAGGAAAGTATCAGGTACTAGGTACTGTACCCTGTGGAAAACCCCCCAAAGGCAAAAGATTATTTAGGTGTGCTATAAAATACAGTTCTTCTTTTAAACTTAAATTATAAGGTATATTTTTAGTCTACTTATAATATATACTTCTGAGAAACATTCTAAAGATTACCCTTAAGTACACAATACGTATACTTAGCTGATAATAGATATACTTAAAGTTGGCATAGCGATAGCATAGCGACTGTCTTTTTTCTGTATCGTGACGTATACCCGAGTGAAACAACTTCTGAAATGAGAATTTTTTTTACGGCAGACTTGTCTTCATCCAACAACAACTGATTGGATGGTTTAAAGGTGAAAGATTTGAACGGCAGTTTGCAATTTTTTTGTCATTGCATTTGTAATTTCATGCCGACTTAAAAGTACAATTAAAGTTATTTAACTATATATAGTTATAATAAAAATTATATAAAAAGTAATATAAAAATATTATTTCAAGTATAACAATTAATAGCTAAATTGGAACAGAGTTGCATACTTCAAGTGCGAAAGTACTATAAAACTGTAAACTATGAAGTTAAGGTCACTAAATAAAAAAAGGAAAACTTGCAGTATAAAAACTACTAAGTTAGTAGATTACTGAAAGTATGTGTACATTCACAAACCAAAAAATTGTGCTACAGATATAGAACTAGTAAACTCAGTATACTAATACAGAAACGAGTTCACTGGTAGTAGTTGCAGTACACATGGAAAAATATAGTATGTTGTTTACTACTGTGTCATTTCAAGTATGCTGAAAAGCACACTTCTATAAACGAATAAATTGGCCATGTTTAGTCCCAAGTACTATTGAAATAGTACACTTACAAATGAAGAGTTTGGTTCCAAAATGAAATAATTCCAAAATCATGTTTTTTATTATGTTATCATGTTCTTATTGTGTTTTATTGTGTTAGTTAGCTGTATTTTTGTGTTTTTATGGCTTAAATAAAAACAAACTAACAGCAGTTGGATTTAAATTAACTAGAATGGACAATAAAAAAACATGATTGAAAAATAAAAACGTTATATAATTTCGAAACCAAACTCTTCAAATATACTAATTATATAAGTAGACTTAAAATGATCCATGAACTTTACTTCATACTTGAAATTATACTTGATAAATTAATTTGAAGTATGCTTAAGACGTTGTCTGTTCAATTTTCAAAATTGTATCTATATAATAGAGGCAACATATATTACATACTATCCCTGTTGTAAACATGACGTGAGCACTCCAAAAATCTTGAAAAAAAGGCATGAAATATTTATTCTGTAAAGGTTCAAAGTTTAATATTCAATATAATAGTACATATATATTTGGAAATTGAAAATGTTCTGCCCGGTGGGAATGCATCTCCAATGATGTCCAACTAAAGCATGTTTACATAAACTAACAATTCAAACAAAGCTCCGAAGGAACACGCACACACGCCAAATAATGCATGAAAACCTAATGCATACAGTACACGCTCTCTGTGTTTTCCCATTCGGTCCGGCCTATCATCATCTTCTTTCCATTTGAAAGACTCCGTTTAGCCCGTCTGCCATTTAATGATGCATGAAGGTCTCGCTAAAGATGCTGGTGTTCTCATGAGGATGACCCTTTCCCACCCAACTTCTAATTAAAGCCTGCCTCCATAAGACCCCACTGTCTGATGCCAGACTTTGTATTTTTCACACTTTAACACATAATTGAATGATTATAGCTAGACAAATCAGACAAACACTGGTGAGGAACAGCACAGATGTAAAGCGAGAAGATAAAGGCAGAAATCTGACATTTCACAGCGTGATTCCCAGCTTCAGGCGCTCTTAATGTACTTCTCTCTCTCTCTCACACACACACACATAAAGAAAGAAAGTTTAAAGTTTAAACATCATGAAGCTAAAAGCTGTTTCGAGGGAAAAAACATAAATGAATAGTGAACTGAAGAAAGAGGGATGTTGGGCTTCCTGATGCAGAATATTTTTCAAATCGACGACAAGCTGGGCTGTCTGAACGAAGGCTTGTTTTTCTAGGCCTTGTGTAATTCGTACGGGGTTTATATGATGCACACAGCTGGATGATACAAACAACTTAATACAAACAAGAATAAGACTAGAGCTGCTGTACTACAGAGAAGAGACTCTAGAACAATGAAACATTGTAGGAAAACCTCTTTAAAGTTTAAACATTTGGGATTTGCCACCTTAATGGGAAACCGGGACAAAAACTAAAAGAATAAATGAAATATGGAGAAGTCTGTCACCACGATCTTCCCCCGGTAGACATTATTTGTAACGAATGGCATTATTTCTCAGAGAACTGAGTGAACCCGGAGACCGCGGATCATATGAAGAACACACTCTCCACATGCCATTAAATATCTAATGACAGGAGCTCTTTTCATGAAGCCCGGGGAACGTCAAGCGACTGAGAACACAAGAACAGAGGAAGATTACTGCAGAGAAGAACTCATTTACTGAATAATATCCTGAAGATAACAGATGGAAGAGACGCTGAGCTGCAATCTTTCTCATCTCCACCTGAGCTCATTTCAAAACACAGAACTACACACAGACTTTCAGCTCTTTCTACATGTTGCTAGGCAAGTCTTTGCAGATGTGCCTTCAAAACTCTTACCCCATTAATCACACACGACAAGACCAGAAACAAACATCAAGTTTGTTTTGCTCTCCCTTGCAGAAAAAAAGGAAATATATAAAGGAAAAAGATTTTGATTTCTTTCTATGAACATTCTTGGCCGGTACCGAAAATTCACATGCAAAAAATGACTTTCTTACTTTGCCTTTTTTTCTTGTTTTTCAATAAAAATGTCAAAAAATTCTTGAATCAAGTTGCATTTACTTGATGAGCAAATTGAACTTAGAAAAGAAGTTTTGTCTTATTAAAAAAAAAGAAATTTCTGTGAACTTGTGCTAACAACAGGGTAAGAAAAATAATCTTGAATTAAAGTTCAGAGTTTCTTAGTCACTCAATTCAAGATAATTTTTCTCACCCCATTGGCAGAATTTTTTTGCTTATGTTAAGCACAAATTCACAGACATTTCTATTTTTAAACTAGGTCATTTTGACATTTTAGACATTTTTACTGGAAAACTAGAAAAAAGACTGTGAAAGAAAGTCATTTTTGCAGTGCAGGATGAACTCGGCCGAAAAACGATACTGAAAATTACTTTAAAACCTTTTTTTTTGCTTTTATACCCCTTCCTATCTTGATATCAAATATCAAATGAATCAAAACAGTAATTTCTCAAAGCACTTTAAGCCCTCACTTAAATATCTCCTATGTATATTCCTGAAAATACAAACCATTGGATACTTCCACGCATTTTAAAATCCAACACATGTACATAACAAACTTCACACATAGTTTGCCAGAAAAATCAAGGCCAGGAATTCACAAAGTCATGCACAAACAAAATTCCACCACCGACAAATCGATACAGCCGCACCTTTGTATCTCATCACATTTCGACATTCAAGTCTCATTTGTTCAGTCTGGAGATGAATGGCAGGCCGTGTGCCCCCGGCATGCTAACCAGCCCAGTGGTGTGCCAACACCATAAAATCAAATACAACAGTGTCAGCAATCCTACGTAAGATAAAGCGTGAGCACTTGCTCTTTATTCGCAACAGTCTGATTGACACGCTTACATTAGCACGCGTTCATCATTTGCATATTTCCAGCTTAAGGGATCGAAGCAAATTGGGCTTTGCTAAAACAGCAAGCATCAGGGCGTTAAAAAAATCAATCAGACGATTAAAAGAGTGCAGCTACATTAAACTGAATGAAAAGTTGTGATATATTGGCGTAAAGCGGGGAGGCCAGATAAGCTCATCAAATATGCATTAATGCTACATTATTCCATACAGTGTGGGAATGTGTTATTGAGGCAGCGTTCGTGAGCTTGCTAATTCACATTTTACTAATTTTACAGTTATCTCTGACACATTCTCAACATATTTTTTACTGGACTCATTTCATTACCTCGCTTTCTTAAAGGGGTGCTGTAACGATGTGTCATGCATTCTGACTTCTTTACAATGTTAAACGTGCTGGGAGAAGCAGTTTGTTGCAGCTTGAGAATCAACTGAAAGTCGTAAGTCTAATTGATTAATAGTGTGTGTCTTATTGAGTCTAACGCAGTTTCGTTCCCACTGTGTGCGTCCGCTGAGTCACGTGTTAATAGTTGCGTTTGTTTCGCGTGTTATTGGGAGATATTGGAAGGCATGTCCTGCTGAATTCAATTGCTAGACTAAACGGGTATATAAGTAGATTAACCAACGCGTGCAACCCTCATCGCGTGAAGACCGAAGAGAGTAAAGACCATCGTCTCTACCTGTGCGACTCCACCAAGCAAGGACACCGACAAGGCACTTGAGTATTACTGTTTTGCACTTATACATGTGCACCTTTTTTATTCTCTTTATTCTCTTTTCTTTATTTGTCTTGTACATTCCTTCATGTACAAAGTGTTTTCAAATCCACACTGTCATTACAACTCGAAAATCACCGGTAACACGCAGAAGGCCACGCATGGCTAATGCTAACAATCTGCGCACTCTTACAGCATCCAAAACTACCTCCATTACCTTTCCTATTGGTTTATGGAACTGCCAATCTGCTGTAAACAAGGCAGATTTCATCACAGCTATTGCCAAACATTCTGGTCTTTCTCTTTTAGCACTTACCGAAACCTGGATCAAACCAGAGGACACTGCCACACCGGCTGCCCTCTCCAATAATTACACTTTCTCCCACAGCCCACGAATATCAGGGAGGGCTAGAGGAAACGGACTACTTGAACTAATGACTGGAAATTCAAGCTGGCACCCTCTTGCAACAACACCGCCTTTGAGTCTCATGCTGTTACTGTCATCCACCCGGTAAAAACGAATGTTGTAGTTATCTATCATACCCCAGGGCACCTTGGACTTTTCTTAAAGGAGTTGGATGCGCTTCTGTCATCTTTCCCTGAGGATGGTACTCCTCTGGTGGTACTTGGAGACTTTAACATCCACCAGGAAAAACCACAGCCTGCTGTCTTCAACAACTTGACTGCGTCGTTTGACCTCAAGCGAGTCCCCACTTCAGCAAGCCATAAATCTTGTAATTAACTTGTTCTTATCTACACACGCTATTGCTTCACCCATCACTCCCAGGTCACCCCGCTGCACACGTCGGATCATTTCCTCGTCACTCTTGATCTCAACTTAACTTCTCCAGACACTACACATGCTTCCCCACTAGTCACATTGCGACACAACCTACGATCACTCTCTCCCTTCCGCTTATCCAGTCTAGTTTCAAGAGCGGTCATTCCACTGAAACTGCACTGCTCTCTGTCATTGGAGCCCTGAGACTGGAAAGAGCTTCCTCTAACTTATCTGTTCTCATCCTACTGGATCTATCTACCGCCTTTAACACCGTTAACCATCACATCTTCCGGTCCACCCTCAAGGCTCTGGGAGTCAACAGAATGGTGCTACAATGGTTCAGGTCTTACCTCTCGGGTAGGTCCTTTAGAGTATCTTGGAGGGGTGAGGGGTCTGAGTCCCAACATCTCGACACAGATGTGCCTCAGGGCTCAGTGCTTGGTCCGTTGCTATTCTCCGTATACATGTCATCCCTAGGCTCTTTCATTCGGAAACATGGCTTTTCCTATCACTGCTATGCGGAAGATACACAACTCTACCTTGCCGACATCTCGCTCTGGATGAATGGCCATCACCTGCAGCTGAACCCTTCTAAAACAGAACTGCTTGTAATCCCGGCCGATACAAAGACTCATCACAACCTCTCCATTCAACTGGGCTCATCAACCATCACATCTTCCAGAAAGGCAAGAAACCTGGGAGTGGTGATTGATGATCAGCTCAACTTCACAGATCAAGTTGCCAGCACCGCCCGGTCCTGTAGATTCATCCTCTACAATATTAGGAAAATTTGACCCTTCCTATCAGAGCATGCTACGCAAGTCCTAGTAAAGGCTCTGGTCCTGTCCAGACTGGACTACTGCAATGTGCTACTGGGTGGACTTCCAGCTTGCACAACCAAACCTCTACAGATGATCCAGAATGCTGCGGCAAGAGTTATCTTTAATGAACCGAAGAGAGCACACATCACTCCTCTATTCATTATGCTACATTGGCTCCCTATAGTCGCTCGCATCAAATTCAAGACTCTGCTCCTGGCCTACAAGACCACCACTGGTTCGGCACCACCTTATCTTCACTCGCTAATGCAGACATATGTACCCGCCAGATCCCTACGCTCTGCAAACGAACGGCGTCTTGTTGTGCCATCCCAAAAGATAAAAAAATCTCTCTCGCGCACCTTCTCCGGATCTGTTCCACCTATGAGGAATGATCTGCCCGCTGCAACAAGATCTGCAGATTCTGTAGCCATCTTTAAGAAACGTCTGAAAACATATCTCTTCCGTCAACATCTGACTGATCTGTTCTGACTCTTTTTTTCTTCTCTACTCTTTAAAAAAATAATGAATAATAATAATGAATGAATGGTTCTGTATACTGTGTTAAGTTATGTGAGACCAGTCTCCACTTTTTGATTGCACTTATGCTTTTGTTGTACTTATGCTGTACTTATGCCCAATTGCTTCCATTGCTTACCCCACCTGTAAGTCGCTTTGGATAAAAGAGTCTGCTAAATTACTAAATGTAAATGTAAATGTAAATGTCTTCTCATGCTTAACATGGTCAGCTTGTCAAAAAACGAATTAGGTGTATTACGAAGTATTTCTGTGCTCAATACACTCCCCCAGCGATTGTACAGGTTTCGGAAGGTTACTTTCCAACATATCTTGTAACAAACTTTCTTAGTCACTTATTGGACAATTCTCCCGGAAAAGCATGCGGAACGACCACACAGCAGCATGGAGAGCAGGAGAAGGAGCATTAGCAGACGTCACTTTCACTTGTGTGCAGGAGAGAGCATACTTTCACGAAGTTCAGGTGTTTGTTTGTTGCATTTGGGTGATGAATGTTATATAAACAGTGGATATAACGCTAGATTTGGAGATGGTTTATTAAACTGATATATGGAGCCGTCCCAGCGCTAAAAGATGCCGGACATGAACATCATGCGGTGAGTGAAACTGATGTCTGTGTTTTGTTGACAATGTGCTTTGGTTCAGTCTACCCCTCCCCCCGCATGCGCCATATGATTTCGTACAGCTGTATCTATTGTTATAAATGTGATCGAACTAAATACTCTTCGAAGATATGAAGTACGCAATACTACTCTATAGGTACTCAAGATTAATTTGAGATTGGCAGAAACCCCTTGTGTTACGCCCGCTTTAACATCCATCTATATTCTCCATCTCTTTAAGGTGAAGTCATTTCCGCGCCACTAGCATAGCCAAATCGAACAGGTTCCTAAACGCTCTCCTCTTTTGTTTCTTTCACAAAATGACAACACATCATTTTGTAAAGTTTTGTTTTTTCAAACCCACGAAGCCCTGCAAGGACAACTGTCTCCGTTTTCTCTTTCAGATGCTTGTTTCTGTGTATGTAAGTCAGACAAACACGCCAATTACACAGCAGGACGCCGCGCTGAATGAGACATGGACAGGACTGTTATCTGTAATACTGACACTAAATGTTGCGCCGCTTTTCATTTGGAGATGATTTCACAAAAAATGATGCACAGGGAAAATGTAAGAATTTCCATAAAGTAAAACAATTATTATTTTATTCTAATTTATTGTGATAAAATTGCAGACAAATTGTGTGTTTATGTTTTGAACATTTAAGAATGTTCCCTCATGTCATCCCAGATATATATGACATTCTTTCTTCAGCTCAACATGAAGAAATGAACCTTAAAGGGGTGGTTCAACAGATTTTCATGCATTCTGTATAATATAATGTTATATATTGGGTGGATCTAACGCTTGATTTGGAGATCGCTTGAAATTGATAGGTGAAGCGGTCCCAGCGCTAAAAGATGCCGGACATCTTTAGTTCCTTCCATAACACATGCTTTAGATCTGAAGTATGCAATACTACTTCATCACTTTCTTTCTTCCGCAGAACACAAAAGAAGATATTTTGAAGAATGTTGTTAACTGCACCACATTCACTTGCATTGGTTTTGTGTCCATACAAAAGAAGTGAATGGGGTCCAGTGCTGTTCGGTTACCAACTTTTTTCCCAAATATCTTCTTTCGTGTTCTGCAGAACATAATGGTATGAAATGACAAGAGGGTGAGTAAATGAGGACCGAATTTTCATTTTTGGGTGAACTATCACTTTAATACATCTGGGATGACATCAGAGAGGAAATAAAAGAGTATTTTCATATTTGGGCTGAACTCAAGTCAAAAGTTAAATTTTGTTTTTGTTCCTAATAAATTAGCCAAAATTGTTAAAAAGGGGGAACTGCATTAATAAATGTATCTATCTGTTAGATCCAGAGTTTATCACAGAGATATTTCTAAAATAAAGACATTTCCACCCCCCCCAAAATTTCCACCACAAGTTCAATCTTACCTGTTGAATTAGATATAAATTGAAGCAGGTTTCCAAAAACGTCTGTATGTTTATGACTTGTCTGACAGAAGAACCAATCAACTTTGAGCAGCTGATGACATCATTACAGAGCGTGTCATTCATCTGAAGAGTCTCTTCACATTCACAAAATGAAATGAACTCAACGCTGCCGGTCAGCTTTGATTTTCTCATTCTGTTTGTTTCCACAGGCGGCTGGCATCACTCGGTTATGTTTACAGATTCATATGTGTTATAAAAATGTTTAGCTGCTATATAATAATGAAACTGACAATGATGTAAACAAGACTCTACTGCCAACACAGACAGCTGCCTTGTTAGACACCATTCTAATTGAAAAGAAACCTCAATAGTGGAATAAACAGTGTCACTTTTTGACAGTCGAGAGATGAGAAATGTCAAAAAGTGTTACCTGAATTCAGCCT
This sequence comes from Triplophysa bombifrons, assembly GCA_029783895.1. NCBI lineage: Eukaryota > Metazoa > Chordata > Actinopteri > Cypriniformes > Nemacheilidae > Triplophysa > Triplophysa bombifrons. Next base: position 2,161,567 of record CM056456.1, read on the forward strand.
GTAAGAAATAAATGATTATATGTAACGGAAAGCGGCTACCGGTTCAAGATTTTTATCCTGAATAACATGACAATTTTTAGGATATAGTCCAAATCACAGCTGAACACATCAGAGATCAGCCCTCATGCACCTGCAGCTCTGCTTGAAAATTGCAAAATGATGCAAAAATCTGCCTACAGCGCAACAGCAATAACGTTCTGTTATGACACACGACATCAGGGCACACGGGAACGCCCTCGTCATCTGAAACACACAAAGTTTCAGTGAGTATCAGAGAACATTTCCATCAAATTACATCATTCATCACGAACCCCAACCTCTGAATTCAAAAGTGTCACATCGTGTTCATGTTCCTCGCACGAGTCTTTTGGTGGCTTTAGAAAAACTAGAAAAAAGTGCACAAAGCCCACGTACTGGTCTCTTGTAGTTTCGCTGACATCCTTTTAAATGTTTAACACTTGCGTGCCGTGGATCATAAGACAGCGGAGGAGTTCGTAACGTTACGAAAGATGAGAAAATAGTGACAGAAATGACGTTTTTGTGTGAACTGTTGCTTTAAAAAGAAGGCGTCTTTCGTATGATTGGCCCAATTGCTGCTGGGGATGAATCTGGAGAGAACGTGATGGTGACGCCTGCGAGCGCAGCCGAAGCAGTAAATAAATCATTTAGCACATCGGAAACAATGAGTGTCATCTTCTGGGAGAGGCGGACGGGAGGAGACGCAGCAGTGAGTACTGTGAAGTATTGATCAAATAGTGGGGAGAGTGTCTGTGTGTGTCTGTGTGTGTCTGTTTGTGTTTGCACGCACATCACTTCCTGTTTATCCCTGTGGTGAGCAGAAATTCAGGGCCATTAGCCTCTGTTGCAGGAACTCTGCGGATGAAACATGAACAAAACACACCTGCCTCGACTCACTAACACTGGGGCAGACTACCAGAGACTATTCACATTACAGTTAAACATTTATTTTTAATGCCATATTATTAATTAAGGGGGGCACGGTGACTTAGTGGTTAGCACGTTCGCCTCACACCTCCAGGGTTGGGGGTTCGATTCCCGCTTCTGACCTGTGTGTGTGGAGTTTGCATGTTCTCCCCGTGCCTCGGGGGTTTCCTCCGGGTACTCCGGTTTCCTCCCCTGGTCCAAAGACATGCATGGTAGGCTGATTGGCATCTCTGGAAAAATTGTCCGTAGGGTGTGAGTGCGTGAGTGAATGAGTGAGTGTGTGTGTACCCTGCGATGGGTTGGCACTCCATCCAGGGTGTATCCTGCCTTGATGCCCGATGACTCCTGAGATAGGCGCAGGCTCCCCGTGACCCGAGGTAGTTCGGATAAAGCGGTAGAAAATGGATGGATGGATTATTAATTAAAATATGAAAGTCTGAAATACAAATACAGCCGCGGAGAAAAATATTAGACTGTTTCAAAATCAGTTTTCTTGTTTTAAAATGTACTATTTGTGTTGCGGCAAAATTATCCTTTTTGTTTCATTCTCTGAATTACTAACAATATTTTTTACAAAGTTTACAAAAACCTTGCATTTATTTGCAGAAAATGAAAACTGGAGAAACGTGACAAGAACAGATGCTCTGTATTTTTTCAGAGCTCAAATGCTGTAAAGAAAACAAGTTTGTGCTAACTTATACTTTTCCATATTTGTTAAAGTAATAGTTCATTCAAAATAAAACTGATCCTATAAAATTTTCACTCTCGTGCCATTTTAAACCGGTAAAACTTTAATTCTTTTGCAGAACACAAAAGAAGTTATTGTGAAAATTGTGATATTTCTAATTGCATTTTGGATAAGTTTTAAAAGTGTTTTTTTTACGTGGTAATCTTGATTTTTATCACAGTTTTCATGTGTTTTGTCGTGCTGTAAGTCTTTTGCATTGCTGTTGGATGACTTTATGTCACTCCTGAGGTTTCACACTGGACTGGAATGACCACAATACACCTAGAAATGATGATTAAATGAACATTTGGAATGGTCTCTTAATATTTCACTGGCTTTATAAGCTTATCTTGAAAAATAAAAAGGCTAAATAATAATAATAATTATTGTTGTTATTATTATATATATTTTAATAATTATATTATTATTATACACTATGTTAACAATAATGATTACTATTTTATACAATTCAGTGTGCAAGTGAAAATTTGCATAACAGATTTTCACAGTGATAGCGATTTCCTACTTTAATTCTTAAGTCTCTAGTATTCATTTTTTCAAACAACCTTCTTTTAAGCCCTAAGGCACAGTTTATAACTAATCAGCTCCTTCCTGTTGCATTTAGAGTAACTATTAAAAGTCCTCATTGACTTATCGTGAGATTAAGACCCTCAGGCTAGTCCTTAAACTCCTACAACCAACCATAAACCTCCAGCCAATGTTACTTTGTATTTCCCAAAAATACAAATTCTGTCATCATGTATTCACCCTCATTTTGTTATAAACTAGTCTCATCTTAGAGGTTTTCTGTTCATACAATGGAAGTCAATAGTTATCAACCTTTTTCAAAATAACTTTTTTTGTGTGCTACAAAAGAACTGAAGTCATAAAATGGTATGAGGTTGAGACATGTTTAGGTTAATTTTTATTTTGGGTGAACTATTACTTTAACAAATATGGAAAAGGGCTAGCACAACGGTATTATCGATGCAATGTTGTGGTTTGCTTAACAGTCTAATCAGTAAGCAATGTAAATTTAAGTGAATCATGAATCACTTGGTAAACTCTTGAATTTAGTTTATGCAAACTATATTACTTTGCAAGATCAAAACTCAAGGCCATGCTCTCATTACAACACAGTATCGACAGATGGAGCTCTTATAAAAAATACAGCAGCGAGTGATTGTCCATGTAAGAGTACACCACCTCAACATCTGCAGAATAAAAACAGCACATACACATGGAGATAACACAGGCTTTTTGAGAAATACTCAAAGTTAACAAAAATCTTTTAAACATAAAAAAAGCAGTGCACGCAAACTGTCATGATCCTAAAGGTCATGTGTAGAAATATGTCAACTACTGAAGATAGTTTTTAGTATTATATAAGACTGCTTTAGCCAAAATACAGAGTGACATATCCATAACCATAAATATTGCAAATAATTTTAAAGAACAGAATTTAGTCTTTATTGAATTTTCGCCAAAGTTCAGATTTTTTAACATGCGTGATTTACGCTATTTAATTTTTTCACAAACGAAAAGTTAATTGAAAATGATAAAAAAAAACGTTTCTGGTTGAATAAAATGTAATATTTTTTCATATTTTTATGTAACTTAATTGTAATTTTCATCTAATAGTATTACTTTTAATAAGTCAAAGTCACTTTGGTTAAGCCACTACAAGGTACGGTAGTATGTGTGTGTGTACAAGATCAGGATGGCACCACCTCCCACCACCCAAAAACACTGCTCACCCTTATGCTATTACATACCTGTATAAACATTGTTCTTATGAACTCAAAGGAAGATATTTGGAAGAATATTAGTAATTATACGTTCCCGGACATCATTGACTTCCATAGTAGGAAGAATTAAATGGTAGTCAAAGGTGCCCCAGAAATTCTTCAAAATATCTCATTATGTGTCCAACAGAGCAAAAAGATTTACAATATTTTTTTTCCTATTATTGTAGTGGATGATGTCACAGAACTGAAAATTGCTAACATTCTTCCAGATATCTTTCTCTGTGTTCATTGGAACAAATACATGTATACAGGTTTAAACCAACCCGAGGGTGAGTCAATGTTGACAGATTTTACATTATTGGATAAACTATCCAAGTCTTTTGGTTTAAACTTATATCTCATGTTAATGTGTTTTTGCGCCCGTGTCCGGCTGAGCATTCAATTCTCATAGATAATCTTATCTTTGAATGCTTTAAATCCAATCAAAATTCCAAAATGAACAATGAAAATGCAATGACACAGATTTTGTCCTAACATGCCACAACCTTGTGAAGAGTTGATGTAAATACTGTATCATAGCTGTCTGTGAACAAAAAATCATTTAAGCTCATCAATTAAAGAAACATCAATCATCACGCACCTGCTACAAAGAAGCTCGGGTGTCTCAGCTTCACAGCTCCAACAACCAAACTGAGCAAATATGAGGAAATGTGAAGTTAAGAGGCATTTTATCTGTCGACACTCGGAGAGAAATTAAACGGAGAAAGAAAAATCAAGCACACAAAACCCACGAAGCGCCAACGCGCGAAGGCAGATTACAATAAATCAATGTTGCTGATCTATTCCGAGAGCCGTAATGCCACGTAAACCCATTTTAATGAACAACACGGAGAACCAACCCTTTCCAGATCAAAACACAGCTGCGTCCACATCTCATTTCACAGGTGTTATTTGTAGATTGAATACAGAGTGAATCCACTGTATAAACATCACCGGAGACACGTGCTTGTGTTCTCACAACGTCTTCCATTCCTCATCATCACTGCAATGAAGAATGAGTCTATTTCATATAAAGGCACTGTGTCCTCTCTAACCGACGGCCCTTTTGACATCTTCTCAAACGTGATTATTCTTTAGAAGTCCAGATTGCCGGTGGAAGTCAAGCAAGGTGATAGCGACCCTGCCGTTTACATCATACGTGACAAAACCGGAGCTACAAAACTCCATTAAAGTCTTCTAATAAGTCAAAGCTCTAAAGGGAATGAAGCATGACATGAATTTATTGGCCCGACGTCTGGGACATGCTGTGATATGAATATATATAAATATATATATATGGAGCATCCTTGTACAAGGCAAACAACTGCATCCCAAGGAGAGAGAGAGAGAGAGAGAGGGAGAGAGAGACACAGATTTATTGGGGTGATGGTGCAGATGCTGAAGAAAATAAGACCGTCGTTTGTTCTGCTTTGATGTGTCATCTTTATATGAGACCAAGGCCAGACGGAGGCGATGTTTTAATAGTGTTGTTTCATTTACTCTCAGATTGTGATTGCAACGGTTAAACAGTTCCGGACATCAGACTTCAGAAAGACAAGGCCACGTGAAGGAACATGATCCATCGTTCACAAACAACTTCAAAGACTTACACTGTTTATACGGTATAAAAAGAAATGGCTGGATCAAACATGGACACTTATCTTCAAGTGTGCTATTAGTTTACTTCTTTAAAACTGAAAATAAGACATAAAGTTACAATTCAGTATACTTGAAAGATGCTGACAGAAAAGATATATGTGGACTATACTTAAAAAGTATAATGAAAAATTTGAAGAATATGTGACTTGTAGTTGTGTTTACTCTTTTTATTAAGTAGTCTAGTAAATATTTTTTTTACTTAGTTTCACAGATTGTCTTACAATCCTACATGTTCAAGTTTATATAGTAACACATGATAGTACTCAGCTTTGGGGTGGAATAGTTTATAATAAAAAAAGACGTCAAATGTGAACACGGCCTTAGGTTGTAAAATACACACAACAACAAGTGGATGTTCTGCGAGATTATTCTTTCAAGTGCACTTAAAAACTTGAACGAATACATGTTTTCCTCTCTGTTGAATGTGTGCTCTGTTATACATAATAGTTATACAAATATAACCGTGCATATTTTTCAAGGACGCCCAAACAAAACAAGCTTCAACCTCAATATAACACACCAGAACCAGTACAATTCCTCCACCAACAGTTCTTCTTTTAAAGATGCATTGGGTCTAAAGCGACTCCCGTGAGAAACAAACGGACGTGGAAATATGATCTTGTGTCAGAATGTGATGCAATAAGACATGACCGTGGCTGTCTCTTCTGAATAATGTATAACAACAGCGTGCACATCTTTATCTCCCAGGAAATGTCAGCGGCGAATAAGAATCTAAATGTCAAGTAAACACCAATCTGCTTTATAAGGGGACGCAGGGAATATTGCTTCGTTTCCTCAAAGGTTTGGATTGAAATAACAGTATTTTATTGGCTCGTCTGTGTGTTTTTCTCGCCACGTGGCGATGAGATACAATCCGTAAGCTTAACTCTTAATAAAGAGTGTGTTGGCTGGTGTCGAGATATCTCCAGAGATCTCACACACTCATTCGGACCAGCAGCTCCTGTCACACAGATGACATCCCTGCCAAATTTCTCGCTCGTGCGCATATATCAGAGCCGTGGCAGTGCCAACTTCAGATAACACACACACAATCTGTGCGCTGACCACTGCGACATCCTTACACTAAAAACGGCAAAGAAATAATACCACAACAGAACAGCCACACGCTCCAGGAAACAGCGCACGCTACTTTCAGATATAGTACATTAGCTGCAGGTGTGATGCTGTAAGACGGGATAAAAGTACTCAACAACCCTGGAAGGCACAACTGAAGATTGTCTGATGTGTGTGTTCAGTGAAGTCAGTGTGTAATATTTGTTTTGAAATAGAATGTGATTTATTATTGGCGTCTCCATGCATTCGAGTGTGTGTTAACTGATGTGTTTGTGTCTCATTTTTTAAACTCTGTATGTGTGTGTGTGAGTGTGTTAAACTCTGAGTTTCTGTGTTAAACTCTGTATATGTGTGTGTGTGTGTGTGTTAAACTCTGAGTTTCTGTGTTAAACTGTGTTTGTGTAAGTGTGTAAGTGTTAAACTCTGAGTTTCTGTGATAAACTGTGTGTGCGTATGTGTGTGTATGTGCATGTGATTGCATTAAACTACAAGTGTCTGTGTGATAATGTGTGTGTGTGTGTGTGTGTAAAACTATGAGTGTCTCTGTGTTAAAGTGTGTGTGCGTGTTTGTGTGTTCAACGTTAGGTCTGTGTCTGCAAAACTCTGAGAGTATGTGTGTGTGTGTGCAAAGTATTTGTCAATCTCTTAACATGTGTGTGCATGTGGGCTAAACTCCGAGAATGTGTGTGTTTGTGTTAAAGGCTGTGTGTGTGCTAAACTCTGAGCATGTGTGTTTGTATCTCTGTTAAACTCTGTGTGTGTATTATCCTCTGAGTGCATGTGTGTGTGAATCATTGATCATGTGTGTGTGTTCATGTTTATTTGGAGCATGTGTGTGTTTGTGTTAAACTCTGTGTGTGTATGTGATGTGTTGTTTGGTTGTGGTCGCACAGAAGCCCTTTTGTGTTTATTTGGTGTTATTGTTTGGTGACTACACCCTTCTTTTATTTCACTGATTTTTTGGCAATTTTCTCACTCTCTATTCCCTGTAACATAATTACTGATTTTCTGATCTACAAACAAACAAAACCGAATCCCCTCAGCCTTTAATACAACGCTCAAAAACACACCACGTTACAGAAGTACAACTGTGTTGTGAACGCAGCTTCATGTTTAATTCACATGATGCGTCTCGGCCACTTATCTAATCCCCCGTCTCCTTGAATTGGATTTGTAACTTCTCTGAACCTCTTTTTCTTTCTCTGAATTCTCAGATGTTCTGCCGTCTCTCTCTCCATCTCTCTCCGTCTCTCTATCTCTCAGGTAGTCATTAGAGCTCGAGCAGATGGTGTGTCTGTTGTGTGGTGTCTCAGGGTCTCTACGGCTACACGGACACAGCAAACTGAAACTCGACTGTGGATGATTTATTGACTGACACGTCCTCCATCAAGGACAATGACTGAAATCAGCAGGAAATAAAGATGTTTACAGTCAGATCAATTTATTTGCTCCGTTTAATAAACACGACTAAAATAAAACCTGAAATGTGACCTCATTCTTTAAAGGGAGAGCTCACCCAAATGTCATTTTCATGTCATTTTAAACCTCTATGACATTTATATTTTAACATTAACACACAAATCACTTTCACGTTGTGGTCTGTTTTCTTTCAATTGAGACAATTTGAAATCTAAGGCTTCAGCTACTTTTTAATTACAAGATTCTTTTACAACAATTCTTCAAATGATGCCTATCATCAACATTTTGGACATTGGGTCACATAAAGAAATAAACACAGAATTCGTTTCAATAAAGGGTAAGTTTATCAAAAAAAATATGTTTGATTACTCAACACCAGATTTTCATCATACAGGCATTATATTTTTGTTTGTTTTACACAAGAACGCATTTTACGTCCTTTTGAGGATTAAGAAAAGCCTCAAACTACACAAAAACCCAAAACAAAGAAAAGCCCAAAAACAGAAAGCCTTTGGGAGATTGAGCATGACAACATTTTTATTTAAACTGTTTCTTTAAAAGGACCCAATACACAGCGTAGAGTGATGTAACATATTTTTTGTTGATGTACCAAAAAGTCGGCCTGTGAATATGTGAAAATGAATAAATGTGAGCGAGATCCATCCGACCCAAAGCCTTACACAACCTGAAACAAGTTTCCTCTCACTGCCGTATAATCCTGTGACACAACAATGTCGATAATTGAACTTGTAATTTAGCAAAGTGCAAATGAAAGAGCTGGCGTCTGATAAAACAACAGCGGCGCTCCGAGGCAATAAAAGATGAACTGATATTTCACATCACGCTAAAACACAGAAATAAAACCCCGGGAAATCAAAGGTTCTAAAACAATATCTGTCAAAACCCGACATTCAAATCCAGATGAAATAAAACTATAACATCATCAAAGAATGTTTCTGATCAAAGGACATTTAACTCTGTCCTGCTCCTCTCAGGTATGAAATCAATGAGATTCAATGGAGAGCAAATGGAAACTTGAAAAAAAGAGTCAGAAATCTTAAAAATGTCATCAACAAGAGATGTCAAAAATTTGTCAAGATAAGCTCAGATTTGTGAAGTCTGCAATCAAAAGTCAATATTATTGAAGATCTCAACATGAACTCAAACATATCTCATCACATTTACCTAAATCCAGATTATTTGACTTCGACAATCTATTCATTTACACCTCCACACTCTTTCAATAAACATTCTCATTTGATTCTCTTTTTATTTTTCAACTTTAGTGAGACTAAGTTGAATGAAACACAACTAAAAACTCAAACTTTTGCATTGAAATGTAAATGTCAGTGAAGGGAGAAACAACTTTTGAGCTTTAAAGGAGTTGTTCACTTTCAAATGAAATGTTCATGATCATTTACTCACGCCCATGTCATCCAAGATGTCTCAATGTATTTTCTTTAGTGGAAAAGAAATGAAGGTTTTTGATGAAAACATTCCAGGATTTTTCTCCATATAGTGACTTCAATGGACTCCAAACGGTTGAAGGTTAAAATTACAGTTTCAGTGCAGCTTCAAATGGCTTTTAACCACTCCAGACCATGATTAAAGGTCTTATCTAGAGAAACGATCGATAATTTTCTTAAAAAAATAAAAATGTAAATGCTTAATAAATACAAATCCTCGCCTTGTTCTGTTCTGCAATGCGCCTTCATGACTTCACGTAATACGTAATTATGTTCAACTTGTAAACACTGACTCGGTACTTCCGCATACGCGCGACCGCACACGCGCGACCTTTTCAACATAATTACGTATTTTGTGAAGTCATGAACGTGCATTGCAGAACACAGCAAGGCGAGCATTTGTGTTTATAAAGCATATCATTTTTTTTTAAATGATCGATCGATTCTCTAGATAAGACCTTTATTCATGGTCTGGTGTGGTTTAAAGTCCTTTGAAGCTGCACTGAAACTGTCATTTTGACCTTCAGCCCTTTGGAGTCCATTGAAGTCACTACATGGAGAAAAATCCCTGAATGTGTTCATCAAAAACCTTCATTTCTTTTTCGACATAAGAAACAAATACATAACGTCTCGGATGACATGGGGTGAGTAAATGATCATGAACATTTATTTTGAAAGTGAACTACACCTGTAATATTGATGTACGGCAGACAAAAATATACAGTAATAAGCAAAATGTGACACAGTCAAGATGCAATCACACTCATCATAAACGTTGTCTTACTGTAATTGCCTAGGAATGGGTTCTGCTCACAATGATGATAACCTGACTCAGGTACAGATCAGTCACAGCTCCATTCAGCAAAACGAAGACACTGAAAAGAAAATGCACACGATGTAAATGAAAATGCGCACTGTTCTCTCACTAAACACCGTCTGCCCGGACGTTTCCCACAATGCCTGAAATCTTGCGCAGGAATACAACACGGCTATAATCAGCTGTGTGATTAAAATAAGGCCTTGATTGCATCCGGCAGGTTTCTCTTTGACCTGCGAGAGGAGAAATCGTCTGGGGAGAGCTAATAGGATCTAAAGACCAGGGAAAATTTTGTGAGTCTGAACTGCGTTTCCTCATTATCGGGCCACGCTCGCGCGGAGAATGTTAAGCAGGCCGCTCGACACCGTAGGGTGGAACGACAACTCATCAAAGAGAATATTGCAGAAAGGAGCGTAGAATGAACCTGGAGACGTCAAACGTCATTATCATTATTAAGACACTTCGGTGAGATCTTGAAAGAGAGAAATGTTCAGGTTTCACTGTCAAAGGAACAGAAGATTTACTCCAAGGGCGTATCCAGCGGTGAATCCGTTCACTTGTAATTCAACTGTCTCATGCTATTAGTCTTCTGAATCTTTGTTTGTGTGGCCAGAAAGACTTGGTCTGTTCTCCAACTATTGCCACTGTTACGTTAGAGTTGTTTTTCATTTATTGAGTTTTATATGTAGGTCATATTAAAATGGTCTTGGAAACACTTTACCATAATCTTCATCTTTAGTTTTTGCTACTTTTTCTTTTTTATTCATTCATTTATTCATGTATTTATTAGGAACTGATAAACAAAACTTAAATTTGGCATTTAAATCAATAATTATCCAACTTGACAATGTGAGATTGACAATATGATTTGAAAGCGCTCCCTCAATTTCACTCACAACACATGAATGGAAACATTTATGCTCGAAAATTGACTGAATATCTTTCAATATCATACTGTAAAGACATTACTGTCCATCTCTGTGTGCGTATTACAGTGTTTGCACGAAAAATAAACACAAAAAACTTTCGTTTTCAACAAACAACCAAATATTGCAAAGTTCCTTAATGCACAACCTTTTATTTTGAAAAAATTCTGTAATGTCACATATTCTTTTGTCAAACGTAACAAATACTTAAAAGTGATTTGTGTTAGATGCATTTAACATGAATATTGTAATATTAATGCATTTGATATTATTCATTTAAATATGTATTGAAATATTGTACAAAACAGTATATACTAATACTGTGTGTGCACGTTTAGAGAGAGGAGATGCTGTTCACGGAGGGATGTTTATTTTGTACATTATAAAAAGTTTGGGAAACACTTTGACACAGCAGATGCTTTGCCAGCGCTCTTGCTGAGTCATGTTAAGGGATTTACACTATATAAATAATACATTCATAAATTGACACATTCTACGCTCTGGAGACCTGAATGCAGGAACATGGACTGTGACTCAGCTGACAACATTACGCTGATGGTAGAGAAAGAACTTTCAGGACTTTCAGTGTTGCGTTAAATGCTGTGCCTCGTTCTGGCTAAATTCACCAGTTTAATGAGAATTAGTCATGAAAAGCACAATACACAATAGTGAAGTGTAGTACAATTCCTAGAAACTAAAGGGTTATATATAGGCTAGTGAATACTACAGTATACTGTTTACATCATCAAAGTACAGAAATGACTAGAATATACTACAGTATGCTGCAATAAATACTTGGGTATTCTATGGTTTTTGCTCTAGGGCAATTCCAGCGTTATGGACGTGACATTTTGCGTTATGGAGATGACATAAAAATGCTCAAAGAATGAATTTGTTACAAATATATTATACCATCTGTTATATTTTACTGAACCCTTGTTGATACAGTCTGAACATAAAAAATTGTCAGTCTATGAACAAATTTTCTATTTAAAAAAGGGAAATAAATATGCATTATGGATTTGACTAAAAATGGAAGCGTTTTTTGAGAGACGACAAACTTTGTAGGATTTCTGTGAAATAAAATGCACAATCCTGAAGTTATAAAACCCAATGAATGGAGAAGTGATGCCTCTTTATAGAACATCAAATAGTTACTTTATTTTAATTTTCTTTTGTCCATTTATGAGGAATATTGAATATTGATATAGCGTTATGGATGTGACAATCCTGAAAATGTCACTTACCTAACAATGACAAATCATGACCTAAAAATAAAACAAATGTTTTACGAATTTGAAGAGAGATCTCACATGGGTTCTTGAATCACCAAATGTTAAAATCTGTGCTGTTACCATAGTTAAAAACGTAATTTTTCGAGGTAAGGTTGACATTTTCACAGAATTGTACAATAGCTATTATCAATTTACAAAAGTTAATACTACAGAATACTATCATATATTAACAAAGTGTTGGAATTGTTACAGTATAATACACTACAATATACTACAGTTACTACACTAAATACTAAAATACACTTGAGTATTTTGATAATTCACTAAAGTTAGTATATCATTTCAGTGGCTCAACATGTGGCCCGAACTTTTCCGAAAGTAATCTATAAATGTAAGTTTAAGTGCAAGTTTTGCCAGGAAGACTCTAATATGTTACGTTACGTCATAACCTATAGTTCTAGCCTTTCATCATCCAACACTTGGAGTATAAGCTCCGTACTTAGTTAGTCAACATGTGCCTTTGCAGATACTGACGCCAAAATTCATCCTCCCCACCCTCACCGGGTTGGTCCCTGTACATACCCTTCACCGTTGCTTTTGTCTCAGGCAGGATGTGCAAGAATCTACGACCCTATGGATTCTTTGCCAAAGAACTTTACTAAATATCTTCTGCTTCTGTTAGCCGGTCAGCTGTTAAATAAATGTAATTATAAAATCATCTTGCCTCTGGAAGTAGTGTTGAGTAGTTTCAATCGAATTGAATACAATAAATATACATTAAAATATTTATCTAAATTTAATATAAAATAAGTTGTTACTTTGAAACTAAACACAGAGTGAACTGCGGGCCAGGCGCGCACGTCCGATAAAACCGTCTGTAGTATTATACATGTAGCGATTGTTATAAAACACTAAAATATAATACTCTCCAACTGTTTACAACATTTTAATACAGTAAATGCTTCATAATTATACTACAGTATTTTTTGCTTCGGTCAGATCTACTATTAATCGAAACAACTCAAACATACAACAATTGGTGCTCAAGAATACAAGAATAAATCAAATATTACTGCGGTGATTTTCCTCTACAAGTAAAGAACTTGCTCAAACACACGTTTTGGACGGTTGCTCCGCCCCTTCAAACATCATTTCCTGTATCATTCAGATCATGAATAATAAACCACAGAAGCAGGTGTGTAACACACGAGAAAAATGCGCTGGTGCGTAAGGTTGCGTGTTGTTAGCAGAACCGTGTGCTTCTCTGACAACACATCCCTAGTGTTGTTTATCCACAGGTGAGGCGGTGGCAGCATGCAATGCACACTAATTCATCGACTGATAGGATGTGTGTGAGAGAGAGAGAGAGAGAGAGAGAGAGAGAGGGGGGGGGAAAGCAAGATAAGAGAGGATGTAATTAAGGTTTCATTGCCTCTTGTTCCCCAGGCCTGCTCTCCACACACAAGATCTAACACACCGCACTGTGATACGCAGGTAAACAGCCGAGTCACTGCACAAATGCTAAAGGTTACCCAGAAGGCGCTGATCTGAGACCAGTCACTCGCCGTCTGTTTGAGACTAAAATACAAGAATGCTAATATAAGCATAACTTGCATAACCTCTGCAAACCTGAGATCAGATTTTAGGGACTTAAATGTATGCGATTACATAATTTTAGGATAGAACGTCTTCATTTGGTTATAAAATGTGCAGTAACAATCACTACAATGGCAGTTTTATTGTTGCAAACGGTCATTCTTGCCGATATTTGCATTTTCTAGAAGAATGTGCCCAACGCGAATTTAACTGACATTTTTATGCACACGCTATGATGCTTTAATAAGATTAACAAATGCTTCCAGTTGGTTAACACAAATGTATAATTTCATGTTTCACAAAGAAATTCACAGTAAAGGATCATACTGTCAAAGCTCTCTCATTATTTCGGATGAAGACGATTCATCGGTTCATTTGCTGTTGAATTGTATCTTTGAGCAGTCAAACGTTCACATTTGCTTTTCTAATGAATCTTTGAAATGAAATGAACACCGTTGTGGATACGCAGCAGATGTCTAATGTCTATCAGCGTGATGATATTATGTGTCTTCGAAAGAATTAAAAATGTATAAAAAAGTCATTAATCGTGAGACCTTTCGACATCTTCAAACTTCTGTGAAAAATGTTTCACTTAAAGACGCAATCTGTTTTTTGGTTAACAAGATAAAATGAACAAAAACAGTTATTGAGAAAGTAATCTGTGTTGTGATATATTAAATGGCAACTTGTTTATTGTCCGTCATTTTAAATCAATCTTGATTGTTTGAAATGAGTTTTTGATATAAAACACGGGAGGAAGAGATTTACTGTTCCCTCCAGCACAATCTGTCCTTTATCTGAACATTATGGCATTATTTATTTTATTCATGCTACGATAACAAAACACAAAGTCAACTACAGAGTGCATTCTTATCATATTTTCAGAATACACTGATGTATTGAACCATAAATTAAACTCAACATGTTCAGACAGAAATCATATTAGCTTGCTTTTCTTTTCAAAGTTGAACGTTGAGAACTAACAAAATATGGCTTCTTAATGACATCCTCCTCCTCCAGGAATCGTTTTTAAGAGAAAACAAAACCAACTAAGCATTAGCAATGGGTTTGATTTCTGTGTTTTTTATGTTAGTTTGCGTGGAAAACATTTCATCTTCCATAATTTTATTACAAACATCTTTCCAAAGGAAAACATCTTTATAAAAGGTAGCCTAATCTTTAGGCTACAGTATTATTAAAAACCTGAAGCCATTTATAAGGTAATATTGTAACGTCTTGATTTTGCTTTCTGGCTTTATTGGCAATCTGCCTCTGACAGTAAAGTAAACTCCTCTGAAGTGTAATGTAAACAGTTGAGAAGAGATCGGTGGCTGGTGGAGTTTTTGAGAGATTATGTGCTGCTTTTAAAGGTATAAACTGGCCAGGCAATTTCAATGCTAATCTAATTTATACAGACTCTGGTGACTCTCAGATAACCCGAGGGCATTTTTGCCAACTCGACTGTCGCATAGGAGTCTGATCCCTGTTTAAAAAGAAAATTGTTTTAGACAACAAGCGAGAAATATAAACAAACATGGGTAGCCGTGGTTAAAAAACAATGATTCCTACTTGTTTACTATGGAAAATGTTCCCTATTCTGGGTTCACACCAAACGCAAAGAATCACGTTCCAAACTCTTTATTACGTGCATTCGCGGCAATCGCGCCTTTCTGATTTGCTTCATTCTGCTGGTAGTTCGCGTCTATACTTGTCTTTGCAGTAAATTTGTATGTAATTTACTTGTGCAAAACACTTAATCTGCATTAGATGTGAACCCAGTGTTAGAGGCGAAAATACCATCTTTAATTTCACTTCCAGAAGACTTCTATCACTGCAAATACGTACAACAAACGTGTGGAAAAAAGTATTTAGAATTCATAACCCCATGCTTATGCTGGGTTCACACCACATGCGAACAGTCACGTTCCACATTCTTTATTACTCTTGGAAAAAAGTTCTTTATTTTCGCATGAGTGACGCGATCTGACATATATTTTAAACCTTCCACCCGATTCACGTCATTCGCACCGCCTGCCGTGAGTTCGCGTCTACACGCATCTTTGCATTGACTTAATGAAATGTATTCGCACAAAACGCATAATTCGCGTTCAGTGTGAACCCAATGCTAGAGATAACAGGAAGGGGTGTTAAAATAAAACATCACATCATCAGCTAGCTATCTTCTACTCCAACTCGAAGCAGCTCTACAATGTACATAACTCCTAAGTTTTTCTTCTCTGTCACTTTGGAAAAAATGCTCTTGCGCATCTCGTCGGTTATGATCTTCCACGTACTATCCCCGCAGATTTCACTGTGTGCCAATGTGCATATATGAGTATAATGAGAATAGAGGCGATGAGAAACATAACTCTCATAACTCATTAGAAAAAGAAATTAAGCTTTCCATTACTTGCCAGGAGACTTTAACGACCGAGTTTATGTATTAACACAAAAGATTGAATAAGCAGATGTCATACAAACCTTGTTAAAACGTAAATGAGCTTTCATCCAATTTGGTTTTTGTGTCATTTATTTGCAAGCTTTTCTATAGATAGTGTTCTAAAATGTGCCCATTCAAACCTATAGAGCTAACAAGATGCACGAAATACACAGACTTACATCCTGCTACAGATTTGCAATCGATAATATGTCCAAGTCTGCTGGGAACAAATTTAGTAAAGTTCTGAAAGTATTTACATTCCACTCATCAGAAAGCAAACAAACAGCGTTAAATGTTCATGAGGAACACATGCAGCTCAGCAGAGCATTGAGTACACAAACCTCTGTCTATTTTAATAAAGCTTGACATCTGCTTGTGTTTGTGTGGCCTGTTTGCTCGACTCTCAGCGGTGAGATTAAAATGATGGGCGACTCCTCAGAGACGTCTGCTCACAGCTGCTGGCACGCTGAGCTCTTCACCGCTGAGACGCAGACGCCTGCCGCATGCCTTGGCACCACGACTGCTGTGAGACCCAAACACCATCCGACAGTACCACAACTTCTTCTGTGAAGTGCTTCTACATCACTTCCATGAACACACATCTGCACATAGAAAGTCTCAATCTGCTCTCAGTTCAGTCTCGTTGCTGTCTGCAGCAAGTTTAAGAAGACCACGTCTCTTTCTGTTACACTACAAAAATTGACATTCTTACTTAGTGTCTGTGTCTTGTTTTGTAGTATACATGTCCAAACATTCTTAAATCAAAACCCAATTACTAGACAAGAAAAGTGACCTTGGATATTTGGCCTTGTCTATATAAAGCATTATATAAGAATTAAGTACGTTTATGTTAAAATCAAGCAAAAAATCTGTCCATGGGTTGAGAAAAATAAGTTTATGTTTCCCACCCCATGGAAGAACTTAATTCTTACGTTTTTTTTCATCAAACAAGACTAAACATCTTAGGTCACTTTTCTTGTAATTGTATCTTGATTTAGGAAGTTTTTGAAGACAAAAATGCTTTGTAAGAATGTCATTTTTTGCAGTATAGAAATAAAAAACCCTTACAAAAAGTAAAAAAATGAAATAAAATTTCCTTTCATAAATATACTTTGTGTATTCAATTTTGTAGAGTAAACTAAGCATGTGTGGAACTGAAGCTGATCTTCTTTGTACATAATGACAAATGACCAGATTTACTCCAAATCGACCTACAAAAGTATATTTCAAGAATATAAAATGTGCTACGAGTATCGAACTAGTAACAATATACCTATAAGTTTGCTTGTTGTATATCTGTAAACTAGTTGCGCATTCAAAGTCAACTACTGTTGCACTTAAAGGAATAGTTCACCCAAAAATGGTCCACCATTTTTGGGTGAACTATTTCTTTAAAGTATACTTAAAAGTATACTTCAATAAACTTAAAAGTAGGTATTTTTGTCTCAAGTAGAATCAAAACAGTACACTAACAAGCATGATACTACACTGATATTAGCATAAAGTATTCTGTACTTAAAAATGTATACTGTACTTGAACCTATTTTTTGTATGGTTATGGTATAGTGCTGTTGCAATATTTTCATTATTTGGTATTCAGACAAAAAGAATAAAACTAAAGTAAAATAAAAGTATTATACATTATTATTATTATATACAAATTATACAGAAACCGACACTATTTTAATACGAAGGTATGAGAGGAGTTTCCAAAATGTCCTCCAAAAAATGACTTTTCCAATTTATGATCTATCTTTGTTATTATAACAAGCACAGAATAGAGCATAGAGCGTTTACACATTTTCATAATGGTGGCTTAAAATTGCAACAATGTGGCTATCCAATATGCTTAATATAGGCTCAGAATGGAAATTCTGTGCTTGTTAAGCCTGACCAACATATATGGAAGGTCATATACTGTTTCTGGGTCCAAACGCTCAATAAGATGATAAGGCGGACAACAAAAAATGCTAATGCTCATGGCGAGATGTAAAACTATCGGAAAACCCAATCTTAACCTTTATCTTCATAACGAAATCCCACATGGCTAGTCAGCGATTTATTTTTCATAATTTATTCCAATATTGATATCGGAGATTCCGTGAGCCTGGTGACTGCAGTGTACACTTTGAGTAAATAAATGTTTCGCTTAAATATTCAATATGAGTAAACAGTGCTTGTAAACAGCTGTTTTAGCGGAAGCCCCGCTTGAAATGAATAGATGCTTGGACCCGAAAACGGTGTTCCTCACGTCACCACTGAACAAGTGAATAGTTCTCCATAAGAATGCTCTGTAAATATGAACTCTATTGACGTAAGCCTGAGGGGTTTCCATCAGCGCTGACCTCTTCTCGGGTGAAATTTCAGACTTTTGAAACCTTCTAGAAAAACAGCGCAAATAAAACACTTACATTTTTAGTTTTTAAACAACAAATGGTCATTGAAAATATTAATCAGGAGGTCAAACTTAATATCATATAAGCTGTTTATTTTAGGCTACATATTTATTAGTCAACCCTCTTACTGACATTTTGGGACACGTCTGCATACAGTTTAGAACATTTTTACCAAAATGAATATTAAATAACGAAACCCCAAGATATTGATGGTTGGATACAGTCAAGGTCAAACATCTGAGGTGGGCCCAACATCATGATAGATTGCCAAGACTATAGAAGCATAAACAACACTTTGTTTGCAATGCAATGTTGTAATACAAATGTAACAGGACACTGACATGTCCCTCCATTCATGAGAAGTGCATTTCATCCGTGTATGTTTTCCTGAAGGAAGAAAAGAACCGTGTTCTCCTGCGACCTTGATGTAGCCGTGTGCTCTGTGGGATTGTGATGAAGGATGTATTTACACTCACCTTCTCTGTAAGAACATCGCAGCACACAAAAGCCCGGTGGAATTCACTGGCTCTCGTCCATACAGAGGTCATCAGAGAAACACGGCGAATCTTACATGACTTTGATACACGCCGCCTTCTTTTCATTAATCATTGCGTAGGGCAGAAACACGCTTCATGCTCGACTCATGGGAGAGAAAAAAGCGCACATGAGATCTCTTTATCTCAGTCGTTTCTCCTTAGTAAAACGAATAAGTGTCCACAAGAAAAAGCATTTTTAATCCCAATTATTTCTCTTAGACGTAAATGAGATGGAAGGCAAAAGGCAAATATTTCTGCATCTCTGATATATTTCCAGAAAAAGATTTTGAAAGAAACACCTGAGACTAAGTTGATAATTCAATAAAAACTTAAATTATCTCCTGAGCTATGAAAGAGCAACCTCTGAGCAAAAACATTTCGTCTGTGTTAACGCTAAAGTTTTAATGTATATTTTAATGTGAACTGGGAAATCTGAGCTCAGTTTGTGACACTGTTGAGATCTTATGGAGTTTCAGAAGAGAACGTTTTAAACTCCACTGATGCTGAAACAAAAATCTGAGGTCACTATTTCAATATAAACTCAAGCACTTCCATGTTTTACATCAAAATTTAACAACTGGCAATTAAAAACTTTAAAATCAATTACAAGTATATGGAGCATACAGTTCTCTATGTACATTTTATGAGTTTTATGGTTATCATAATGTTAAGAAGAGACACAGCTTTGGGGCGTAAACTTTGGTTGTTGTTATCTCAATGGCTCAATCTCATTCCTGATAGAACAGGCTGGAGGTGGGCGGGGTGCGAGGGGTCCGACATTGTTTTGATTGCTCTCTTCTTTCACCATGTGTTGGGTGTAAGACAATCTGTGCCCGGTGATCTTTTCACCCGCCCTGATAATAGATCTTCTCCTGCGTGAAGCATAAAACACGCTGAGAGATGACGTGAGTAGATGATAGCTGTCTAAAACTGTGTGGTTAGTTTGTGTGGCAGGCTGAACTTCTCTTGATGATGGAGTTTGTGTTATTGTTCCACTTGAAATGACTATTCCTTATATGAAAGATCTTACCATGGACAGAATGCAAAAACATAGTTTAATTTGGTTGTTTTGTCTTGTTTTCCTACTCAATTACCCTCAGATTTCTAAAACAAAATATATTTCTCTCAAGAAGCAAAATGCTACAGAAGTAAAAGTTGTGATTTTTTGCTTATAACAAGAAAAAGCTTTTTACTAAAGGGGTGAGAAAATAACGTTGAATTGGATTATTTTTCCCACCCCATTGGCAAATAGCTTTCTCTTATTTTAATCAAAACACTTTATAAACATTTTAAAGCGTCTGGCTTTTTTGGAACCGTGAACATTTCGTTTTCTGTCGTCGCTTACAGAAAAATCTACAACAAAAGTGCACAACCACTAATGAGGCATCTATGCATATAGGTCTATGTGTTTGAGATCAAGCTATAAAACCAAGGAACAGCTTATAAAGTTTCATGAGTATTGATTAGCAGAGATGGGAACAAGTCACATATGGTCAAGTCCAAGCAAGTCTCAAGTCTTAGCCATCAAGTCTCGAGTCAAGTCTCGAGTCACAGTTTAGACAAATCAAGAAAGTCAAGTCAAGTCAAGGCTTCACCCCAAGCAAGTCAAGTCGAGTCCTGATAAGTGTCAAGTCAAGTCAAGTCGCAGTGCTAAAATAAACAGTGGTTAATTTTTTAGATTCATGTTTATTTTTGCACTGAAAAGATGAACTTATATACATACCTTATGTATCTTATTCACATTGCTATATATGAATTATATGCATATCTGTGCAAAATTAATATCTGAAAATAAAAGTGTTGCTTACACAACAGAAATCCAGTCTGAAATGAATAATAAAATCTAATTCAATTTATTTGAAACATCTTCACAGAAATGGAAATACTCGTATCAGACAGAATGACTTAAGCATTTATACAGACTATGCAGCTTATAAACTAAGAATTGTGACTGAAAACTTGACTATTGTATGTTTTAAGTATATGATGCTGTAATACTTGTGCTGTCCATTAAAGTGCACAAATAGGCCTATAGGGAATTTGCATCTAGTTATGGGAATCCCGGATCATTTTATTGCCTTCGATATTGAATCTTGTTTATCAAAATGAACGGATCTTTTTCATTTCGGTAGAATATAAATTAAATGTATGTTAATATAGCCCAGTGATGAAGTTATGATGCTTAATCGTCATCTCTGTGGTGGACGCGCAATATGCAGTTTCATACGTTATATATAATCTGAGAATATTTGTTTTCTATTTGAACTGGTTTCATTATTTTACAGCACAAAACGTTTTGTTGTTATTTTGAGTATAAAAAATGCAAACAGTTAACAGATTCAAACTATGAAATTATTCTCGTCAGTATGACCGAAATTTTTTTAAAGAGTTTTTTAAGTGCAAGTGATCTCACCGGCGCGTCCATGTCAGCCGGTCATGCAGTATATAAGCGAGCTGCTATTCAGCTTCCACACGCAGTCCACACAAACACTTGAACATGCGCTCATTTAATATAGACATTAGCCCACATGTAATACAGAGAATGCCTTCTGTATTTTAAGATGATTTTAATGTTTTAAGAACATAATAATCTGGGCTGCGGATTCCCCAATTCATCTACTCATGAGATGAGATGTAGGCCTATCAGTGATGATCGATGATCACATTTCTAATAATAAAAAACAACCAAGGCAAAATTATGACAAACAGAAACGATTAATTCATTACATTAGTGATCGTTTTATTACACTGACTATAAAGAAACTACTGTCTTACCTTGCGTCGTGGTTCTAGTAATGTCGGATGACATTCGACGTTGTGTTTGTCAGAAATCCTTGCGTTGCATACTCTGAACTGGACCGTGAAAATAAAAAAAGATTTGCCAGTTGCAAAGTCCTTGTAGCCAAACGTGACTATCTGAGGAGCTCGACTGTTGTCCGCCATTGTAACGGCCACAACTGTTTCCAACCGCCAGAGGCGCGAGAGCAGTTTCCTCTCTATCGTAACTGCTCGTCAGTAATTGGCCGTTACCTTGTTTGACGCGGTTTGAGTTGAGCAGCGTTAAAGGCACAGGCGCTGTAGTGCTGCTGAGTCACAATAATTATTTTAGCTAATTTCATTACTTTACAAAGTTCAAGTCATTGTCGAGTCTTCCATTTAAAGTCAAGTCAAATCTCAAGTCACTTGCTCTCAAGTCAAAGTCAAGTCAAGTCATTTTCTTACTTCAATCAAGCAAGTCGCAAGTCCTGAAAATTGTGACTCGAGTCTGACTCGAGTCAAGTCATGTGACTCGAGTCCCCCACCTCTGTTGATTACTGTACATCATAAGTCAAAAAATTATGTAAATTTACCATGAGATCCTCAGAATTCAAGTTCTTCACGTTCTGTGAGTTTAAGATGCAGTCACGGAGAATCAAGTGTTCTGCTACCTGCTGTCTATCCACCACATCTAATTCAGACCACCAAGCGGCCGGCCCGCTTGAAGGCTTTTGTGTGAAACCGAGTCTGACGCCATTTAATAAAACACGTCAGATTTCACATTTGCCTTCTATTAATACAAGCGCGGGTCTCTGGGATCTTTTTCACTGCAGAGATCATCATCATAATGCATTTGTACAGAACGCTTACTGCTACTGGAACACAGCCTTCGTTCCCACTGCACAGAAATCCGATTTGGGTTTTAAATGTAATCTTTAAAATCGACTACCAGCGGGTGATTTTGCCAACGGAGTCCATATGTTCAGACAGTAAAGTCGATATCAGGTATCTAAGTTGGTTGCTATGGTAATGGATGTAGGCGTATACACACAACGTCAAGAGAATTTCTAATACAACAACCAAGAGCTGTCAGCGTGAAACAAGATGGAAAACTACAATGTTTATTATGACATCTCATCATATGGTGCATGAAAGAGATATTACTGTATTTTATATATTCATGCATACATGATCAGTTGTTCAGTATAAACTATATAGAAAAGGTCCCTGAGTTCACTGTCTGATTAAACAATGCAGGACAATTGTGACACAGTTCTGACAGATCTGAGCTCACTGTAACATGATTCTTTCACAAATTTACTAAAAATTCTGACAGTTCAGACCAAGACCAAGTCCAAAAAATACAGATAGGCCTACTTTGAGTCAATTTGTAGTTAAAGTGATTCAGTATACACTCACCTACAGGATAATTAGGAACACCATACTAATACTGTGTCTGACCCCCTTTCACCTTCAGAACTGCCTTAATTCTACGTGGCATTGATTCAACAAGGTGCTGAAAGCATTCTTTAGAAATGTTGGCCCATATTGATAGGATAGCATCTTGCAGTTGATGGAGATTTGTGGGATGCACGAAGCTCCCGTTCCACCACATCCCAAAGAAGCTCTATTGGGTTGAGATCTGGTGACTGTGGGGGCCATTTTAGTACAGTGAACTCATTGTCATGTTCAAGAAACCAATTTGAAATGATTTGAGCTTTGTGACATGGTGCATTATCCTGCTGGAAGTAGCCATCAGAGGATGGGTACATGGTGGTCATAAAGGGATGGAGATGGTCAGAAACAATGCTCAGGTAGACCGTGGCATTTAAACGATGCCCAATTGGCACTAAGGGGCCAAAAGTGTGCCAAGAAAACATCCCCCAAACCAATACACCACCACCATAATTGCATTAATGAGAAATTGAACAGGTGTTCCTAATAATCCTTTAGGTGAGTGTATATGTGATGCAGTGATTTTAGTGATTCAGTATAAATGTGATTCAGCGATGTTAGTTATTCAATACATATGTGATTCAGTGATTTTACTGATTCAGTATATAATACAGTATGTGTGATTCAGTGAGTCTAGTGACTCAATATATATGTGACTCAGTTACTTAATTGATTCAGTATGTATGTGATTCAGTAAGTTTTGTGATTAAATACTGTATTTATGCGATTCTTTGATTTTATTGATTCAGTATATATGTAATTCACTGCGTTTAGTGATTCCATATATGCGTGATTCAGTGATTTTACTGATTCAGTATACAATACAGTATGTGTGATTCAGTGAGTTTAGTGACTCAATATATATGTGATTCAGAGAGTTAAGTGATTCAATACATACTGTTTATGAATTTACAGACTTAGTATATATGAAGAGCAGTGTTGGGTGTAACTAGTTAAGTAATTAGTTACTGTAATTGAATTACTTTTCCCTTGAAAAAGTAAAGTAAGGGATTACTCTTGTCTTTTCTGTAATTTAATTACATTTGCTTCTGATGTAATTGAGCTAAATAAAATGTGTGCTTTAATTTATCTTTCTCACATTTGTATAATTTAATAATTAATGTAGTTATATATTATTTAATTGAATGAATTAAAAAAAACGTTTCATGTCTATCCTTGAATCACTTAACTAATCAAGGTTGATGTAGGATATAGAAAGTCATTAGTAATAAGTCATTAAATACTTTTTGGAGAGAGCCATTTGTACATTAATCTAATCACACAATGGAATATGTAATTAGTAACTAATAATTAATTACTTTTTCAGAGTAACTTACCCAACACCGATGAAGAGTTTGGTTCCAAAATGAGATGAAAATGTTTTTTTATTGTGCTTTCCAATTAATATCAAACAATTCAATCGGTTCGTTTTGATATAAGCCACTAAAAATACAGCTAACACAAAACATGATAACATACATGATTTTTAAAAAACGAGTGATCTCATTTTGGAACCAAACGGTATTTAATTCAGTGAGTTTAATAGTTCAGTATATATGTGGTTCAGAGATTTTTGTTATACAGTATAACTGTAAATAATTGATTTAATAGTGATTCGGTATATAATCAAAACCAACAACAACTATAAGGTTTGGCTCAAGTTTGTAAAAGTCAAAGTTATAAAAAAGGAGTTTGGCTGCCTGTCTGAACAAAGCCATAGTCTGCCCTCACAGGATATGACCACACAATGTGTAAAAAGCATGAGGTCAAAAGAGAATGTCTGACAGGCTTTGGGGAATGTGGGTGTGTGTGTGTGTGTGAATCCTGTACACTTGTTCTACTACACAAAATTCAGCAAAGTTGCTGTGACCATATGAGTGGTGAGAATGTTGTTTTCTCAGTGTTGGCTTTGAGTACATGACCAGAAGATAAATCTCCTACAACCTTCTGGTCTCTCTCTCTCTTTCTGTCTCTTACACACACTCATAGAGTGATTGAGTAAACATCTAGTTTTTAGTTTTAGGGGTTACTGGGCCATAACAAACCACGAAGTATCGCGACCGACCAATCGGAGTGAAGTATTCCAGAGAGCCGTGAAAACAGTAAGCAGTCTTTGATGAAGGTTGAGAGCAGAAAGGATATACACACGACTGCCGAGATCTCTTAACAATGACTGCTTGTTGTTTTTGATTGATCAAACCTCTTCTCAGAGCAGATGGCCAAACCAACTGCACACAGGCCTCGGGCGCTTTCACATTCAGAGCGATACAAGCCGAAACCTTGAAAAATGTTTCTCACTTTCTCTCCCACACGCAGAGCACATACACGGCAAGGTGACAGTGTGCTGCACATTAGTGGAGCGCATCTATCATTCATCACTCAACAATATATGTGTGTGTATCTGAGAAAGACGGCTTCACATGCCAGAAAATAAAGTATAAAGTTTCTGGATGCTGTGTTGCAGGTCTGTGAGCCTAGAGACACAGAAATATGGAGAGGAGATGAGAGGAAAAGAGACAAGATCAGACGACAGACGTGAAGAGACGAGAGGAGAAGAAAAAGAAAAAAAAAGAGAGAAGATGAGACGAAAATAGAAGTGGAGAGGAGATGATAGGAGACGTGACGCGACGATAAAATGAAAGTGGAGAGAGTAAAAGACAAGATGAGAAGACAAGATGAGACTGGATTATAAGAGGGAAGAGAAGAGAGAAACAGGTGAGAGAAGATGAGATGAAAATAGTGGAGAGGAGAAAGAGATGAGAAAATTGAAGTGAAGAGAGAGTTAAAAAAGACATCAAAGGAAAGAGAAGTGGAGAGAAAGAGAAACGGGAGGAACGAGCGGGAGAGAAAATACGAGTGAAGAGTTTTAACACCCTTTTACAAATCCATAGTATTAGAATGATTTATTCTTTAAAATAAATAATGAAATGAAAAAGAAATAACCAAATGATATCCTCATCCAGAATTGAGAGACGACGTGATCAAAAAGGAGTGGAGAGGAGAAGAGACAAAATAAGAAAATAGATATGAAAGAGAAAGGAAACGACGATGGAGAAGAGATGATGACAGACAGACTGTAATAATACTATATTTCAATCCCAAAAATATTTTTTCTGATTGAAATTGAGAGAGACGGATGGAGAGACAGGTGGGTAGACACACACGACTCTATTCGCAAACTCTTCAGATTGTCTTCCAGCAGAAAAAACCTTCAAAGAAGAACAATTCATCCCTGTTACCGAGAGCAACGCTCCAGACTCAACCTGTTACAGCAAATCAATGTTCCATCTTATTGTCGGACTAAATGTGCGATTTATGCGTAGCTCTCCAAGCGTACCTCGAGTGTCAACTCGCATTGAAATGCAGACAAAAGAGAGAAGGGCTGAAATCTGTCGTGAGAACCCATCGCTTCCATATCCACACGACTCGCTCGATTGTGCCGCATGAGCTGTCTGAGAGAGGAAGACGCCGCCGCCCCGCAGATGCCACACACAGGACCCCGAGGGCCAGACGAGACAATCTTTCCATGACCTTTTTCTGTGCAATTTCACAGCGAAACAAGCGTGAATGTTCACGCCCTGGATCTGGGACTTCAGCTCGTGTGAAAGGAACAAGCTCCTCTCGAAAAATCATCGGCGGCGTGGCGGACAGCTGCGTGTGCAAGGAAACTAAATGATCATTTAGCCTGAAGGTTTCAACGGTGATTTCCCCCAGCTGTTCGCTCAGCAAAGCAAAACTGTAACAAGCAACAGAGTCATTATGGTATTTGTGCTTCACATTATCCATGCTCTTTTGGCCAAATTACACGGTTCGAAGCTCTTTAATGCTCTTTAACTTCCACACAATATGTTTCTGTTTTATACAGTCGAGACGCTGTGAATGTGAAGATAACAAAACACGATGTTATCATGCAATGCAGAGGGGTTTTGAACACATACTAACCAAAACCGCCCTTTCCTAAAATCCTCTAAAATCGAATCATGGAGATGCATGCTTTTGCGATTGAAAAAACAGATCTGAGATCTCTTTAATATCCAACACATGAATGAAAGCACTGGAGATGAGACTCCTCGTTTGATTTTCTCCCCCGGTAATTGTTGTTAATTGTTGTAAAGGTTTAGATGAGATCTCAACAATGTGATATCTCTCGACTGCTGCATGTTATAGAAGTGATGGAGGATGCAGGTATTATGAGTTCAGGACAGAGCAGATGAGTCAAGCTCACATCCATAGTAACAGTATCCGTAGTAACCGTGAATCTAATTCATAAGGAGAATTAATGTGCTAAGTACATTCAATTAATTCAATAATTAGTCATAGCTTGAAAATTGGTGGCATGATTGAACATTCAAATGCCAACGGTAGACCCTGCATGTCTTTCCCAACCTTACACACATCTACACACATATATGAACACACACACAAAACACACACACGCAGGCACATGCACATGCAAACGCAGAAAAAAAACACATTCAAACACACACACACAAACGCACGCATTCACACTCACAAAAACGCACACACACACACCCGAAAAAAAACAAGCATGCATTCACACACAAACGCATGGGTTCACACAAACACACACGCATGCACACACACACGCATGCACACACACACACACACACACAAACTCAGACAGATATGTTTGTTTGACTATACTAGTGGGGACATTACATAGACTTCCATTGATTTCGTATCAGGCTTATGATATATTCTATCCCCTACACCAACACCTAAACCTGATAATCACACAAACGTGTGCACAATATTAGATTTAAATAAAATAATGATTTGATCTAAATATGAGCCTTTTATTTAGTGAGGACCAGCAAAATCTTGCCACAAGTGGGTTGAAATAACAGTTCACACTATTACTGAGAACAATTGGGCCCTCACAAATATAGCCAAACCTTATACGCATACATTCACACACACACACACACACACACACAAACGCATAGACGCACAAACACACACAAACACACACACGCACGCACATCCACACTAATGCATTCACATACACATGCATGCATTTATACAAACTCACATGTGCACACAAGCATACACACTATAACACACGCATGCACACAAACTTTTTACATATGTGTTAGATGTTTTTCATATTACTTCAGTTTATCGTAACAGAGCTTGTTACAGTGTGTCAATCATGTTTGTCTTCTGCTTTTATTGATTCTCCTGAATAAACACATCAGCTATTTCTGCAACATAAAAAGCTGCAGGCATTTTGGACGGTTGTTCATTTTTCAGCATTGTGATTCAATTTAAAATCCCTATAATCCCAAGCTTAAACAATGCTTCTTTAGCTATGGTTATTTGTCTGTCATAAAAAGCATACAGCGAGAGAAACACACACACACACGCACACACACACAAAAAACACACACACACAGCTCTCTCCTGTAGCCACAAATTCAAAGTGGCACTACACAAATGTAAATACATCTCTCTCTCTCTATCTCTCTCTCTCTCCGGCCTCACCTTCCTGCGAACTAAATTCAACAAAAACACATCTCCAGAGCTGTCACCAGAAACTATTGTCTGCAAAGTAGCCATTTGTTCCTCCTACAAATGACATATTTCCTTTCTTAGAAAGAGTCAGTGATGCAAAACCATAAGAACCATTGTTTCATAGACGAGGTCATTTTTCAAAGCTATAAATAACTTGTCCAGGTGTTTTATTTTACAACCCAGAGGAAAATCTTTGTGCTCAGATGTTGATCTTTCGTAGCTCAGGAGATTTGATGAAGTTCTCAGAAGTGTTTCGTTAAGTATCAACTCGAGAAATAAAAGAAACAAACAAAACTGTAAGTGTTCATGTATAAATGTAGGTTGTCGAGGTCAAATAATCTGGATTTGGGTAAATGTGATGAGAAGTGTTCATACTGAGATCTTCAATAATATTGACTTTTAATTGCACACTTCACAAATCTGAGCTCAGTTTGACACATTGTTGACATCTCTTCTCAAAGACTTTTCTCAGGAGACGCTGATTGTTTCCATTGTCTCCATTTAATGTCATTGCTATGTCTGAGATTTTAAAGTGATGTCGTTGTGATATAGACACAGAGACACCCTATGTAACAAAAGCAGCAATCCTCCAATAAAACACCCAATTGGCTTTTATAACGTTTCATATTTTCAGTAAATTGAACTGTTTTGAGTCTTTTATTTGTAACCGAACCGTCACGCAAGGTGAACCTTTTTTTGCACCGACGCCAGAGTTATTATTCCTCTGTTATGAATAATCTCATTTTTTTGGTTTGGGTCCAACCCGCATCCACGTTCCAAACAGAAAACAGAAAAGAATCAAATGACACGAAGTGCATTTAATTTGTAAATGATTAGAATCACAGGATTATCACAAATACATATATTATTATCAAACTGCCTTTTTCTATTTGATTTCTATTGTTAAAGTGAGCTGACTCCTCCCATCGCACTTAACACAAGGGTCATAAAGATGGGCGGCACGCTCACCCAAGAGGTCTCCCAACCTGGTGGAGAGCATGTGCTGCATTATTTATCGGCCATTCAAGTTATGATTATAAACTATTACCGCTCTCATCTCCACCCCTGCTGAATGTAATCTGACTTCAAGGGCAATTGCACTGCAAAGTCATTCAGTTCAGAACATTTGTCGAAGCGTTAAGAGTTTAAGAAATCCCAAAGAAATCCATTATAAACCTTTTTAAAACGAGCCAAAACGCGTTCCAAGATCTGTCTTAAAACGCACAATCCTGCAGTGAAGCATATGTTGGGAAAAGCATCCTACCATCTAAGGCTCACTAGACGTTACACGTGTAAGAATGCCAATGACGGGATGTCAATTTGGCCAACATTCCCTCAGGATCACATGAATAATTTCTGTAATTACACCGGAGCAATCAATCGGAGCCATTGATTATTGTATTAGAGAATGAGACTGACAGTACAAAGGAGCCGTTCATCTCCAGAGAGACGCGGCATGGGAAGAAAATCACTACCTGGGGGATTTTTACAGCGTTCAGCCGACATACAGCACAGGCACAGTGAGCTGGTAATTTATACACAATCCACGCCTCCTCGCACCTGCCCTCACGCTCCGACGCATAACCGCAACTTATTCTCACGCAACACACGCCTACGCGCAACCCACGTGTCATTTGTACTCGCTAGTCAGTTTGGCACGAAACAATAGATGAAGAGAAAATAATTGACCGAGCTAGAGATGAGGCACAGAGCTTTCAGCCTTTATTAACGTTTCAGAGAGATATGGAGGAAAACATTCTTGGGTGCGATTTGTGACTATAAGGAATGCATATGTTTTGTGTAGAGAGAGGGAAATATTTGTATTCTCATCAATGCTAAACAGAGTTGCGATTCAAACACATGTGAGTTATTGACCAGCCGGTGTTGCCGTAGTTCAGCTCCAGGTGTATTTACATAATTACTTTGGTTGTTTTCTGCACAAACACGCCTCCTTAACATTACGCTTATTGCCGAAACAAATGCAAATCTCAGTGCTGTTTGTCTGATGCAATTACCAATTCTCTTTGACAGCCGACGGAAAGCAGACATAAGACGTTTATTTTAAAGAGATGTTTGTGTGCGTTTCTATGTGCATGACAGAAAATGATGATGGAATAATGGGGAACAGCTTATCAACTGGAACATATCCAGACGCAAGGCGTCCACAAGAACACGTCCAGCATTTTAAAGAGCCGATTCAGGTGTCTGGATTCCAGTAGCATCCCGTCCAACCGAGCGGCAAAAAGTGTTCCGGAAACACGGCATGCACACTTCCTTCAGTTTTACATTTAGGCATTTTGCAAATGCACAAATTTTTTAATCAAACTACACTCTTAACATAAAAAGGTGCTTCAAAAGGTTCTATGCCATAGAAGATTGGATCCATAAAGAACCTTTCTGTTTCACAAAAGGTTCTTTGTTGTGAAAAAAGGTTCTACAGATTATAAAAATTTAGGAAAGAGATGGTCTTCAAAGAAACTTTGACTGACTGGTTCTTCGGGAACCAAAATTGTTCTTCTATGTGATCGCTATGAAGAATCTTTTAAAGGGGTACTTCACCCCAAAATTTATATTCTATCATAATTTTCTCACCTTCGAGTTGTTCCAAATCTGTATATATTTCTTTGTTCTGATGAACACGGAGAAAGACATTTGGAAGAATGTTTATCACCAAACAGATTTTGCCCCACGTTGACTCCCATAGTAGGAAAAAAAACAATGGTAGTCAAACGTGCCCCAGAACTGTTTGCTTTCCTACATTCTTCATAACATCTTCTTTTGTGTTCAACAGAACAAAATAATGATAGTAATATTTCCTATTATGGGAGACAATGGGGGGCAAGAAGTGTTTGGTTTTATGCATTCTTCCAAATATCATCCTCCGTGTTCATCAGAACAAAGACATTTATACAGATTTGGAAGAAACCGAATGTGAGTAAATGATGACGGAATTTTAATTTTTGGGTGACTTATCCCTTCAAGCACATTTATTTTTAAGAGTGTATAGTGAGTTTGGAGCATGTGCTGTTACCCGAAATGTCCTTGGGTATTAAAAACAAAACAGTCAACATGTACTTAGTTATCAGCAGCAAGCGAATTTCTCGCTGAGTCTTTAAATCCCTGAAAAGGCTCTGTTACAACAAATGCCCCTGTAACTTTTAAGCACATATCGCCTCTTTCAAAGACTTGCAATTTGTCTAAACTATAAGCCCCGTAGGCCACGTACTGTATAACCTCTACATCTCAAAGCCAGCTAGTTCCAAACAGAGAGACGACATCAGAGCGACGAGACTTTCCTTTAACCGATCAAATCTCACCATCCTGCAGCGCGACAGAGACGCTGACAAAGAGAGACTCGGCAGACAATCAATATGAGAAAAGTGTTTTCAATCTCCACCGCACACAGACACACTGAAGAAGAAAGTGTTAAGATACTGCTCATTTGAAGGTGAAGTGTGTAATTTCTGCACCGCAAGTGGAATGGCAATCTAGTGAAGCAGACACACCGTCACTGGAGACGTCTGGAATAGCATACTAACATCATTTCAAAGGAGAATCTGAATCTTTCGCTGAAATGTTGCTCTGTAATGTTGCTTTTAGGATCAACTTAGTCTCAGATGTTTCATCTAACATTGCTGAGGAGAAATAAAAACACAAAACCTTTGATTGCACACTTGACTAATCTGAGCTCAGTTTGTGACATTGAGTGTGTTTACATGCACAATATAAATGGATATATATCAAAAATCTTCTTAAAAAAAAATGCATAGTAATAAACCGGCTACGCAGAATACCGGGTTTACACGGAAGTTTGACACTTGCCGAGTTTCTCGCGTGCAGTGACGTCACCGTCAATAGTCTGTTTAGTCATTAAAAACGCAGCGGGATAACAGTCAGAAGCTGTATTTTTATATCTCTTCTCATGTCTGCAGTACCTGCATATGCAACAATAGTTCTTCATTTTGACGTTTCTACATCAACTGCATGATTCCAGAGCGGACTTTTATACGTTATTTTACTATTACGTCTGTTTGGGACTTTTACTGTTGCGCTTTCAGACATGTGCACATAAACAAAACTGAGAGAAAACCTGTAAAGGCGTTTACATGCAGTCGGAGTAATGGGCAAAAAACGACCTTTGCCGATCGTTTTTTGCTTAAACCGTTTATGAGCCTATAAACCGTTTCATGCGTTTACATGACCTTACATACAGTATATCAGCTTATTAAGCATAATCGACGTAAGACTGTGCATGTAAACGCACTCATTGTTGAGATCACATCTGAAACTCTAATGATATTTGTGAGATTTCTGGGTCTTTCTCATCTGAGACGCAGGAGATTCTGTTTTCGTATGGTGGGCACAGTAGGCAGATTTTCAGTATGCATAGAACGCATACTACGCCAAAATGTGCAATATACCACAGAGCACACAGTAGTGTGTTAAATCAACCTAATGTAATTATAGACTTGAATTACAACATCTTTTAAGTAAAACAAAATGTTTTAGACTGAAAACATCTGCTTTAAAATAAATAAATGAATAAAAATATTCCCAAGACTGATTCGAATCGAAAGATTCGAGAAGCACGAAACATTTCGCTATACGTGCCTTTATGGAGATTTGGGGATCGCGGTGCACCGCTTCCTATAAAAACTCCAAATGAAACAAAGCCAAAGGTTTTTAATGAGCAAAACTAGTTTGCCCGATGGCTTCGGCAAAGTCCCAGCTGACAGACTGCGCCTCCAAACCACCCCATCGACTCGGTGCTGTTCTATTTGTAGACAAAGAAAAATCAAATGGTGAAATGAGAGCTCTCCCCCAGTGAGACTCTTAAAGTGTGCCTGACGATTTAATGAATGCTAATTGCTCCTTAGTGGAAGCACCGGATGAAAATACATCCACACACGCACACACAAATCACATACTGTACTGTCTGCCCTGATGAATTATAAGTGTATGATTCACCAAAGCCACATTCAGTTACCATATCTTTAATCTTTTATAAGCACCTCATTTGAAAGAAATCCGAGATAATTTCATATAAAATCACAATAATGGATCTTACTTTTGACATATGCTTTCTTCAAAAGTGAGTAGCGTGTGTGTGAAAGAGAGAGAGAGAATGTGTATACGTGTGAATGTGTGTGAGATGGGTGTGTGTGTGTGTGAGTGTGTGTGTAAAAGAGAGAGCAAATGTGCATGTGTCTGAGATTGTGTGTGTTTGTGTGTGAAAGAGACAGAGTGAGTGTACATATGTGTTAATGCGTGTATGTGTGTGTGCGTGTTTGTGTGTGTAAAAGAGAGAGTGCAAGTGTGCATGCTTGAGATTGTGTGTGTGAAAGAGACAGAGCGAATATACATGTGTGTTAATGTGTGTGTGTGTAAAAGAGAGAGAGCAAATATGTATGTGCTTGAGATTGTGTGTGTGTTTGTGTGTGTAAAAGAGAGAGAGCAAATGTGCATGTGTTTGAGATTGTGTGTGTGTGAAAGAGAGAGAGCAAATGTACATGTGCGTGAGATTGTGTGTGTGTTTGTGTGTGTAAAAGAGAGAGAGCAAATGTGCATGTGTTTGAGATTGTGTGTGTGTGAAAGAGAGAGAGCAAATGTACATGTGCGTGAGATTGTGTGTGTGTTTGTGTGTGTGTGAAAGAGAGAGAGCAAATGTGCATGTGTGTGAGGTTGTGTGTGTGTGTGTGTAGGTGTGTGTGTGTGTGTGTTTGTGTGTGTGTGAAAGCGAGAGAGCGTATGTACATGTGTGTGATTGCGTGTGTGAAAGAGAATGCAAGTGTGCACGTGTGAGATTGTGTGTGTTGGTGAAAGAGAGAGAGTGCATGTACATGTGTGTGTGTGAGTGTGAAAGAGAGAGGGCGAATGTGCATGTGTGTGAATGTGTGTGGGCTTGTGTGTGGGCCTGTGTGCGTGCGTGCGTTTGTATGTGTGTTGAATGTGTGTGAGCACCTTTTGCTTCTCTGAATTATGTAAATCAGGCATTAGTCTGCAACTCGAATATTTTCTTAAACAGAAAAGCATAAATAATTGGCTGAGGGGATGATTTAAGCCAGTGCCCTGAGGCAATCACTTTAATTTCATGAAAGACTCTTAAGGCCTTTGAATTCATTTCTGTGTCTCAGCGTTCTCTCTCCAAACAAAAATGAAAACAGAGAAAACGTTTTTTAAACTTCACAGGGCAGCATCTGTAGGTCAACCTTTAAAGTTTTGCCTCCTAATAAAAACTTCTTCTGAATATCACCAGTATAAAGCATTTAAAGAGCACTCAGAAAGGCAGAAACGCTATTCCAGTCTTACTACACAAATTCTATAGATTTAACAGCATGAAAGGCGGCGGTTGATTGTTTTCATTAATAAAAATACTTTGCTCTCAGGCAGTTTAGCAATTCAAGCACTTTCAGTACCCAGCGTCCGGCTGTATCTTACCTCAGATATGATCCATTCGCCCTGTTCCAAGGTCTCTCCTCTGTTCTCCGACCATCTGTTGGAAAAAGACAAGAGGTTATTAGAGGGGCTGAGAAAAATACAGCTGAAAGCAGCAATTACAGGTCCAGGGACAGCAGTGGCAGACATATTCTTATGGAGCCAAGGGCAGATGATAACAGAATAATGATTTTAGATCAGACATATTTTATCAACATTTACAGGTTTTGACAATCTCAAAAATGCAATCCGACCCATGCCCGCTAGCTATTTAAATACAAAATTGACAGACAATTTTATAAAAATCGACTTACAATGCATTAAAGCTTTCCCCTTTTTGTTTGACATTCCCTGGATCAAAGCCATGAACTTTGCATTGCCAGCACAACAAAAACCGGTTTGGGAGGTTTTGGTCAAAAAGCTAAATCAGCCATTGGGATGA
The DNA here is from genome assembly GCA_029783895.1 of Triplophysa bombifrons. NCBI lineage: Eukaryota > Metazoa > Chordata > Actinopteri > Cypriniformes > Nemacheilidae > Triplophysa > Triplophysa bombifrons. The sequence goes on from CM056456.1 coordinate 2,197,214, forward strand.
TACGTAGTAAAAAATAGATTTTAGTTGGTGTACATTCAAAATGGCCGACACTAATACGGCTAAGGTGACCACCACCCAACAAACCAAATGTGAGAGAGGTTATACGTTTGCGTGGGACAATACAAAGGTATCCTGGAACTGTTTTATAACAGAATTAAAAAATATATATATATTTTTGTTTAAGCTCGTAATGACAATGTGTTATTTAGTCCTTTCCAACTACAACATAATTAAGGCTTAGATAACATGTTATATAACATAAAACAAGTTTAATGGCAATTTCAATTTAAGGCCTCTTTAAATTTTGAGCATTAGAGGTTGTACACTTTGAAGATCTTCTCAAATAGAGAAAAGTGAAGGAATGAACAACGGAAGAATAATGAAATATAGTTTCTCTTTTAAAATGTAATGTTAAATAATGCATTTCACACAATGCGGGACGGGTTTGCAAGTTTATTGTACTTGACATGACTCAAAGAATGTTAAGAGCTTTCACATCTACACTGATTTTGGTGGACAGGGAAAAAAAATGAAAAAAGAGGAGAATGAAAGACGGAGAGAGAGAGAGAGAGAGAGAGAGAGAGAGAGAGAGAGGAAACAGGAAGTTAAGCAGGAAGTTTGAAGACAGGGCGATGTGACAGACCCGGGATGACGGATGGAAGATGAATATGTGACTGGAAAGATTGATTATTAATGCTGCTTTGTTTGGAAGGTCCAGCGTGTGCAGACTGAGAGAATCAGGGATGCTCAGACTGATGTGGACAGCTCAGAGAGAGGGAGAGAGAGAGAGAGAGGGAGAGAGGGAGAGAGAGAGGGAGAGAGAGAGGGAGAGAGAGAGAGAGAGAGAGAGAGAGGGAGAGAGAGAGACAGAGAGGGAGAGAGGGAGAGAGAGAGGGAGAGAGAGAGGGAGAGAGAGAGAGAGAGAGAGAGAGAGAGAGAGAGAGAGAGAGAGAGAGAAAGGGAGGGAGAGAGAGAGAGAGAGAGAGAGAGAGAGAGAGGGAGAGAGAGAGAGAGAGAGAGAGAGAGGGAGGGAGAGAGAGAGAGAGAGAGAGAGAGAGAGAGAGAGGGAGAGAGAGAGAGAGAGAGAGAGAGAGAGAGAGGGAGAGAGAGATCTCTTTTCCTCTCTCTTTCCAGCTTTTTCTCGTTCTCTTCATCCCAGCCCAGATGAATGTTCCCCATCATCACTCCTCCAGATGATTACAAGGATGATGAGACGCATCTATTTAATTGGCCCCTCATTCAAAACAATGTAAAATGCATCTGATTTGGTAGGCGAAATGAAATATTCATGGCCTCTTTAAAGACTTTATTTAGTAGATTCTGTCCGAATCCTAATAATCATCATCCGTCCCTTCATGCCTTGATTTAGCAAACAGTGGCAGTATTTACTGCTAATTGATATGGTATTCATGATCCGCGGTGCCATTAAGTCTAATTTGGCACATCCCGGGGTTTCACTTCTGCACACAGCTTAATTTCAACGCCTCGTCTGCATCTGTATGCATTTCCCGGTTTCCTGCGATGTAAATGTCAGGGGTACTGATGCATGCTATTTCATGGGAAATTAGAGCTCTGCGCTTCTTGTCGCTGAAAGGTCAGATAAGATCTTCTCTAATGAAACAGTTTTTGACCTGATTATTCTGTCACCGCTCCTGACGACGTAGACACGCGTACAACAGCACCGTAATAGCCTCCGCTGTTCTTTCACAGAGATATTTTCTACATCCAACAAAACACGATAACTAAAATCAGAGAGAAGATCTTTTTAAAATCTCAATTTTGTCTTCTACACATCAATGGGATTAAACAGAAATTGTTCTTAGTTGAGTTTCATTTAGGTTTCAAATGTTTCATTTCAAATTGATATACAGTTATCTGGATTTGTGTAAATCAGACCCCACAGGATATTTTTTGTGATTTCTGCGGACAAAAATGCTTAATTTTGCAGCGGCTTTATTACAATTTTGCGAAAAAAATTGTGGGCGGTAAAAAACCTACTTGAATTGGCAAATAAGGTTCATCTTTAAAACTACCACCTGTGAAAACATTATTTATGCATTAATTACGATTAAAAGGCATGCAGCAGATTCATACCGAAGGTCTGGAAACCTTGGCTGGTGTAAGTTTAAGGCCCGCCCAAAAAGCCATTTTGACTGACAGGTCAAGCAACAAATCACATATTATCATGTTTATGGTTGTGGAAATGTCTATGCAATGAGTTTATCCCATGAACCTGGCATACTTTTAAGAAATAAGCGTTTAGTTTATTGTGATGATTGTTCATTGACACGGAAATAAACATGATCTTTACAACATTGTGTTGTTTCCAGGTGTGTTGTTTAAGAATCTGACACACACATCGCTAAGGCTGACTTGACTCAAAAGCACTAGCCTGCAACCTTAAGCCAAAAAAGCATACGGCTAATGCTAACGCCTTCAGCGGAACGAAGGAAAGGATACCAGAGGCAATTTTTTTAAATAGATGGCAATGGATGATGTTTCCTGTAGCTCATTGGTAAGAGCAGGTTGTGGGTTCGATCCCAGGGGATTGCAAATACCTATGTAAAATGTATAGGATAAAGCAATGAAAGTCGCTTTGGATAAAAGCTTCTGCCAAATGCCTAAATGTAAATGTAGGAAATTGTAAGTGTTACAGACCATCTCCCTTCTATAGTTTCTCTCTGCTTGACTTTTGGAGCATGTTTTGACAGAATGCGCGATGTGAGGACGTCACATGGCGCGTCTTTGGCCAAACTATTGGAAAATCTGCGACAATCTCAAAATTTTGCAAGTTGCCTCAAATTTTGCATAGTTTGTTTAGTCATGCGTTAAATTCTGCGATCGCAAAATCCTGCAGGGGGTAAATGTGATGAGAAGTGTTTGAGTTCATATTGAGATCTTCGATAATATTGACTTCTGATTGCAGACGAGACAAATCTGAGTTCAGTTTGACACATTGTTGACATCGCTTCTCAAACTCTCATGACATTTGTGAGATTTCTGTTTTTCTCAGAAGACGACAGATGAGATTCAAGCAAAAGTTCATCAAGTTTGTTCGTCATTTATTGTCATCGATGTAGAAAGCCTGGAAATCAATTAGAAAAATCCCTGCGATTTCCAAGTTTAACACGAGGATGGGAATTCGAAAGTTCGCTGCAGCAAATCTATTCAATCTGTTCAGAGCTGATGGCTGTGGAGGAAATACAAGATCGTCTTTCACCAAATGTGACGTGTAATCGTTCAACCTGGACCCTTCTGTTAATGCACACAACACACTGTGATGTTCTCGCCCCTTTTATCAATAAATCTCACAGAGACGTGTTCAATAACTCCTGCTTGACTTCAATCTGGCACGACTGTTTCCACTCCCTCAAACACATCCCTGTTCGCCCGTCGCTGTCGTAGATTCCTCCAGTGAGATGCATTGATCGTTCTAAAAACAGAAAACAACTCTTTGCCGTTTAGCATCACTGTCCCAGCCCGTGAAATCCACTGCGCTCATTTGTAAACAAACTGTCATTTGGAATGATGAATGTGTTTCATTTGCTCCCGTCTTCGGCGAGAAAACCGGACCGGATGAAAACTCGCTTTGAAAACCGAAGCGCTACGCCTCTCCGCTCAAGCATCGCGGGCTCCACAGCGACAGCTATGACAATAGAGCATGTCATTAACCAACGAAGGAATTCCAACTGTGAAATCTTCATTCTTTAACTTGGCAAAGATGGAGAATTATTGCGGAGATATTAATTGCCGCTGACAGCTGATGACTACTGGCACGGATCTGGCGGCTCATTACGGAGGTTGATTCATCATATTTACCGTTCTGGTGGTATCTAAGTGACAGGCCAGATAAAGGGAAACATTCCCCTCCGAGATGAAATCGGCTCTTAAACTGCTTACATGCTCCTCTGCAGAATACACAATTGGCCTAAATGTCAATTGGGCGATCGCTGCGTCTACACAACAGATCGAGAGGAGGATATAAAACGCTTGTGTGAAGAAAGTCGTTCGCTGGATTGCATTTCCATAAAAAGAGTGATAAAACGTAAAGATTAATCTGCGGAAGGATTGTCATTCTGCTTAATAACAGGAGAAGGCAGACATTTATGAAACAATATCAGTCTAAACCACAATGATCAATACAGTCCCACAGCGGTCAAACTGGTGAACTAGCGCACAACACAGCGGTTAAAACATAAATAATCTATAAACTACAGTATAAAGACATATTGGGTTGTTTTAACCCACAATTGGGTCAAATTTAAAACAATTCATTAATACAAAAACCTTTTTTAGGACTGTCAAAGGTTTAAACATCATTTGTATCTAATGATCTTAAAATCTTGGTATTGTTATTCTTTTAAACTAAAAAAACGAAAGTATACTTTGTCTACTTGTTATGAACTTCTTAAAAACTACACTTAACTACACTATTGATGCAGATGTACTTAAAAGTATAATGAAGTATTCCAAGTAGGCTTGTAGCTGTGTTTACACTTTTGATTAAGTAGTCTAATAAATATATAAAATAAAACATATTTTAAAAACAGTTTTAGCCTTTTAAATGTACATGTTTAAGTTTACATAGTAGCAAAACAATTAAAAACATATTAAAAACTATAAGAAACACTTAAGAAATGAAGCAAACATTCCTTTTAAAAAGTATTTCACTGTGTACTTTTGTTAATAAAAAAATGTATACTTACAGTGTATATACTGTGTATATTCATTTTGTTTTTATAAACAAAAACACATATAAATATATGAATTTAGGAAACTTTAACATGTATTTATTTATAATAATAAATATTTTTTATTAAATTTAAACATTTATTGATTTTTATATATATATTTTTAAATATATATGCACAATGTACACATATACACATATATATACACATATTTATACAAAACGAATATGCGCAGTAGACAGACATATCCTATGTAAACACAAACTTGTATTCTGGATGTTATTTTTACGATTATTGGGAGCACTTTACCCCGAAGTTCAGCTGTATTTTAGTTGCAGTTCAAAACAAAAACAGAACTATTTATGTTCTTACATTACACTTAAAAGTATACTTTTATACCAAAAAAGTGGGCCAATTCAATCCCAAGGAAAGTATTAACAGGTTAGCAGTGATCGTGAATAGCACATGACGGCTGTTTTCAACGCTATATTCAATCTTCCTGAGCTGCAGTAATTGAAATTCTCTCCTCATTTTTGAGCTGTCACAGTATATTACTGAATGTATATTCAAAAACAGCTTCTGTTCCAAAAGCAGATGAGCTGTCTGGCTGTAAGGTGTCTACGTAGGCCCTCTGCCTACTGCATCCAGAAATGAAACCATCGCACAGACGGCAACTTCATATAAGCGTTGAAATGAAAGTTCTGTGATGTTCGCAGCAAAGAACCATGATGAACGGATCAGAGAAAGTGTGAAGAAAAGTGTTAGAGATAAAGACAGAGCCAGAGAGAGAGAGAGACTGGATAGAGAAAAGGCACAGTGTAAAGAAAAACTATAAACCAAAATGCTGGAAATAACACAAATGCTCTCTCTGGACTTTCTCAGACATTAAGGATGACAAGACATCTGTCAGAACCGAAAAGACCGTACACACCCGTACATCAACAGACGGTATTACCACACTATACATCAAGGACACAATCAAGCTTATATTACTATATACACTCACCTACAGGATAATTAGGAACACCATACTAATACTGTGTTTGACCCCCTTTCACCTTCAGAACTGCCTTAATTCTACGTGGCATTGATTCAACAAGGTGCTGAAAGCATTCTTTAGAAATGTTGGCCCATATTGATAGGATATTTGTGGGATGCACGAAGCTCCCGTTCCACCACATCCCAAAGATGCTCTATTGGGTTGAGATCCGGTGACTGTGGGGGCCATTTTAGTACAGTGAACTCATTGTCATGTTCAAGAAACTAATTTGAAATGATTCAAGCTTTGTGACATGGTGCAAAAAGGGATGGACATGGTCAGAAACAATGCTCAGGTAGGCCGTGGCATTTAAACGATGCCCAATTGGCACTAAGGGACCTAAAGTGTGCCAAGAAAACATCCCCCACACCATTACACCACCACCATAATTGCATTGATGATAATCCAGGGGATTGCTGATACCTAAGTATAAATGTATAGGCTGATGGAATGTAAGTCGCTTAGGACAAAAACGTCTTCCAAATGCTTAAATGTAAATGTAAATAAAAAATACCTTTGACAAATAACAAAACTACACTGCAATTTTAAAACAAATTCCAAATCTAATAATAAATACAAACGTCTCTTTATTATAAACAAACTAAGACTTTGTCTGTGTTTTTTTTTACATTTAATAAATATCAGCATATCCACATTTTAAATAATCGCAGTAAACACAGCGCCCCCTGCTGTTCAAAACATGTATTGCGATTCAAATAACATCTCAACCGGCTTGAATCCTCACATATTAAAATTTTTAGACAGTTCACGGTGAATGTTACATCGCTAATATGTAAAAGTTAGGGCTGTCAAGTGATAAATCGTGATTATTCGCATCCAGGATAAAAGTTTGTGTTTACATAATATACTTGTGTACTGTGCATACACATTTCTATTTATGAACACATAAATGCATATATTTAAGATAAAAATATGAAATATAACAATTCATAAACTTTTATTTAGAATTTAAATTATTGGTAAATATAAATTAATACATTTAAATATTTCCTAAATATATAGACAAGTATGTGTATGTTTTGTCTTTATAAATACAAAATCAATATTCAGAGTACACATATATACAGTATATATTATGTTAACACAAACGTTTATTCTGGATGGGAATGGCAAAATCGTTTGACAGTCCTAATAAAAACACTGTATTGTTTTAACCCATGATTAGGTCAAATACAAATTCATTTAAACCAACGAGCATGGGTTTCAAACATGGGTTGAAACAAAATGCATAAATGTGAATAACATTAAATACATTTTTGTCTTTGGTTGAAACTAGATCTCATCCAGAGAGTAATTTAGCATCACTTTCATGCTGTGAGTCACAGTCTTTTAACCAGATAACTGTTCCTGGCACGAAACGCTGAGACGGACCCTCTTCCTCTGGGCTTGTTGTTGCATTCAGGTTTTCTTGTCAAACGCTATTAATCTGCATTTACTCTACAAATATTTTAAAACGACAGTAAGAGCGAGCACAGAACAGATCAATTATTGTGAAACTTGTCTTCTCATTGTACAGAAAAATAGTCCACGCTTACATAGTAAAATCATTTGGATTCCGATAAACTGAAAAGAGTTTCAGAAAAAATACATTGTCTTTCGATCTATCATCTATCAGCACTTGTATATCTCAGCGCTTCAATAAAGGCTAATCACATTCACTATTATCTTCATAAATCAAATCTAAGCAGATTTTTCATTTAATATCTTTAATCAAGCCATTATTGTTCAAAAGAATGAGCCGTTATTAAATCATGTGTAGAAAGTCTGCATCGTTTATTGCTTAACTGACTGAAAAATCCTCTTCATACTGGCGCACAGCAGTGTCCTACTGAGACATGTTTGAATTCTATTTTTGGAAAATAAAATTAAAGTAAAAAAAAAACAATTAGCACGGTCCAGTAACTGTAAGCCGCCGCCACCATTACACTATTAAAAATACATGTGCTAAAAAAGGTTCTTCACAGTGATTCTGTGAAACCATTCTCACCAGAATTTTTTTTCTCACCTTATTAAAGTCTCTTGAAATATGAACCTTTGAGAAGTCTCAGCATCTTTCATCACAGACATCCACTGCACGTGGTGTATGCATGCAACATATACATATAAAATATTGCATTAATTGTATGTTTTAACAATAAACTATTTAATTCAAGCGCTTTAAAAGCAAGAGAAGAAAGTCAGCTACCCTCGATGTCCTACGTCCCAGCTGAGCAAACTGCCGTTGAGATAAATGAGAACACCAACAGATCGTTCTCTCCAGATAACAAGGTTAAGTTTTGTATTCCACAATCTATTTTTTACAACTATTAGGCAGCATGTAGGAAACACAGCAAGTCTTCAATACATGCGTCATGGGAATAAACTCAATCGACAGAGCTGAATACTTCACCTCCCTTTGCTTTCAGTCATAACCATCATTTACCCATGAGTAAAAATCAGCACAAACTTCATCCACATGAAAGTCAAATCCATCTCTTCCTTCCGAGACCTGACACAAGCACACGATCAAAGCCGACGGTTTGTGAGGAACCTAATCAGAATAAATCTTTAAAATTAGCCAGAAAGCTTCAGGTCAGGGCTAAATGGACCGATCACGAGATGATGGAAGTAAATGCAGTTTTTCCCCTCAGCGAGTGTTTGGTTGTTTAGTTTCTCACAGGCTACAGGCTAATGCCCTTCATTAAGTGTTATACACCACAGCATTCGTCATTAGCGCGTTCATTAAAAGAAAATGAGGATGGAGTTTATTGTGTGGCTGAGGTGTGGAAGCGTGCCCACCTTTAAGCATCCGCCCTGACCATGTGCTCATCGAAGTGGAAAATGACAGCACAAATAATATCCCTGAGTAATAATTATTGTCGCAATTTGGCTTAGGAAAACAAGTAGGCATCTTAAAAACGCAATTAGGGCAGAATGCCTGACAGCAACGAAAGGCCCGGACACTTGCGTAAACAAATCAAAATGACATCAAAATAGCGAGAGAGCGCTTAAAGAGAAGACGAGCTAAATATATTCACAGTTAGTACAGGACAGAAAATACTCTGGTGTCTGAGGTCTGTTTTATCCTTCCTCTCTCTGTCACCATCCCCCCATCCCTCTCTCTCCCTCTCCTTATCTCTCTCTTTCTGAAAAGGACCATCATGAAGATCAGCATAACCTGTCACTGTGACCGGGTGATCAATGCAATATATACACATTAACATGCAAAAATGATATGAAATCGGAATATTCATTATAAAAATGCTCAGTTATTTTAACAAATGTTTGGGATACAACACACAGTAAAAAAATCCAGTAAAAAAAAAATACTGGCAGCTGAGGCACCAAAATAAACGGCAAAATAAAAAAAATCCAGGTTTTTCTTGCAAATTTATAGTAATTTTACACTTTGACCGTATTTTAAAAATACATGAAAAATCAGTGCATCCTAAAGGAAAGGGTTTTACATTACCCAATGATTGGTTCTGTCCAAATTTTACCCAATAATGTGTTGATTATGCTGTAAAAAAAAATTACTAAAAAAAATAAGTTACCTGGTTACCTTACAATTTTAACCAAACAATTATTAGTTAACTTAATGAATTGTTGTGTTGACAAATGTTTTTAAGTTGAATTAACTCAAAATGTTAAGGCAACCAGTTGACTAAGTTTAAACAACAGAAAACAAAAAATAATCGTTTACAGTGTAGATTTATAAACCATAAAATACAGTATATATACAATGTGTAGTTATTTTGTATTTCTCCAAATATATACAGTCGACTATATTCTACTAAATTCAAGTTTATTAAAGTATTTCTTGTAAAAACTATTGTAAAAGTAGTGCCTTTTCAGCAGTGTTTTAAATCAGCTTTTCACAAAAAAATTAAATGCATAAATGATACAAAACATATAAATAAGTAAATTATAGCTTATAGTTATATACAGTATGCGATATATAGAATATATTTGTATGTCTAAACATACAGCTATTTAGTTGTTTCCAGTAAATTGGAAAATAATGATATATATGTGTAGTTATAAATGTAAATCATGTATAGTTATCATATACACCTATAAACTTGAATATACTGTACATATATTACATCAGTTTAACTTTAACAACCTGCATTTACAATTCTGTCTTGTCTCGTGACTCACACACATTTAAGATCTTAAAGATGATAAAACGCTTTGATTTTATTTCCTGTGTTGTCGTATTTCTTACTGCACAAAACTAAATAGGACAGGACATATGAAACAGTTCCACCAGCACCACACCTGCGCTAAGCCGCATAAACCATCCAGCACCAGCATATGAATTCATGTTTGTCCTTTCAGCAGGGCAGACAGATTTCATCAGCATTCCTCATGACATCAGGGTGATGGATAACAGCGGGGAGTGTGTGTGCGGCTCTTCCCCGGCTCCTCGGCTAAATGCTCGCGCTATTTTCTCTCCACTGCAGTCGTCTCTTCCTAATAGACACGCTAATGGATGTGTGGCGTACACTGAAACATTGTTGACAGCTCCAGTATGCAATTAAGTGCTCAAAGACCAATTACATCCCTCAACAGGCCTCTTACGTACATTAACTTTGGGTTTTGACTGACACAGAGGAACTTAACTTGTTGGCAGTGAAGTGCAAGACCTCAGAGGGCAGATGAAATTCTATAACTACCAGAATAATAACATCAGACCTTCAGTGAATACAGCACATACAGATGACGTCAAGCTGTTTCAGGTAAGCTGCAGCGGACAAAACACACGTCCTACTTTGAAAAAAGTGTGTGTTCGCTCTTTTTTTTAAGTATATATTAAAGGGGAGATATAATGCTGTTTCATGCATTCCGACTTCACACTGTTAAACGTGCCGGCTTCTCATGCTTAAGATGGTCAACTTGTCAAAAAACGATTTGGAGGTATGACGTAGTATTTCTTTGCTCGATACACTCCCGTATAGGTTTCGGAAAAAAACTTTTTCCGAACATAATGAACTTCTCTTAGTCTCTTATTGCGCAATTCTCCCAGAAAAGCACACCAACGAAAAGGCGAAAGAAATAGCCTGGCCACGCATCGACTGACGAGCTACAGGAAGACCCACTTACCATCAAGATTGGCTGCGCTGCGTCAAGATTGACTGCGCTGTGGGCCTGCAGCTCGTTACTCTTGCGATAGTGAGAGAAGTCGGGGTGTGTTTGTTTGTTCACAGCATTTCAGTGATTGATGTTATATAAACGGTGGATATAACGGTGGATTTAACATTGTTTGAAACTGATAGATGGTGCGGTCCCAGCACTAAAAGATGCCGGACATGAACTATAAGTAAAACTAAGTCATATGTCTGTCTTTTTTGGCAATCTGCGCATACGTGCATTATGTAAACCACACAAACGTGAAAACGTTTGAAATGTCCCCAGACAAGAAAAGAACAAAGACTTTCTGTATGACTTTTCTAAAACTCCTCAGTGAGGTGTGACACCTCTGTCTGTGATCTCTGCAGAGAGACGGTGACCAGAAAAGCACAGTATGGTCAGCTCAACCCTGCGGCTTTTTTAGTATTCAGAACGCTGGAAGGGAACAGACAGATTAACCTTCAGTTCCTCTTCCAGCAGTCTGACAGACATCATTACAGTCCAGACGCAGGCAGAGATAGATGATACTCAGCACACGCAGCTCTCGCTGGATCAGCGCTTCATATGGTGCACCATGAAACCTGTTATTATCAAAACAGAATAGTGCAGGAGAGTTATGGAAGCTGTGATGTAAGCAGTTTTTATCATTGCTGTTTTAATAAAGCAAAAAACCCAACAGTGCACCTTGGAGACGTGTGCTTGTTTTAATTATCTTTTATGAATACAGTGTTCCCGTAATGATGATGGGGGTTTCAATTCAAATGTGTGGGGAAGTCGCTCGTTCAGGTTTCATTGAAGTATCAACTTTCTCTTTATTAAAATTCCTGCCTTAAAAGTGCTGCTTTGTTTGACGTTTCCAAAATGAACTTCGTTTTATATTTTGCTCTAATCAGCATTTTCGATATATAGAGGAACAATCCATCAGTAAGGGGGAAAATCACTCATGTTGTGATGATACACTATATACTGTGACTTAAATGAAGGTCGGTAAAGGTAATTAATGACAGACGTTTTAATTGCTCACTTGGGCTGTGCAGGTGGAGCGGGTCACCTTGCTGAAGGGTGAAACATTTGTCTGATCAGATGGCCGCTGTTGCCATTCTGGTCATCCTTACTGCGACTCGCCGTGACCCTTTCTAACCTTAAGATTATAATAGCGGCTGATAATGACTCAACTGAGACACATTTGGAAACGCACTTGGGCTACGTGACAAAAACCTGTGAAGCATCACATGCATACACTATACCGTTCAAAATTTAGGGTCAGTGGAGGGAAGTGTTTCTTCCAAACCTATTTATTTAAAGGGATAGTTCAAACCAAAATGTTTAATTTTGTCACCATCTACTCAACCACGGGTTGTTCCAAACCTGTAAACATTTCTTTGTTCTGCTAAACACGAAGGAAGATTTTTGGAAGAATGTCAGTAACCAAACAGATCTCATCCCCCATTTACTTCCATTGTAGGGAAAATAAATACTATAGGAGTAAATGGGGCGTGAGATCTGTTTGGTTACCAACATTCTTTCAAATATCTTCCTTTAGGTTCAGCAGAACAAAGACATTTTAACAGGTTTGGAATAATCTGAAGGTGAATAAATGTGGACTGCGTTTTCATTTTTGGGTGAACTATCCCTTTAAGGTATGTGATTTGTAGACAAAAACAATCTGAAAAAATAGTTTCTTTCATTACAAAACTAGCATTTTATTTAATACAAAATCTTTTTGAAATGGAAGACTTGAAATGACCTCAAAGAAGCTCCTAGATAAAATGACAAGAGAAAATTTCTGCAAATTCTATACATATATAAACAATATATAAAACAACATTTAAATATCTTTATTTTTAGTCACAAAATAATTTCTACAGTTACATTTGTGTCGATCGATATAGTTTTGATGAGTTTAATATTATTTAAAAATATTAAGAAATGAGTAAATGACCGTAAGCTTTGGAACGGTAGCATACAAATATTATTAACAGTTTGTTTTCAAAAATTTTGCTGTTACACCATAGTACACACAAGTAGGGTATATTGTCAACAACCCATGAACGTGAAACATAAATCTAAAATTAAATAAAAAATGATATATTTTATAATATACAAATATATAAAAAAATGCTAAATAACGAATAATAATTGATTAACAAAAGCGATTCAAAATATATTTTGTACTGATATTTGTATGCATTATGTATTTTATACTCATTAAAGCATTGCATCATTAATTTAAGAATAAATGGACCAAAGGACTTAAAAATCTCAAAACATGCAAAAGCTACTGTATGTAAAAAGCAGACAAAACATCTCTTTGTTTCATCTTTCATCTTGTTTAAATCTTTGTGTTCATCAAAATGGAGCAGTATGGATTTGGAATATCACAAGGTTAAAGTGAAATACATTTTGACGTTTGGGTGAACTGTTTCTTTAAGAGCCATTGTTAAAATGCCTCGTCTCTTCAATTCGAAGACAATTTCAGAGAAATAGAAGATAAACGGACCACAACAACAGCATACTACACTATGCCAGACATGCAAGCTCAAAGCTGTTCATCAACTATGTTTGTGCCCAAAAAAACACACAGAGACACAAACCCGGTTCAACTTTTGACTGTATAAAGTGTGTGAAGGTCCATCAGAGAAAAGTGTGATTGAGTCGAGATAGGTTTGAGTTCAGGAGCTCAGAAAATTTGTCTGTAATTGCAGTGACCCCGTCTCTCTCCCTCTGGAGCGCAGTGATGCGTGTTATAACTGTGTGATGAACACCGGCAGCCTTCAGTAAGCTCTGATTCAGCGTTTCACTTTATCTGTGAATGAAGCTCGAGCCGTGTTGTTTACAGTGGTTGAAAGCGGCCGGATCACCTAACGCATGTTCAGTCACAAACAGCTTTTGAGAATTAACACTGGCCAAAAAACAAACATGGAGGTATGGGTGAGTAAATAAAGAAAAATGTGTGTTTTCTATACTGTCATTTCCTGATCCTACGACCTCTTTACCCATCTCATCTCTATTGCCGTTTACATTTCGTGTCCATCACAATGGAAGAACCCTCAGAAAAAGGCAAACTTATCATGGCCTGTATGAAATGTTTACATCTGGTACAAGTTCGGCATTGGTTAATTTTTCACCCTGGGTGCTCAGTAACACATTCTCTGCTATATAAAAATAATGTTGAGTTTCAGCTCCGCAAGATAAGTGTGCAAATAATGTGAGCTTCAAATGAACTGTTGATCTACTACTGAAGCTCATTTTCGAGCCCAAATTCACTCCTAATTCACATTTATTAAAAATTCAGCGTTATTCTCCAGCGGTTCAAATAACAACAGTTCCGTCGGAATGTGCTGCTTTATTTGATATTTGGACTCATTTCTGGTAAATGGGCCCTATCTCCAGGACACATCTTTTCAACGAGAGGACAAATGCAGCAAGCTATTTCTCACTTTCTCTTTAGCTCCTCAGTTCATTTCTTCAGATAAAAGCTCATTTTGTCGGCAGCGAGTCTGTAACAAGTGACGACGTCCCGTGCACATTCGTATGGTACTGATACTTCCAATTTCCACTCATTTCCCTCCAGCTCGCTAGATGTACAAAGAGAACCTCCTGCCATCATTAAACACCTCATCATGCCTTTAGGAACCAGACGTGCTTTCTCTCTGGACGGACGGAGCGCTTGGTTTTCACCTTTGATGTTCCAAATGACTTCTATTCTGCTGACAATTTGGCTTTTAGACGGTCTGGTCTTTGCGCCCATTCTCTTAACACCAGAGGGGGATGTATTTACTGTAATCTTCCCATTTACGACCACCCATTTTTCCTTCGTCATGTTTACACCAGAAACTCATGGCGATCCACAAACTCAATTCACAATTTTATAACAAGGTGGCTTGTTTATGTCAACTTTCTTACCAGTTTTAGGGGCGTGGCTTCAATATTTCACTTTAACATTTGTTCATTTTTGAACGATTCCCATTTTACAATAGATAAAAATTTGCCATCTCACAAAATGGATCATGCTGGGTTCATGCTGGATACTGCTTCATTTATTAGTATACTTACATCATAAAGTTTCATCTTCAACTGAAGTACTGTATACATTTTTGTGTTTTCAACAATGGATGTTAATGTTTCTAATTTCTAAAATACTTCACATATTTCAAGTCTATTGTTCAACGCTGTCCATCTTCTCACAAAACAGCAAGATTTCTTCCGGTCTATATGTAACGGAGGCAAGCTAGTGAAGTGCTGTGCAGTATGTAAACCTCACTCCCCGGCCTCAAGGACGCTCTAGCGACAGACACTAGAGATTGCGGTCTTTAGCCTCCTCGCTAGAGCGCCTGACTCCAATGCTGGACGGACCCAGTTCGAGGCCCACTTAGAGCGTTGCAGAGCGTTCCGGTTACATATATACAGTCTGTCCTTCTGAAATGCTCACGCTCTTAAAGCGTGTGTGTGAAGATGTCTCTCCCACACCATGTCAGCGAGCTTCTGCTTCTCAAGCTGTAGCCCCTCTCAGTGCACGTGTATTCATAAGCTTTGGCTTTTAGCAATAAACAGAAACAATGGCATTAACTTCACTTCATCAGTTAAAATGATGCGGATCCATAGAAGTGAAAGGGTGGTCTGCTAGTGCATGTGCAAACGTCAGTCTTTGTTAGATTGCATTTTTTCCCCTACTATGGCGAGGGAAATTACACAGGACCGAATGGCGTCAGACCGGTTATATTAATTAACACTTATAAGAGAAGCGTTAGTTTTGCCTTTTTATATTGGAGCAGAGTTGGTTATTAAAACAAGCAGATTGACTAGGAGAAATTTCCAAGCAGGACTTCAAAGGACATTTTATAGAAGTGTTTTAGAGGTATGCGCACACACACACACACACACAATATCAGTGTTTTACACAGAAAAGCTTTCACAGCCGATGTTAAAGTCATGGAAGCTGTTATTTGACAGTTGGATTTCTTTGAATGTGTGTAGCTGAATTCTTATTGCCATAGGACTGTAATGAAAGTGAAAGTAGATTAACGTGTAGCTCAGTCAAATGTTTACGATCTCTGATAACCGAAGACTACTCCAGTGGCTCTTCCTCTTCTCTAAGGAAGACCTTGCCCCTTTTTTGGCGTATTCTTTGGGCGGAGGTTTTTTAAAGCACTAGGAATAGTGACGTCATGTACCCGGGAAGTAGTCCGATCCAGCCGTTCTCTGTAGTCCTTGAAAAGTGAAGTCTGTTCAAGACAATATCTCGCTTGGCAATGAACTTTGAGCTTTATCATTTTGCAGGTATTATTTATGCTCTAACAGCAACATTACACACTAACTAAAGGTTGAAAAATGGCATCGCAGGGAATCTGGCCTTTAATAATACACTTGAAGTATACTTATTTTGTGTGAGGGTAATAATATATAAACCTCTGTAAAAGGGCAAAACAACACCAAAGATTAATAAGTAGATCACTTAACTAGTATGCTAAATTTACTCTAAATGAGTTAGACTGCTTTAACATACTTTTATGGTGTTTGGTTTGTAGCATGACAGATGCAGTCACAATGAATTTGCAGGTGAGTACATATGGACAGAATGTTTATTTCTGGTTAATCTATTCTGGTAATAGCCGGTGAGAGGACCACTGTGACCCCCCACAGCTGTATTTATCTTCTCAGTTAAAGGTTGCTGTTTTTCCCACTCTCTTACTAATTGATGTAATTATTGTTCTATTTTTCTGAAGGTCTACTAACAGTGGTACATTATGACAGGTGGAGCAGACCAGAGCTGAATATCTTCATTTGAAATGCAAACACAACTTTCTGATATCTGGACATTGTTTTACATGGTTTAAATTGGGAGTCGCACAATGTCAACTTAAAAAAATTCCAACAACAGACTTGTTTTATGAAGCAACGAATGATGGGACATGTAGTCAATCATTTTCAATTTCTGCGGTGTCCATCTTGTAATCTTTATTTTATTTCAGAGAAAATAAACACAGCTCTGACAACTAAAGAATGTCTTCAGATAGTGTATATATTTTAACGCGGCAATGTGTTACTTTTGCGTCTCTATCATCATTTCTTTATGAAACATACAATTGAAATTACTCTACATACTTATTTTACTTAACAAAAATGTGTCATCACCAGTGTTGGGTGTAACTAGTTACTAAATAATAAATTCCCTTGAAAAAGTCAAGTAAGGGATTACTCTTATTTTTCCTGTAATATCATTACAGTTACTTCTGATGTAATTAAACTGAATACTTTGTGTAGTATATGTGTGTGCAATAGTGGAGTTGACATCAAAATTCAAAGTCTAACTTTAAAATCGATTCCTTAATGTATAATTCTCACATTTGTAATACTTTGATCAGTTAATAATAATACTTTATGTAGTTAAATATGATTTATTTGAATGAATAAAAGAGCCGTTTCATGTCTATCCTTGAATCTCTTAACTAATCAAGGTTGATGTAAGATATTGAAAGTAATTAGTAATTAGTACCTAGTCATTTGTGCAGTAATCTAATTACACTATTGAATATGTCATTAGTAACTAGTAATGAATTACTTTTTCAGAGTAACTTACCCAACACTGATTAAAGAAAGTAGTTAAAAACTAAGACTAAAGTGCCTAAACAACAGCTGTCCATCTCCAGCGGTACTATTTCACCTAACATCAGTGCATTAGTGTGACATCATCATTTCTGGGCGGCACCGAGGTTCACTTTTCCAGGTGGTGTGGCAGGTTAATGTTTGTAATAGATGAAGTTTCAAAGCAACTTTCCCACAACACAGTTGGTTTGTGTGGTGTGTAATTGCATTTTCTTTGTTGCCTTCAAAGATCACAACAGACTCGTTTAGCTGTAAGACGCCGCTGAGGCTGTAAAGATAAGCAAGGATGCACCCCTGACTTCACTTAAAGTTGATTCGATTAAACACAATTGCTTTAACAGTATCTCTAAATAAATCAATAACAATTCCAGGCCTTCAGGTAATTTCAATCAAAGCTGGCTATTTAACCTCGCCTACAGGAGCACCGCTCACTTTTAGGGTCGTCTGAGGCTGACAGAAGGCTTGAACACTGATTAATCACGGTTACCCATTGTTGAGAAATCTGTCACATTGCACGGTTCAAGACTGCCTCCATAAAGTTGACATGTAAAATGATCTTCTTTCTCAAAGCACGTTGTTCACTGGTTACTTCAAAGAAACCCAAACATTTGTATTCACAACCATATTTCAATACTTACTTTTGTTTCTGAGTTTGAATGCATTACATAAAGTTGGTTGGATTCTCCATAAAAATATTTTTTTTAGTTTTATATAATGTGTCTACAAAATGACAGGAGTGGAATAAGTATTTTGGTCCCAAAAGTAATATTGTTTTTAATTCTTATAAAAAGTGTCTAATCCTAAATATGTCACTCTAAATACAACACAACTGGGTCTTGGTAACAACAGTCAAACAAGTCAAAACCTAAATATAAATTTATAAATGAATCTTTTTCATAGTTACAGATCTTTCTGATCAATATTGTTGTCTGAAAATCACATATTCATTTTTTCAAAAAATAGTAACACTTGAGGTGCTATTTCTAAACAATTTATTTATTAGTTAACAATGAACTAACAAAGAACAATTCTTCTACAGCATTTATTATTATTTATTCATGTTGATTTCAGCATTTACTAATACATTATTAAAATCAAATGTTGTCACTGTTAACATTAGTTAATGCACCATGTACTTGCTGTATTGACATGAACTTACATTAACAAGGACTAATAAATGCTAAAAAACTTAATTGTTCATTGTTAGCACTTACTAATGTTAAAGCGGAGGTAACAGGCTATGTCATGCATTCTGACTTCTTTACACTGGTCAACTGCTTAACATGGTCAACTTGTTAAAAAAGGAGTTGGACGTATGACATAGTATTTCTGTGCTTGATACACTCCCCCAGCACTTGTTTCAGAAAGTTTTTTAAAAGTCTGTTTCCCTGTTTTTTTTATTGGGCAACTCTCTCGGAAAAGGAAGGCAAAAGAAAGAAAGAGCCTGTCCATGCGCCGAATAACAAGCATAGGAACACCTGCTAATCAAGACTGGCTGCACTGTGTCAAGATTGGCTGCGCTGTGGGCCTGCAGCTACAACTTGTTACTCTTGCGATAGTGAGATAAGTTTGAGGTGTGTTTGATTGTTCACATTATTTTAGTGATAGATGTTATATGAACAGTGGATGTAACACTGTATTTGCAGATCGTTTGAAACTGATAAATTGTGCAGTCCCAGT
Source organism: Triplophysa bombifrons (assembly GCA_029783895.1). NCBI lineage: Eukaryota > Metazoa > Chordata > Actinopteri > Cypriniformes > Nemacheilidae > Triplophysa > Triplophysa bombifrons. Next base: position 2,216,363 of record CM056456.1, read on the forward strand.
GCTGAAAGATGCCGGACAGGAACCGCACGCAGTAAGTAAAACCAAGTCATATGTCTGTGTTTTGTTGGCAATCGGCGTGTACGTGCATAATGTAAAAAACACAAATGGATTAATGCGATGCGATGTGCTCGTGCTGTAGTACCGTCCCACTGCCTGTGTCCATCCGCTTGTGATTTTCTGGAAAAATCGTTCAGCTGTATCTCTCTTTTATAATTTGATCAAACTAAATTCTCTTCGAATATATGCAATACTACTGTATAGGCACTCAAGATTAATATAAGATTGGCACTTGAGTTTACCCCATTTTTAACTAATAGCACCTTATTATAAGTATTACCTAAAAAACATATGAGACCAATTGCATACAGCATCCTGCACCCTTCCTATTCCCCAACTAAGTAATTTCTCAAATAATGAAACGATTCTTTAATTAAGGGTACAATAGAGTCTTGTGCAAAATTGTTCAAAATGGTATTTATTTGGTTAAAACATTTTGTCAAGCAAAACTAAAATGCTTAATGTGGAAAAACATTACAGTAACAAAGTATTTGTACTCAATTACTTTATATTACTGTTGAGTAAAAATTGAGTAAAAATATTAATATTAGTCTTAATGTAATAGCCTACCTGTTCTGCAGAATACAAAAGGACATAATTTTGTAATTATCTGAGTGAACTCAACACAATAGCAGTACATTATGTCTAAAATGGATGCAGTGGATTCTGTCTAACGTTTTTGGTTCCAAAAAATTTAATGAATAAGGAACTCTTAAGGACAAGAGAAAATGACACACAGGTCACGATGTTCCTTCATTCAATTCCACTGAACATTTTTAAGAAAATACATATCAAGTCCTACTGACAAGCCTTGCTCACGAGACTTGAATTTCCAGAACATGTTTATAAAGCAGATTATGATTCCAAGTCGAGCTGCACATCTTTGCTTTCATGAGTTTCAATCTATGCCATCAAAGCAGAATTCACTTAAAAAACACCAACGACATAAAGATGCTGGTTATATTTCAGTCACCTTAACATGCCCAAAAATACCAATTATGTTCTTATTTATTCTGCATCTGAATCTCTGTGGAACACACGAGAAGATATTTTGAGAGATGTCTTAGTGGTTACTCTTCATACAATAGAAGTCAATGGGGGCCAATATTCTTCTTTTGAGTTCTGCAATAGAAAATGTCATAAAGGTTTGGAAGGACATGAGGATGAATAAACAACAACAGAATTAACATTTCTATTTCCGGGAAACTGTTCTTTTAAGCTGTGATAATGCAGCAAACAGCTTTAAAAGAGCATTCATAGGAAACAACAGACCTAGTGAAAGCAAACACTAAAACAAGTTGCTTCGTAATTGGTTCCCTCGTGGTAAATGTAATCATTAAGAGCTGTTAAGAGTCATCTACTACATATCTGACGGATAAACAGCCCCAGCGCGCCCGAGCAGTCAGGCCTCAGGGTGCAAACATGCCCGTACCACCTCCAGCCTCCACCGAGGCTGCTGATAATGAGATCTGTTTCAGCAAGGCTCCAACCGCGAGCCAGCGAACGCTTGACCGGCGAGCAGAGCAGAAAGTCTGAGGATGATGCCGGCTTATGGCACACCATATGTCACTGCCGCCAAGTCCTTCTCATACTTCTGAACCGTGCCAAGTGGATTTTCTGTCCAGTCAAGCCTGCGTTCTCTAGCGTCTCTCGGAATATCAATTACAGAGCCCCGCGTCTCTGATCCGCGGGGAGTGAAAGTCAACGGCCGCGGCAGCGATAGAGGGTGGTCTGGATCTATCTTATCTGACTGAGCTGGGTGAGATTTGGGAATTAAACCTGCTGATAAGAATCAGAACAGCTCGATTTTATTGGAAGAAAAGATCAAGATGTCAAAATCCAGCACGCCTACAGGTAATCGGCATACTTCTTGAAACACGCGCGGAACAAATTTCTGTGCAAATAGCTTAAAGACACAACCTTACGTAGATTGTTTTCCACATGAGATTTTAGGTTCCCTCTACTGATTGATTCATATCCGTTAAGCCCTCCCCCACACCTTATCCTCAGATTTGGCAACGGTTTTATTAATACAGAATCTGATTTTAAGTCATTGATGAGGGTCAGTGTTACTTTGTGTTGTTGAAGTGTAAAATCCATCCTTCCTATCACTGAATATTCTGTTTCAATCAGAAAACATCATCAAATAAAGGAAGGTAAATGAATCGCGAATTCATTTCAATGCAACGTGTGATTGTGTAATACAAATCAGATTTTCAGAATAGCCGCTGCAATTTCCCAAACAATGAGAATTAATTGAAGAGCCGCCGCATTAGTTGTGTTGTCAAATAATCTTGCTGCCAAAACGGCATAAGAAACCATTCAGATTTCTGTATTAACGGAATATACCTCCTTTAGAAAAACGTGATAACTGAAGATTGTGTGCATCGAATAGAAGAACTGTCCTGGGTAAGCCAGATTTCTAACCTGAGATATCAGTGCCTAAATGTTCCGAGGATCAGTATGATCTTCTCTGATCTTGAAGCGATATTTCAAGCAAAATTCACTCACTCTCAAGGCATCCTAAAAGAATATGATTTACTTCCAGAAGAAAAATGCAGTCGTTATAATCCCAAATATCATTTTACCTCCAAGCGTTAGAATGGGAGTGGATGGTAGTTGACATTCTGAAGGTCCAAAAAGTACATCCATTGATCAAAGAACCGCTCGACACGGCTCTGTGGTCTTAACAAAGGTCATGTGATGCCATTCAATTGGTTTATTTAAGATAAATATTGACAGCACTATTAACGATAATGTCAAGCTTCCTTCATCCCTCACGCTGTGCGTGCGACTAATGCTTGCTTTCGTAAATTCCGGTGACGAAAACGGCATTTTTCGTATCGAGCCAATAGGATGTCGCTCCTATATGCGGTAGCATTTGTTACCGTTATTTGTCACATCGACTGGCATCAGAAGACCTTTGTTAAGACCACATAGCCATTCTTTGATCGATGGATGTACTCTTTGGACCTTTAAAAAGTCAACTACCATCCACACCCATTCTACCCCTTGGAAATAAAAAGATTTTTGGGATTATAACAACGACTGCATTGTTCTTCCAGAAGAAAATCATATTCGTTTAGGATGCGTTGAGGGTGAGTAAACATGAGGAAGTTTTGATTCAATAGAGAAAAATCCCTTTAAAGGAACACATAACAAAAAAATAAATATGTAATTGCAACTTTTCTTCTACGAAACAGAAAATGAGATACCACCCAAGCTGAGGTTGACTTAGCAACACAAAGGACCAAAGAAACACTTTAAATTGTCAAATAAGTTCACATTTCCCATTAAACAAAATCGTATAATTTTACTAAAGTAAATAATTCAACCATGGTATTTGCAGTAAAACTATTGTAATAAAAATGAAAATCAATCAGCCAAAAAACATGGTTACATCCCTATTACTATAACAAAACCACGGTTTATTTTCATTTCATTCAACTCATAGCCTACTCTTTATACCAAATAAACAGTATAAAATATTTTTTTCAACACCTTTTGCTCAATCAAAAAATAAAAACGATTGAGATAACCGACTGCAAATGCAATTGGCTTTCATGTGCAACACCGACACACAACACAACGTGCCAAAATAATAGAACATCATCAGTGCACTGCCTCTTTAATTTTAATCAGTTCCTCATCTCTCACATGACTTCAGAAGATTTCATGAATTATGTCTCACAAGTCATGCAGACTTCTTTAATGTTGCCTTTTGTTTCACAGAAGAGAGAAATGTAGGTTTGGAACAACATGAATGACAGAACGTGAGTTATTCTCTTCAGTGTTGGACTGAATGACAGAACCGAAGCTTTGATCCAGCCTCTCTCTTTCACAGGACCGATGAGATGAGACTGGAGGAAAACTGCCTGCCTCGCTTCAAAAACTCTCTCTCTTTCTCTCCCTTCTTTTCTTCTCTCTCCTTCTCTTTCTTTCCTCAATCAGCCCGACGTAACTCAATACGCTCACAGTCTCCCGCTTTCTCTACCTCAGCGTGTCTCTTCGTCTTTATTTGCTGTTTCTTTTTCTCACATTGTTTCTATCTATTTCAGTGTGCCGCTATCAAATAAAATTGTATAGTATCATGCAATGAAAGTCGCTTTGGATAAAGCGTCTGCCAAATGCATAAATGTAATGTATGTGAACCTCCCAGCAGCCACATAGGAAGCATTTATGACATCACGGATGTGATCTTCACGTGAAGGAAAGGTACAGTACACGTCACACATTGTGTGTTTACAGCTGAATTTGACAAAATTGCAATTTATATTCCTTAAAAAAACAAAAACTACAGCAAAGTATCACATACTGTATGTGAGCCAGTCTGTGAAAACCGAGATATTGTTTTGTTTATCTGATTAACTGTTTTCAACATCCCACAGAATGTGAAGAACATGCTGTGAATATATAATCTTGATATCTTTAAAGGTGAAAATTCTGTCATCGTTTATTTACTCTCGGGTTGTTTTCAAAGCTGAATACATTTCTTAGTTCTGCTGAACATGAAGGAAGATATTTGGAAGAATGTCAGTAATTAAACAGATCTTCTATGACTCCCATAGAATAAATTTTCCTTACTATGGTAGTCAATGGGGAATGAGATATTTTTGGCTACTGGCATTCTTCCAAATATCAGGTTTAACAAAGACATTTTTCAGGTTTGGAACAACCTGAGTGTGAGTAAATGATGACAGCATTTTCATTTTTTAGTGAACTTTCCCTTTAATATTAACTGAGTAAGGACATTTCAAACATAAAATCTAAGTGAGGTTAAGGTTTGAAATCACACGTTGATGCTCTTCTTCTTAGAATTAGACATTGAGACTTTGGCCTGGATTTCACACACAGGGTCACACATATTTGGATTGATATATACAAATATAGCCTTTTTTTAACCTATTTAATTTTTCTGCTTTTCGACTACCACTAGTTTAACTGTTACTGTGAACCATAGGTATAGAAATCCTTTAACAAATAGCACAAGCAAAATTCCCTTCGCACAAGTACAAAAATGCGAAACGGTCAAGCTGTGTTCACACCAAACAGGAAGCAGCACGTTCCACGTTCTTTATTACTCGCGTGAATAGTTCGTTATTTTCCGTGACACGATAAACAATGTGTGACGGGGATTATCTTCAAGCATCCGGATGTGTCAAACAGTAGATGTCAAAGAGCTCTTCGTGCAAATTTCTCGCTCGAGTTGAAAATGTTCAAGTTGCGCCGCCCCATGTGCGTCATTCGCATTGTGTGTTCACGTCTTTGCATTGATTTAATAATTGATTTACTCATGCAACACGCTTTATTTGCGTTTGGTGAGAACACAGCATTACAGCTAACAAGTTTTAAATGCATATCGTTGCATTCTTGGAAGTTTAAAAAGCCGTGCAGTCTCTTATTTTTCACATGTAGACGTTTCACAACCGTCCCCATGGGTTTCACATTAAAATGTTCCATAAATGTTTTGCACAATTGACATTTGTGTGGCTTTTCTGCATATCTCACATCTGTATGAAACAACATTTTACCCACACCTGACTTCATCGGTGCCTATTCTAGATAAAGAGGGAAACAGACTGAGAAAATCTTTGTTAAGCTGGTGTGGATGAGCTCAGAGAGCTCTGGGGATAGTTTGCTTCATTAAAACGCTTCAGTCAAGCAAAAACAGACATAAAGACCTCTTCTCATCACAAAACATCACAGATGTCTGTGAAAACCCGTCTGATTATCGAGCCTCAATGGGTGAACCTCAAAAATTCCTGGAAGATATGCGAAGGCCTGCGAGTGTGGTTGTTGCTGTGGCTGCATGGACACGACTGTCAGAAGCACACAGTTGGCTCTTGGCACAAAACTCGATTGTTTCCAGGCGACAGCTTGCTCTCGCTTTCGTCGTCATTAGATTTGGAGCGACTGACCTTTCAAATCCCAGCTGTCAGAGAGTTGATCATATCTAAAACCGTTACATGCTGCAATTAGAGCTGGAGCAGGCCGATTCATTTGACAGACACAGACAGATATTGTGAGAGAGCAAGCAAGACGGAGGGCCATTAAACACAGCGGGGCTCATACTCTCTTGTCATACGGGAGTCGGCCCAAAAGAGCGAGTGAATTAGCCAGATAGGAGTAGAAAAGCGACCCGCCTCTTACGCAGATGAAAGAACGAGCGGTCGGATCTCCAAAGCGCGGCCACATAACCGATAACGGCTCTGCTCAGGCCGCCGCGGCGGAGCTGAAATATTTATCCAACTGAGGCTCGAGGGGCACGAGGACCCGCGTCTGGAATGGGGCCTGGCATGAGAAGACAGGCCAGAGCTTCCCCGTGGGCCGCCCTGCTCTCTCTTGGGCTTTGCTCGTTTGCTGTGTGACTTCACAAATGGCCGGGAAACGGCCGGGCTGCCAGCTCAATTATGCATTTCTGCCCTGCTCCAAAAATAAAGTGCTGTAGCTTTTCATTTCATGACACGATGGAGGAAGAAACAGAGAATGAGAGAGAGAGAGAAAGAGAGATGAGATGCCCACATCCAGAGCCCAACAGACTCAAGATCAATCCGGTTCAATGGTAACAAACGCATTTCAAGTCATTCGTATATAGCAGAATGTGAACTTCCACACTGACGCACCACCATATAGTCCTGCTCACCATTATTGGTAAATATGAGCAAAGAAGGCTCTAAAAAAATCTAAATTTTTTCTCCTTTTGATCTTTTATTTAAAAAATCTACAAAATTCCAACATTTCATTGAAGGAAAACAATTTGAAGTTGGGGGGAATATCACACTGAGGAAAAAAAATTCTTCCATATATGTTGGCCAAGATCCCGGATACAGGCGGCCGAAATGAGCTTTCTCCGCAGGGTGGCTTGGCGATCCCTTAGAGATAGGGTGAGAAGCTCGGTCACTCGGGAGGAGCTCAGAGTAGAGCCGCTGCTCCTCCACATCGAGAGCGGCAAGCTGAGGTGGCTCGGGCATCTTTTCCGGATGCCCCCTGGACGCCTTCCCGGGAAGGTGTTCCGAGCATGTCCCACCGGGAGGAGACCCCGGGGAAGACCTAGGACACGCTGGAGGGACTATGTCTCCCGGCTGGGCTGGGAACGGCTCGGTGTCCCCCCGGAAGAGCTGGAGGAAGTGTCTAGGTAGAGGGAAGTCTGGGCATCCCTGCTCAGACTGCTGCCCCCGCGACCCGGCCCCGGATAAGCGGAAGAAGATGGATGGATGGATGGATGTTGGCCTCAATTATTGGCACCCTTGTATTTAATTCACCACGCAACCTTCATTTATAAGAAAATCAGCGTGTTTTCTTTTCAGTCTGATGAGGTTTGAGATTACATTGAGAGTCATCTAAGTCCATTCCTACATAAAGAATTTCTCCAGATCCTTCAAATGTTGTTCCTCCCTCTTCTTCAGGTGCAGTTTATTTTTGCATAAGAGCAGAAGATTTGTTTCTTGAACAGTGTCCCAAACAACTTGTGGTGATGGAGGGGCCGTTTTCCTTTATTTTTATTATTTTTCTGACCCCAAAATTCAACTGATTACTGCAATTTTCCCATCTGTGCTCTTTGAAGAGTCTTTGGCCACTCAAATTCTTCTCCTAGTTGTGCATTGAGACAATATAGACACACATCCTTTTTCAAGCTGATTTTCAACATCTCCAGTCCATTAAAACTTCTTGATCATCGCCCTGATGTTGGAAATGACATTGTTTATTGTTTTAACTATTTCCTTAGAGCCATTTTCTATTTTGTGTAGCTCATCAGAACTCTATTGCACATCAGAACTATATTCTTTGGTTATATACATTGTGATAAATGATTAAGGGGGGTTGGACTTTGTGTTACTAATATTTATTCTCCTGTGCAACAAGAAGTCATAACTGGACAACGTCATGTTTCTAGTCACCTTGGTGTGGTAAGAAAATATAAACATCAATGGCAATATACTTGGGAGGTACTTTAATGTGATATTCTACCTCCTTCCAATTGTTTTATTTTAATGAAATGTTGTTATATTGTATATTTTTTTAATAAAAGATAAAAAGGAGAAACAATGCAGATTTATTTTTAACAGCTTCTTTGATTTTACCAAGGGTGCCAATAATGGTGAGCAGGACTGTATATGGAAGGTCAAAAACTGATTCCGGGTCCAAACACTCAATAAGATGCTATAGGCAAACAACAACAAAATGCTTATAAACGCACGTGGCAAGCTGAAAAGTATCGGAAGCACACGATCCTAACCTTTCGTAACGACATTCCACATGTCAGTCAATGATTCATTTTTCATAATTTATAAAAATATTGATGTCAGAGATTCCATGAGTTTGGAGAGTGTGTTGAAAACTGTGAGTTAATGCTCCAATTGAATATGAGATGCGAGTTATGTTGTGTGCCCACCAAACATGAATGAAGTGTTAAGCGTGAGTGATTTACATGTTAAATCAATGCAAAGACACGATTGAGGCGGAGCGAATTATGTGATTCGAGCGAATTGAGCGTTTCAGGCATTTGACAAAATCTGATCTTTGGCGAAAATTTCTAATAGGACACTAATTTAATAGGATTAATTTCTTACGCTTTTTATCTGAAGCCGTTGCTTGAGCCTGTATGCAGTTGTCATAAAGCGAACGCGAGCAAAAGTACGACAGACAGCCCAGAGCACATGCTGTTCATATATATTAATAGATATTTCTTCCCAGACAAAGGAAATTACCTGTCATTTTGTTTGTCGATAGATCTTTATTCAGTGATGGACAGTAGGCTATACAGTAAAACCTTATTCAGTTAAACTTGGTGCTGTGATTTCGTACTGTAATTCTGTCCACAGACCTGAAACTACTTCATAGGTGTGTGTTTGACTGAAAAATAATGCACAACCGTAGAACGTTAGTCAGCCAATCAGAATCAAGCATTACACAGCCCCGTGGTATAATTATATATAATTGTCTATTTACAACAAGAAAACACTGATTATTTGGAAAAACTGGATTGCATTAACAATCTTCCATCCAATACGAATGAAAAGCCACACATGAGATATATCAATTATTTCTCCTAGATATCAATGAAGTAAAATTTTAAGCAAATAGAAACTTTTGCTCAAGTCTCATCTCATATTTATCCAGAGAAAAAGAGTCTCACCATTCGAGTTTCAGAAGAGATCTCAAGAATGTGTCAAACGGAGCTCAGATTTGTCAAGTCAACATTATTGAAGATCTCAATATGAACTGAAATATTAGCCTCCACAACTTCATGTATTTAAACAATTTACTTTTTTATTACTGAGACTTGAAACTGAAACGCAAGTGAGGACTCATCTAACCTCCAAACATCCGAGCAATAACATTTACCTGTGTGTTAAATCAGCAGAATCTCACAGGAGACACGAGTCACGACGCACTGCTAAACACACCCACATCACATCAGCATCTATTGCTCAAGTCATCGGAAACCACAAACTGGAAATTAGTTACGGCAGCTTTGTTGCTGCAGATTGAAGGAAGCTGCTTAACTCCTGCGCACATTATGAGAAAAAAACATTACAATGTAAATGAAGCAGAACGGATGAGAACTGACCATAAGGTCAAAGACCCATTATAAGTCACATTAAAACAGGCTTTCATTTAGCCGGACGGCTCACGACACGTGTACCTGCGCATGTGCGTGCGTGCAGCAGACAGACAGATGTGGCCTGTCTCATTAAGATGACAGCTGGATCTTGAGCTCACTGCTGGACCTTTGGGCCGTTTGCTGAAATGGGTGAGAGTGCATTATAGTCATGTCTCGTAATTGAGCATCTGGACTCTTCAGAGCCTCAAGCTTGTCATTTCTGCACCATCTCTGAGCGCACGCACACACACACGGAGATGGTGGGCACACATGCGCACACGTACATCCGGCACCGCAGCTGTTAATCCACACGCAGGCCGGGAGCTCTGCCGCAGAGTAATCTCATTTCTCCATGTTCACCGAAAATTTACAGTGTCAGATAAGTCGCATGCTGGTTTAGCGTGTTTCAGGAGCTCATCTAGAGGTTTGTTTGTTCGCAGCGATGCAGTTTCCAGGCGTAAATCCATCCATACTTTTGCCATATTTCAAATAAGCTAAAAAACTAGGTCAGGTCAAACAGGACTCATGTCTACAACTATGTGATTACGTCATTTGCCACCGAAAAAGACCATTACCAATGATAATGTAATCATAATTTCTCGATGTATTGTGGTCATTCCAATCAGCAATGTGAAAGACTCATAGCATGACAATACACATGAAAAAATCCAGATTATAACATAAAAAAGTCATTTTGAAACTCATGTACAAACATTACTGTTGTATTGCTTGAGGTGAATATGAAAAATTATTATTTTTGCAATATTTGAGGTCTTAAAAAATACAGAGCATCTTTTATGTTATTGTCTTTATTTGAAATATGTTAGTATTTCACAGAATAAAACAAAACAAAAAAAGATAATTTTACCTAAACACATACCTATAAACATTTAATTCAGAAAAACTGATTTTTTTTTAAAATGGTCTCCTTTTTTATTTTTTTATTTTATACATCCAGATCTAATTATGCATCTCATAATATGCACCGAATCTTACATTTCAACAATTTTGGCTATGATTTATATATTTGTACTTACTACAGTTTTTTTTAAGATTTTTGAATGATTTCCGAATGAAGTCATATTCGTCCCCTAACCCTCAAAAACTATAAACTAAACAAAATAATGAGAATATTTTTATTCATACAGTATTAGTATTTTAGTACTAAGTATACAAAAAAAATACATTATTTATAAGAATAGGTTGTCAAAACCAATCTTTCACCTGTGTAGGATTTTTTAGTCAGAACAGTTTGTTCATAAAGTGGACTACATTGGTCCAAGTGCAACCATCTGTGACAACACAATGTTAGATGTACAGCCTCCATAAAACAGTATCAATATATATTTTTTTGTAAATATACTAGTGTTTCCTCAGTTGATGGAAACGGCCCTGCAGTTCATCCAGCCAATGACAGGAATAAATGGAAAGACATCTGAAGTCACAGGTGCTCTGAACACAGGAGGCGAGGTCCGGCTATACATATTCTGCCCTTCATTTGCATAGATTATACTGTATAAACCTTTTTATTCAAAGACAATCAGAGTGTTCAAGGACACGGGAAGATCAAACTGATTCATTATCATTTTTCATATTAACAGTACAGCAGGTCCCACGCACGGCCGAGTTAAATCTCTGTGTACCTCAAGGAGGCTTTGAGCGGGATAATGACTCTAATATGATTTGAGTTGTATGATAATTGAATTTGAGCAAATGAAGGTCAGTCTTTGTAACTTCTGCAGAGGAGGATGAGGTACTGAGCTCAAATTAAACAGCGTACGTTTCCATAGGCGCTTAACAGTGAACGAAGAAACTGTAGAAATTATATACGAGACTAATGGATCTAAACACCGTGTGTTTATAAACTCTAGAGTTCATTAACAGAGAATACACTGGAGGCAATTCCTGAAAACACCAGGTGTGTGAGAGAAACTAAAATATGAGCACATAGTAAAACATTTACTCAAATAAAGTCAAAACATTTAGCCAAGTAAATAAGTTTCTATATTAAATTATAAAAGGGAAATGCAAACTTTTTTCTTACCCAGAGGAAACTTGTTTTGATTTGAGGTTGCAATTTTATAGTTTATAAAATATACTTCACACTAAGGTTCCCTTTATAAAGCATTCTTAATAAGTCATTTACAAATGCATTATAAAGCAGTTATAACCGCTTAAATAAAAAGGGATTCTTACAAAATACCTGCCAAATAGTGAGACATTTTTAACTCACATGTTAAGCTTAATTAAATGTATTTATTCATTATTTATTTGCAACCAAGCGTTCAGACTGAAGACTGCAATGGTTTGCTAACATTTATTACTCTTAAGATGTTTTTTCAAGTTTGGTGTTTTGAAGTTGTGAATAAATACTTCACAGGCATCCACTTTTCTTTAAAGTGCACTTTCATGGGCTGTCAACACATCTAAATGTATGATTCACATCAGAGATGTAGCCTTGTGAGCAAGCATTCGGTTTCTACAATAAATAATAAAGAACTGTTTTCTGGCGTTGATTAACTGTTGGAAGTAATTGTAAGCAATCGTAAGCAAACAAGTTCACAACAACCTTTGTGCATTTAGTGTTAAAACGTTTGATGAATTTATCTTGGTAAGCAGGAAAAAACTGCTTTGGATAAGCATCATGATCTGAAGGCATTTGGAATCGGATCAGGTAAGCAACAATGTTTGAAAAGTGACATAAGATATGAAATATACAATAGAAAAACCAACATAACACCCTACAGTGTCCAGTCTGACAGCCTATTTTGCAAACAGCACCAAGATACCAATGGATCTGTTTCAAGTCAAAAAAATTATGAATAAATACATTTATTAAGCATTTATATCGTTCAAGTTAAAAAAAAATGTCTCACTATTTGGCAGGTATTTCGCTAGAATCCCCCTTTTTATTCATCCAGTTATAACCACTTCATAGTGGATTTGAAATGACTTATTAATCATTAATAAACACGTTTATAAATGTTTCATGAAGGGAACCATAATGTGAAATGTTACCAATGTTGTCTTTTGATTGCAGACTTGAAAAATCTGAGCTCAGTTTGAGACATTGTCGGCAATTCTTCTGAAACTTGAACGGATACATTTGTGAGAATTGATGATAAATGTTTGAGTTCAAGTTGAGATCTTCAATAAGATTGACCTTTGTTTTCAGATTTGACGAATCTGAGCTACGTTTGAGACATTGTTGACACCTCTTCTGAAACTTGAATGCAATGTGAAAAATATCTGAGAAGTTTCCATTTGTTCTCCGTGTAATCGTATTGCTGTCTAGGAGAAAGAGTTAAGACATTCAAGACATTTTACTTGTAAATTTTATGTCTCGTGTGTAAGCCTTTATTATGGCCTTACGATTTAAAAACTATGTTCAATGCACAAGTTTCTTAAAACACTTCTTAGAATATAAGTCAACATAAATATAAAATGGACTCCCTTCAGTTTTTTTATATGAACATTGTCCATCAATATTGCACACATTTTCTAACCGCGTGTTATAAAAAAGTTTATATTTATCATTATTTTATAAAATAAAAGAACATTCTCTCCTCTGAAACCTCTTTCCTCGACTTACAGTAATGAATTAAATTAGTGTAGTACTTTGCACCCCTGGATACCACATCTGCAGTCATCACAAAAAGAGCTTGACTTTGCATTTTTACGAAAAAGAAAAGTGAAAAACTCAGCAAAGAATCAGAAGCAAAGATCTCTGTGTTATTTCTGTCTCTGTCGTGTGTTATTTATCTGATATAAATGTCACTGCCGTGTCCCCTGCTACATCTCGCACCACACTACATTAACATTTACACAAATACGCAGTATTATTAACACATTTTCTTTTTTTATTTGGAACCACAAAACAAGCTACAAAAACAGAATCCAAATACCTTGGGAAGTCACGATGACAGGTACTCGTGGCTGACATACATTCACAATTGCTTGTATTCATAACATTTAGAATCAAGAGTGGACAAAACATCTAGGTTTCCATATTTGCATGCTCCCTATAATGGTTGAGACATTTATTTGCTTTCTTTATTTGCGATCCACTGAACTGCCTTTGATTTCATTCTTATGCACATGACCTAAACGTTCAAACACAAAGGTATTTAACTTACAATGATAGTCAAGTTGATGGATAGCTTAAACCAATGGCTGATATTTCAGTAGTTTGTAAAGATAACAGGTATCCAAGTTCAGATCAAAACAACAGCCACCTCAATGACAAATACAGGGTTCAAAGCCTTGTTTACAATCACGATGTCAGGAGCATTAGTATGATTTTAAGATAGTCTCTGTCATCTATGTTGTGATGTAGCCATTTCAATTCAACAGCAGTATGTTGGTAAATCTTACTGTTTTTTTGCGTTGTTTCCAAATCCTTTACAATCAGAACCTTTTGGTTCCATTAAAGAACCTTTAACATCTGAATAAGATTTCTGTTTCACAAAAGGTACTTTGTAGCGGAAAAAAGGTTCTTCAGATTACAAAAAGTATGAAGGCGATAATAATAATGCATTTTATTTAATGGCGCCTTTCAAAACACCGAAGGTCACCTCACAAACAGGCAAAGAATAAAAAAAGTACAAATGCACAAGACAAAAGAACACCAACACAACAAACTCAGAATACACAGATGAAGTGCAGTTAAGACTCAGTAGAGCATATTATAAAAAGCCTGACAAAAAAGATACGCCTTAAGACGTGTCTTGAAAATCTGCAAGCAATCACTGTTTCGTATATCTAAGGGAATGGAGTTCCATAGGCGGGGGCAACACACCTAAAAGATCTCGCACCAATGGTAGTGAGTCGAATCTGAGGTACCAAACGAAAAATTGAAGATGAAGACATGATTACAAGTGAAGGGGTTTAAATGTGAAGAAGTTCAGGAGGATATTGGGGTGCAAGATTATGGAGTGCCTTGTAAGTAAGTAACACAATCTTAAAACTGACTCAATATTTTACTGGAAGCCACTGCAATTACTGGAAAACTGGAGAAATGTGCGCAGTAGAAGGTATTCTAGAAAGAACACGAGCTGTAGAATTCTGAACCAACTGGAGCTTGTCTAGAGATTTGGAGGGAACACCAGTGAGAATGGCATTACAATAGTGAATAAGAACTGCTGTATTGTTGGTTGAGAGAGAAGAACGAAGACGGTTAATATTACGTAGGTGGAAATATGCAGTACACGTGATATTATTAATTTGAGTTTCAAAGGATAGTGTGCTATCCATGATAACACCCAAGCTTTAATCTGTGAGGAAGGATGGGTTGCATTATTGTCAATGTGTACTAAAAAAATATTAGATTTAGCCAAAACAGTTCTAGTATAAACAAGTAGGTCCTCAGTTTTGTCACCATTTAATTTCAAGAAATTATCTCTAATTTCAGCTAGACAAGAGGAAAAGAACCATTGGATTTAGCAGACAGGTACAGTCGGGTGTAGTCCGCATGAGAGTGAAAATGAATACCATGCTTCCTTAAAGTGTAACCAAGAGGGAGTATATAAATAATGAACAAGTTTGGGCCCAAAACAGAACCCTGGGGAGCACCAGTGTTGACTGTAGATGGTTCTCAAGAACCTTTGACTGAAGGGTTCTTTGTGGAACCAAAAATGATTCTTCTATGGAATCGCTGTGAAGAACCTTTACTGTACTTTTTTTGTGTGTTGTTCCAAAACTGTATACATTTTGTTGTGCTGAACACAAAGAAAGATATGTGGAAGAATGTTTGTAATCGAATAGATCTGGGGCACTTTTGATTATTATAGGATGAAATAAATTCACTATTGTAGTCAATGGTGCCCCAGAACGGTGAGGTTTCCCAAATTCTTTAAGATATCTTCTTTTGTTTACAACAAAACAAAGAAATGTATAAAAGTTGGAAACAACTTAAGGGCGAGTAAATGATGACAGAATTTTCATTTTTGGGTGAACCATCCCTTTAAATAAAACACTAAGAACTCCAACAAATCACCTCAGCTATGAAAGAGCAAACCGTGAACAATAACATTTTACTAAAACAACAAGCAAACTTTAAAATAGAAATAACAGTTTGCATTCTGAATGGCTTTTCCTATTGCGACTCGAGGATCCTAAACCCTCGGGCAGTTATGGAATAGTTTAACTCCTGTAGAGTGTTTTAAGAGCAGCATTAAAGTTTCTGTTGAATTAGACGTAACTCAATGGAAGCCCATTACACCCTCGTTTATTTGACAACAACCAAAATGTTTCTTTGCCAGATTAAACGTTTTCCAGACATCAAAAAGCATTTTCCATTAACAATATCATTTAATCCTGGACTGGTCTTAATCTTTTGTGCGGCTGTCTAATCCTGAATGTGTTTCCTGCAGGGGTCTGGAGGTGTTGAATTGACTATGTTGGTGATCTGCGAGTCGGCCTGAAGCCACTAAAGCCGTGAGGATTATCGGCAAAGCCTCTGAGACACACAGAGATAGGGCTGTTTCTATGTGTTTAAGGAACTGGGATACAGGAAGTGATGTCATGATGTCATTCTTAGAGCCCAATAAATGCAAAATAAATAACAACAACATCAATTTAAATATAGTAGGCCTATATGCATACACAGTTATTGAAAGCATTACTGTTAGAAAAAACTTAAATAAACATATGGCCCATACTGGCTTTACTTCATAATATCTTTAGTCTTGCTTATAACGGCATCATAAACAAAGCAGAATTGATCACATCATGTTGTTCAGCGTGCCTCTAAAGGCTCAAAATAAATGAGAGGAATGAGAAAATATTTTTCTCCTCAGACCTACGGGACAGCGGTTAATATGATTTCTCCCTGAACTGATAAATATAAGCAAATAAGGCTTCATAAAAAGATGATAAAGAAGAGCTCACAGAAGCGCTGTTTTTTTTTTAAAGCTCTCTGTCATTACCGTAACAGTTTTATTGAAAACTATTCATAACGCTGACATTATCACCTAACCGTATGCTGATTTTCTATGTTAAGACTCAAACATAATGTTGAAGTGCTGAAATCACAGGGTTCGTAAAATCTCCTACAGAAGGTCATGAATGGTTGGCTTTGATGAATGAACTTTAATGATCTGCTGGGGGATAGCATGAAAACAGAATGGATTGGATTTTGTTTTCACTCCTCTGTCATTCACACAAATGAACTGTCTGTAGAAAGTGTCAATGACAGACTGTGTGAGGTTTATTTAAGGATAACGACATGTATTTATTCCATATGGGAATCTGAAGGATCATCTTTAAAGGAGTAGTTCACCTTAAAATAAAATGTCATGATAATTCATTCACCCATATGTCATACAATCCGTCCGCGTGTTTAAGGTCTGAATTTCAGTTTCATCGCAGCTTCGAAAGTCTCCACACGACACCAACTGATGAATAAGAGTGTTGTCTACGATTGGTCATTTTCAAAGAAAATTAAAAAAAGTATTTACTATTTAAACATAAATATATGGCTTGCACTGCCTTGGAGGTCCTGCAGGATGCGCGTTCACAACTTCGAGTACTTTGTTATCACGTTGGAAAGGTTTGGTGACGTCACGTAGGTGAAAGTTCCGACACACTGTTTACGATTGTGGGGAAAGATGACAGTTCAAAAGTTCTTGGATGTTGAATGACACGTTAATAGTCCGTTCGTGTACATATCAAGGATGTTAAAAGCTTTTGAAATCTACGTCTCGCCTGATCTTTCCAAAGCGATTGCGTAACACGGAAGTCGTGAACGAGCATCCTGGAGGACATCCGAGCCAGAGCAAGTATTTATGTTTTCAAAGTATATCATTTTAAAATTTTCTCGGAAAATGACTAATCATTTCGCTAGACAACACCCTCATTGAGACGTTTAGTGCCTTTTAAAGCTGCGATAAAACTGAAATACGGACCTTAACTAACAGCCCGCCATTTAAGTTCACAATAAGGAGAAGAACCCTGGAAAGCTTTCCTCAAAAGCCTCAATTTGTTTTCTACAGAAGAAATAAACACACGGGCTTGTATGATGTGGGTGAGCGAATTATCGTGATATTTTAAAGTAAACTACTTTTTTAACCACAGAGCTGCCATGAGATTCCTTGTGTTTGATATCAACGATTACATCATGTTTCACAGCAGAAATCCTGGTGAAGATCGATGATCAGAGACGTACTTCCAAAAACAAGAATTCTTAGAAAGTGAATTAGCACTTTAGCCAGCACTAGGATAAAGTAATATATGGAAACTTTATAGCAACACACATACACACACACAACAATAGCAGCTAAACACGCACACGCATATGCTGCTGCTTCACATTAACCACAATTATACTTAATAGTTCTTGTCAACGACAGAATAATGTGTTAATATGTACGATCATCCTAATGCGGTTTGTTCTGTTTAAATTACTACATGCATGAGCGACAGACTATTGTGTGCACTGAAGAAAAGAGCTGAAGGGTCATCCACAGTTTATAATTAAAGTAGGAAACCCCCGACACTTATTGAGTTTCAGCAGCATATAATCCAGGGTGAAGTACACACGGCACAACGATGCAAACATCTCTTACAAGTCAGTTTGTGTCATTTCATCCATCAATCAACACAATACATGTCAAACACTTCACCAAACGTATCATTTATAGACATTATATTTACCAAGCAGTATATCATTTAAAGTCCATGTGAAATGCTGTTGGCAAGTCATTTGATTCTGCAACACGACATTAATTCTGCAGTGTGACAGGTCAAACATTATATTCAAGGGAAAACATGTAGGATTTGATTTTATTCATTAGGGAATGACTGGAATCTTAGAAATGGTTTAATATGTGTAGCAGCGCAAAGAGTGCCGACACAATTTACGTTAAAGTTTAAAGGAACAGGCTCATTCTCCAACTCCCCAAGAGTTAGTAAATAGAGTTTTACCATTTTGGAATCTATTCAGCCGATCATCGGGTCTGGCGATAGCACTTTTAGCATAGCTTAGCATAGATAGTTGAATCCATTTAGACCAGTAGCATCGCGCTCAAAAATGTTTCAATATTTTCCTATTTAAAACTTGACTCTTCTGTACTTCAATCATGTGCTAAGATTCCGGCGTAATGATCAAGGAAATTTGCTGTGGCAGCAAACTTCCTTGATTATTACTCCGGAATGGGAATAGTTCCTAATCATATCGGCCTAGAAAATCGCAACTTTTAATTTTCAGCCGGTCTTAGCACACGATATAAGTACAAAAGAGTCAAGATTTAAATAGGAAAAATATTGAAACTCTTTGGTCATTTTTTAACGCGATGCTACTGGACGAATAGGGTTTAACAATCTATGCTAAGCAATGCCAAAAGTGCTATCGCCAGACCCGGAGATTGTTTGAATAGATTCCAAAACGGAAAAACTCAATTTATTAACTCTAAGGGAGTTGGAGAATGAGCCTATTTCCAAAAAAAAGTGTTACTTTAATATTGTGTTTACGGTTGCAAAAAAGGCACAGCGCTGTATTTTATTTCACGTGCCAAGAGGGTGTTTACACAGAGCAGCAAAAACTCACCGACTGGGTACAAAACTGTCATTATAAACTCAATTATCTTTCTATGTTACGGTACAAAAAGTAGATCAGGGTCAAAAAATGAAATACTCAGGATGCCAACAAATGAGTCCAAACATGTCGAAATGATGGGTTTGAATGACTAAAAAATAAGCATTTACTTGCCAAACAAATATGAAAACAAGAACAACAGGTCAAGACCTTGATAATATATGAAGAATTATGGAAGCAGCACGCGGATATTTAATGAACAGATCTGTGTGAATAAATGCACCACAACTATTGTGATGCTCATATACAGGCAGCTCATAAACGCACATCTCATCGTTCTTGAAATCCCCAGATTAAGTGTACACAACTGTATTCACCACGATTCAATTCACAGTTTATTTATATAGCATTGTTTCAAAGCAGCTTTACTTGAAAAAAAGAAAACACAGAAGAGGAAAGCGTTAGCGTAGAGTACAAACAGAGAGGACAATGTTAATGGAATTTGCAAAAGATAATCCTACATCAGCAGTCTCCCGGTGTACAAGCCAACACGGCACCGGTGGAAAGGAACCAAAGCTCCAATGAGAAATAAGAGGAGGAAAAAAACTCTGTCTCAGCCGGGAGTGCCGGTTCTCCTCTGACACATTACAGCTGCAATCAGTGACTTCTGAGTACAAGTCAATGAGTAAATGTTTATGATTAACAGGGAGTTAAGTTTATCACTTCACTATAGTTAACAGTACAGAATACTGTAGTATACATCAACAAAGTGTACTAATTAGGGCTGCTCGATTATGACACAAATCATAGTCACAATTATTTTGGACAATATTGAGATCCTGATTATTTAACACGATTACTCATTACCTTTAAGAACAACATAGAAAACTGGAAAAACTTGCCTTTTAAAAATGTGAATTCAACTGAAAAAATATAAATAATGTAAAAAGAGCACAGCTGAACTACGTGGAAAGGGTGGGCCTTATATCCGCTTAGATAAATATATATAATCCAGGGGATTTAAACCACAAGAAAAGAGAAGATCCATGGAAAATGGAATGCGGCACAATAATAGTTTTACCTCGATTATTTTATTTTTGTAGTTGTTGAAGGCCAAAGTTGACGATTACGATTAATTTTCGATTAATCGGAAAGCCCTAGTAATAATTCATGTAATATAAGGTTTTACAGTATGCTACAATTTACTATAGTAAAAACTCTAGACCAGAACAGTATTTATTATGGTTGATCAATTTCTCTGCAACTTTATACCAGAACATACCGTAGTATACAGTACATCAACAAAGTGTACTAATTGCTGTAATATAGAGTACAGTAGTATGCTACATTTTCCTACAGTTTACTACGGTAAAACTAAGGCAGCACAGTATTTACTGCAGTGTATCAATTCATTATAGTTAACACTACAGGATACTGTAGTATACATCAACAAAGTGTACTTATGATTATAATACACTACAGGATGCTTCAATTTACTACACTTTACTATAGAAAACACATTAAAAACTTAAGTATACTACAGTATTTTTTCAAGTGGGAGGAGTTACCCCAGATTGCATATAAAGCAGTACAAATAAGGGTCTGAAGAAGATAAGATCTCATTTGCTCCTGTTATGTTGGATTATGTATATATCACAAGGACAGAATGTTTGAACATGAGTAAAATACCTCATCAAACTTACCAACAACTGTTACCTCTACATTTACATTAATGTCCCATTTATATCTAAATCAAAGGCGTTTCTCTCCACAGAGATTCTGTTTGATGCAAAACAGTAGCAGTAAACTGAAGATGCATCAAGAATCCGTTCTGTCACATCACATCCAGTCGACCGAATGCCTATGGGCTACAGACACAGACGATGAGAATGAAACAGAAGCCAAAAACAGACTCTATCAAACACCTGAACAGGCAGCAAAACAGTCTGTTACCCACTGCAGAGGATCAAGTGAAGAGCCGTTCATTGTGTCTGGGCTACACAGACACCGTCCCTGTCAGAGGAAAGAGCTATGAGGGGAAACAGCGAAAGACAGAAAAATAAAAAGGGAAACAGGAGAAAAAAATCGAGCAGGTGCGAGGAGGGTCTCTGGTGTAGCGATGTGTTGACGTGTAAACATGCGGCACGCTGACAGGAGCTCGCATGGGCACAAAACTGAGAAAACATCACAGACTCCATCCAAACACTCTCACGGCCATACGGTTTACTATGGTAAATGCACTGTCATCCTGAAACTGGCATGAAAGAGCCGGTCTAATCCAGGAATGCCAGCGGCCTCAGATTCACATGCATGACACTGCAGTCCACTGCACAAAGCCAGGCTTTCCACCTCACGACAATCTTATTATTTCACACTCCTCAGGGGAGCAGAACCGTTCTTTTCTTTCAGGCTGAAGAGTGCATGCTGTAATTGCAAAAATGTACCAATGTAGAGGAGACTGGGGCTAGTTGTCTAACACGGTGCTCGTCACAAAAGATGTACAGTATGTCAGTAAAGACAAATGCGTATTATATAAGATCTGGTTTAAAATACATCTAAATAGTTAATAGTTTTGTAAATTCAAGGCTTAGAACGTAAATAATTCACAGAACAACAGGATAACACAATAACCAACCTGATCTCACAGGAATTCATAACTATTTTACAAGGTGTCTAATTCGTATCAATCCGAACGATGTGAATCGTACGAAAGCGTACAATTGTTAGAAAAACGGCATAGTGAAGCCCCTCCCCTAGATCTAATGTCGCTGACACTGAAGCAAATCATCCTAAAACATACAAATGTGATTGTACGAATTGATTCAAATTACCAACCTCATAAAATAGTTACGAATAGCCGTGAAATTGTGTTGCAACAACCCAACTCTGCAACAATCCAACTCTAATCAAAAAAATAATAATTACGAGTTGGCTAATTCGAATGAATCCGTAGGTTGTGAATCGTACAAAAACGTACAATTATTAGAAAAATGCCATCCTGAAGCCCCTCCCCCAAATCAAATGTCTCTGACACTAACGCAAATCATACTAAAACATACTAATGGGATTGTCCGAATTGATTCATATTAGCCTCCTCGTAAAATAGTTACAAATAGCACTGAGTCTGTGTTGCAACACCCCAACACTGACACACTCACAGCGTGACAGACATTCAAAGAAAACTTAATCAAAAGAAGTGCAATTCCAAGAAAATATCACTTCATTTCAAAAACATTTTACGAGTTGGCTAATTCGAATGAATCCGTAGGATGTGAATCGTACAAAAAAGGAAAATTATTAGAAAAACGCTATACTGAAGCCCCTCCCCTAAGTCTAATGTCGCTGACACTAAAGCAAATCATACGACAATAAACAAATGTGATTGTACGAATTGATTCAAATTAGTCACCTCATAAAATAGTTATGAATAGCCATGAGATTAAGTTGCAATAACCCAACACTGACACACTCACAGCGTGACAGACATTCAAATAAAACTGAATCAATGCAATTCCAAGACAATTTTACAGAATTTCAAAAATATTTTACAAGCTGACTAATTCATATGAATTCAAATGATCTTATTCGTACGCTTCACTACGACCTGCATTCATGCCGGTAATGAGCAGGTTTAGAGGCGGAGCTTCATCCATGCTTTTTTCAAATGGTATTTCCTTTTGTATGATTTACATCATACAAATTCACATGAAATCAAATTCCTGTGAAACCAAGCTGATGATTCTAACCCGCATAATATCTCGGATCTACAAAACAATGTAATGCTTGTCTCACAGACACTGAAACATTTTTAGCTTAAAGATGTCACTTCACACTATTTGCGTTCCCTGAAAGGCAACTGATGATAATACATGCATTAAGAAACACGTAAAATAACAGAGAAATAGAAGTTAGAATGAAAAAGTGTTTGTACCTGTTACTCTGAACAAAGAGAATATTTTATCCTGAGGATAAAAAAATAAAATAGAGAGAATGGAAACTTACCGTTATGATAAAGAAAAGGAGAATGTTTTTAATACCAATGAAACGAATGCATTGCTTTTATCCTCACAGCTTCTAAAATAAAGTGAAGACTGATAACTCACTGTTTTCTCTGTAAATCAACAATAGTACCTTGAAATACAATCCATTCATCATCACGTTTAAGTTCTCTTACACAGACCTTTGCACTACATGAAACACAGCAAACTTAACAATAACAGATTATCAGATGAATGAACTCCACACACAAACAACAAGTTATCAGACGTGAGAAAATCAACGTCAACAGTTCAAGAAAAACGACAAATGCAAAGCACAACAATGATTCATGCTGAGGAAACAAAATGTAACAGAATTCGAACAATAGCTAATAAAGAAAAAATATTTGAAGACTACAATTTAGCTCTCAAGGACCTCATTTTTGATAGAGGACGGACCGCCTGAAAGTGCAAGCAGGACCACGGGACAAATCTGTAAATAAGGAACAGCACTGTCTCTCTCAAGCGTCCAGTAAAACGCTTGAACTTCTCCCGAAGGAAATCAGCTGATGTGAAAGATGCTTTCTAATCGCTATCATGGTAAACTGGGGAACATTTAAGCAGGAGAGAGAGAGAACCTCTGGTGTGTAACAGAAACCGTCTTGTGGACCCTTTTCTGTATTCATCGCCTGTTTTACGAGCTGCACGCTGTAGTTAAGAGGGACAGAGAGAAAAAAACTTGACCGCAAGCTGCTAATACTCGGCCCTGCCTTGGGAAATAGGCAACCTCAATTTGGAGGATCGGAGCAGATTCTGTATTATTGAATAGCGGAGAGCAATCTCATTCCTGACAGCTACAGTATCGCCCCATGTCACCGGTATGAGGAGGAACGATGGGAGAGCCACAAACTGCATGACGTGTACAATACATTCCTGTAATGCATTCACACTTGATGTATCTGAGCCGGCGATGTATAGATCACGATGATTTGTGAAACAAATACTCAGAGGGCTAATGAGTCTTACACAACAAGCACTTAACTTCAACACAAACATGCTTTTGACTGATGATGTCAATGATCTGTAGACGCCGCCATGAATTTTTTTTACATAGAAATATCTCAAAACATAAATTAGCACTTACAAATGATTTAAATTAAAGGCAAAAATAAGTGTTAGGTAAGGAAAGAAAATCAATTTGTTTTAAGAGATTTTTTCTCTCAACTACTGTTTTTAATCAATGTTCTACTTAGGCCTACTTGACAAAACATATTTCATACTGAATCTGATAAATACATGTTGATTTTTTACATTGAATACTTAAGCTCATAAATTATAAATTAGTCAAGTATCTCCCACCTTTGCAAATAGATAAATGTTTCTAAACCAAGATGACTTAAAATGATTTTAAATAAAACAAAAAAGCATTAAAATAATTTTCTTAGT
This sequence comes from Triplophysa bombifrons, assembly GCA_029783895.1. Classification (NCBI taxonomy): domain Eukaryota; kingdom Metazoa; phylum Chordata; class Actinopteri; order Cypriniformes; family Nemacheilidae; genus Triplophysa; species Triplophysa bombifrons. Next base: position 2,240,979 of record CM056456.1, read on the forward strand.
GTTTGGTTATTTTTATTATAGTGTTTACAATAGTATACTATATATATACATTGCTAGGTGTAGTAAATTGTAATAAACTGTAGTATATAATAGAAAAAATTACTACAATTTATGAATATATTCTATGGTGTACATGTACTGTGTATATATATATATATATATATATATATATATATATATATATATATATATATATGAAGAAAATTAGATAAACCATGTTTTTTATTATGTTATCATGTTTCTATGGTGTCTTATTCTGTAGGTTTGTTCTGTAGTTTTGGAGTTATTTTGTCTTAAATCAAAACAAACCAACTGCAGTTTGATCAATATTAATTGGAATGCACAATAAAAAACATGTTTTTTGAAACTTTTTAATTTTAATCTCCTTTTGGAACCAAACTCTTCATATGCATGTATATACATTATTACATTTTGCCTTATTTTTATCTCATTCTTTGGAAAAAAGCATTTGCCAAACAAATAAATGTAAAGTTACTATGGCACGGTTCAAAAACACTATTTTATCTACTACGGTTTGCAATGGTAAATAAAAAACTGAGGAATATTGTGAGTGGAGAAGCTTTCTTTAGACATTGTTGTAAACAATTGGTTGGGAGATCTTGAAGTCACTGGAGCTGTTTGGAGACGGCTAGTGGGTCAATACAGCTCAGTGTTTTACTCGGACAGCTCTCTATCCACAGGCATAAACAAACGTCTGTTCTTTCAGAATCGCCCACGGCGTGATGACCGTGCAATAAAGAGCGTGCATGGGCATTGACTCCCGACACACGAGTGAAGATGCTTTCTGCTGCTGAACGATCACATTGCATCATGGTGTCTGGGTGTCTTCCGCAGGGCTCGGGTGATGTGTCACTCCGCTCTCATTAGTATGCCAAGGGTGGTGCACCTGATGTTAAGGTTCACACTCCAGAGGTTTGATTACAAATGTCTTTTTTCAAACGCTGTGTTCAAGAACAAAGAAAGTGAGGGATTGCTTAAGAACAAGAGGAGACGGGTTGTGTTGCGTTTGAAATGCCTGTGGTCTCGATGCATATAACCATCAGTGTGACAGCGTTCAAGAACACTTTAAACTCAGACGTTTACTTTCTTCAAGCACGTGTCTGGTAACTTAACAGACCGGTGCACATTCACAAACGTGTCAAAAGTTTACAAGGACAACAATGATTATTTGTTTACGGCGTGAACCTCGCATATTTTGATGAATTAAGCGTTTAGTCTATCACGATGAATTCTTATACCAACCGCTGTAAACACGACAGATTACGTCTTAGATCAGACAGCTTTGTGTTGTTTCCAGGCGCACCGTTGAAGAACGCGACACGAATGTCTCGCGGAAATCCTGTGAAATTCAACCAATCAGATGACGACTTTGAACGTGTCAAAGTGTTTCAAGAAAAGTCGTATGGCCAACAGTCCGAGGACATCCAAGACTACAAGACATCAAACAAGTGCTGCTAGACATTCTTCAAAATATCTTCTTTTGTGTTCCACTGAATAAAGAGACATTCTGTACAACGTGAACAACATGAGGGTAAATAAATGATGAGAGAATTTGTATTTTGGGTGTACTATATCTTCTTTTGTGTTCCACTGAATAAAGAGACATTCTGTACAACGTGAACAACATGAGGGTAAATAAATGATGAGAGAATTTGTATTTTGGGTGTACTATCCCTTTAAGCACAAATACCTTCTTGGGCCACTATAACAAATGATTGGTGATACAAATTAGTTATAATTTGAAACTTTATCTCAAACTGTATTTACATCATAATGAATGTGGCTGTATGGATAACAGAACTAAGACTTCTCACTTTCTAGATGTCAGGTGAGTATGCTAGCATTAGATGTACAGTCGGTGGTTCAAGACAGACTGGGGTTAAAGTAAATCTTATAACCGTGGGAAACGTTACGTGTGTGATTCTGGGCCTCTTGAGTTATTGCCCGTATTCGAGGAGCAGTCAGGCTCTCATTGGTAATAAATTGCAGTGCTCAATATCCGATCCGCGAGGTGTCAGTTATGAAGACTGGACTTGGCACGGGATTTGTTTTCGCTTCGTGAAGCGGCTTGCCTTGCTGGCTCTCCAAGAACATTGATTGCCCTTTTCTTTTCCCCTTTACCTTGAGAGATACAGTAATGTGGCAGTAACTGGTCATAATGGAATAAAACGGCCTTGAAAATGGGCGGTAATCACTTAGAGGTCATTTCGTCGGGAGTCCATCTGCTGGTGTGGAGCAATGATGCAGGATGCATCTCTGCACTTAGTGTCACACAGCCAGACTACAAGCGAGGAGGCCACGGTTACCCTAGTTACACATTCATTCCCACGAGGAAGACGGGACGAGATAGCGCAGAAATCTCAATGTTTTTGCAATGAAAAACATCTTCACTTCATAAAACTCTTCCTCAAATTAAACAATGAATTCAGTTTTATTTATATAGCGCTTTTCATTGTTTCAAAGCTTTACAGGATGAACGACAAAACAAATAAACGTTAGTACAAGTATTAAAATAACGAGGGTCTGTTCACAAAAACAGCCTTCTTCCATGTTAGAAACATTGTCAAACTGCGGAATATTCTGTGTATTTCTGACGCAAAAAACCCTTTTTCACGCCATTTATGACTTCAAGAATTGATTATTGTGATGCACTACTTAGTGTTTGTCCTGCATCATCATTACACAAATTACAGTTAGTTCAAAATGCAGCCGTTCAAGTCTAGAAAATTTGACCACATAATACCAATTGTATCCTTCCTACACTGGCTACCCAATAAGTACCATATAGACTATAAAGTACATCTAATCACTCCTAAAGGATTAAATGGTTTTCTACAGCTTATCTAACAGAGCTTCTATCGTGTTACAAACTATAAATGCTTTTATGCTTGTTTAGCCGAACTGGCCAGAAAACACAATGTCTACAAGAATGCTGGTGTGCTTAAAAAAGAAAAATCACAGATGGATCTCTTTAATAAATCAATTATTTCTCAGATTAAATAGAGAGAAAATGCAAACTTTTCATCAAGTTTCATCTGTGTCTCCAAATTTTCAGAACCAGAGACATGTCACTAAAATGGGAGTCTGAGAAGAGATGTCAACAATGTGTCAAACTGAGCTCAAGTTTGTCAAGTCTGCAATCAAAGCCAATATTATTGAATTATAAACTCAAACATTCTCATCAATTTTACCCAAATTCAGATTATTTGATTGTCCTCTACAAACTACAATCTACTTTCATTTCACACCTCCACACTCTTCATGTGTTTTAATAATTACACTTATTAAAGACTAAATTGAATACTCAACTGAAACACAACGAAGAACTCCTGAGATACGAAGAAGCAGTGTAAGTCTACTTCGATGGCCGTGAGATCTCAGACTCACACAAGCCTCCAATGACCGGCCATTAATCAATGATAATAAAACGGCGACAGTGCATTGTAAACATTGATCGTCTGTTTATTTAAGGTGACCGGGGAGAAAGAACAGTAAAACCGAATGGGCATTGATCTCCTCTTAGCCGATTTTAAAACCAAACCTCATCAAGTAAAGACACACATAACAGCACTGCTCCACAATAACAGAGACAATCATAGAGGCAGAATTCAGTCTCCTGGCATTGCTGAAGAGAAAGAATCTGCCTGTCGAGTACTAAAGAATGAGTGGCAGGCGCAGCAGTGCCGTCTAAAACCATTTATTTAAAAATCTTCACTGTTAAGAAACAGTTTCTTGGACCAGGTGCCCTTCAACCCCGGCAAACTGCCTTCCCATGATGCTCCCCAGATACTCATTTCATAATTTTCCATCCTGACCAAAAGTCAGACGGTATTTCCGATATCTCAGCTCAATCAACACACTGCACACCAATGACACTGCAAGAGCTACAACACAACATCATTTGCAACTTATTTTGACCAAAAACCTCTCGACACATTTTTATGAAATATTTGATAAAACACATATTTATGTATCTGACAGCACAAAAATATAAGGGTACTTACAATAGTAAACTGCAGTAAAATTCTTACTACGGTGTTTTGAATATTACTATAGTAAATATCAAACAGCTTTAAATACAGTTTATCCATTTACCATATTTAGTACCACAGAATACTATGGTGTACTATAGTAATTTTACTAAACACAACAATTTACAACAGTTCAAAATGAGTACTTACTAATATTATTTTATAGAAACATAGCGAGACCCAAATGACACAATTGTTGACATACAGCATACAGCTATAAAATGAAAAGTCTCCATTTTCATACTGCTATCTTGGAGAAAGAACTGAAGAGAGACATTGTCTGTGATCACACCAATCACATAAATGAAACATTATCGTCATTCTTGCATCGTGTATTGTAAAAGCCACCAAAATGTACCAACAGTGCAAATGACTGCCAACAGTTGGCCCGTTTAACTTCATTAAAACCATTTTTCAGTAATACCATCATAATAAAATTTTGATAACATAAAAACATCATCCGCGAAAAGCTACCACAGTGCCACACAGGTAAAAAAACTTAAATCTTTCTCGTATTTTCTGCATAGACTTCAAAAGACAAACACTTTATAAATCTCATGGATCATTGTTAGATTTAGAAAAACACATTCTGGTGGAACGAGATTAGAAAAATCTCATCATCCAGTTTTACCGATACCATCGGCACAGAATGATGACGTGGAGATTATCACCACCACACGAGCAGACAACATACAGTCTGATAAATCCGTTTTTATTTTTCTTCAACATAAATCCTAACTGGATTAATACAACAGCCTTTCATCGTCCTTTCTCTCAGCATCTCGTCTGCCTCTTGTCATTATCTTATTTGATGTGTTTTTGCCTGTGTGATATTTCAAAGGCGGTACACAGAGACATCTGTCAACGTTCACGTCAGTTAGAGGGTAACAAAGTGACACGCGTTCTGTGACGAGCAGATAAATCCAAAGGCAAGCCAAGGTTATCCGGCGGGAACATCGCTTTTGATCAGGTGCAGAATTATTCTTTACCTCCACACGGTGTACTAGTATGACGTAAGCATGCAGACCGGCTCTCTGGATGAATAATCTCACTCTCTATCCACATATCTGAGTCCCTGAAAAGACCTTCTGTATAAAACACAGATCTCAGGTGCTGTGGGGATCGGTTCTGCAGAGATGAATATGGTAAAATCCTCTTCTGTAAACCGATGTGGCCCGACGCTGTTGCATTCTGTCAGTTCCGGTAACAGCAGGAAATCAAACAGCAGACAGAGACCGCACTCACGTTGAACTGTTAGCAGCAGGAGAAGAGAGAGTGAGATCTGAACGGAGAATTTAAGAGACATCACTGTGGGACCGTAAGCTACATTAGCCAGGGTATGTTTGGACAGATGGAGGCAAAGCTGCATATTTTCCCCATGTGTGCTCAGATTCAGAGCGACATGGAGATAAGTGAGGCTTAAATATGGGAAATTCCATCGTGGTCGTGGGATAAAATGCTTTTCATCTTATGTCATTTGCCAGATGACATGACATCTTGTGACATTCTGGGAACTAAACCGTGAAGGGTCTGATGAGAAGAGACCTTTTCATCATATCAGTCACAGCGAATCATCTTCTATCAGACACAGTCAAACATAAATATGTGAAGAGGAACATGCCTCGGTTTAAATATCACCCAAAAACTAATAAGTATTGAACTTTGGAGAAATATGTGTGAATTATTCTAACTTTTTTTACTAAAACGATTAATTCAATTATAGGCCTAAACATTATTTTTGAAAGTGGAAATGAAAAAAAATTTTTTTAGCAGGGATACTAAAATTGCTAACTAAAACTAAACAAAAATTTTGATAAAATAAATTCTATTTATATGGGAACATAAAAACTAAGAAAAAAGACAAAAAAAAAAGACAAAAGAAAATGACAAAAATTATATTAAACATAAAATAAAACACATTAATTATAAACTACAATTAACTGAAAAAAATATATATAACAACTTTGATATACACAACTGTTTACTTTACTGAAATCATTATGTTTTCATGAACCTTCTGATCTGAGCGTGTATGCTTTCATTTTATAATAATTTAAATAAAAATTGACATTGCAAAATTATTAAGCACATTCTCAATGTTATAACTGTGAAGCAAAGAAATAATTCCCATGTCCGCAATGCAAACAATCACCTCAAAAGCCAAATAGCCTTTAATTTATCCATTTACAGTTAATTATGATCCAGTTCTCCAATGCTTTCGTAAAATTCACTTCATTCAAACAAACTAAATCCAAAACTTTAAAGCATCATGAGCCCCTGCAAACTCTAAAATCTCCAGTCCATTTCACAGTGACTTTATTTAGACTGAGGAGTGGGATGTCGACCTTTTGTTAGATGATGTTCTGCGGAAAAAGAGCAAAGAGGCGTTAGTGGTTCAAATCCCGGCTGTGAAATATTTCCGACGTACCCCACAGCAAGCCATTTAATCTGAACTGCTTCACTGATATCCATTTAAATAAATGGGGAAAATGTAATCCGTTGCCTTGCATAAGAGCTTTACTTACTGAGAGCTGGGGGGTGAACGTAAAAACTGCATTATGCTTTAAGTGTGGCCCTTGCATAGTAAAAAGCCTCTCATGCATTCAGGTATAGTTACGCATGCCAACCGGGCTGGCGTGACTCAGCTCAGAAGGGTCAAAGCGCTTGGATGCATTTACAACAAGAACACGTCAGGAGTGCACACATGGCTGAATGGATGAATCTCATTGGGATGTGAGGAGGTTCATTTATATCCAGGTGGTGTGATTTCGCTAGCGGTGCCAAGCGGAATCGTAACTAATGGATAGCTCTTTCTTCAGACGACTTCTTGGTCTAGTCTTTGTGTTTAAAAACAGACATTATTTAGCAATTCAATTTGGTGCCACAAGTGAGGCAGAAATGATACGCTTCACCTATTACCGCCATCACTTGCAATGAACGTGTGGGATGAACGCTCCTCACGAGACCTGGAAAAAGCAACGTCGTTGTGCGTTAATTGATAATTAAAAGATTATTAGAGTGCTACATGTTCTCTATCCCAGAAGTGGCGTCAGGAGAATCATTCCGATGAGCGAGACAACAACAGCGACCTGTTTTATTTGGAGATCATTAGGAACCTTCAGCAGTGAGATCATTACAGCTCGCCCTCGCTTAACACCCTTTTTGTCTGAGCGAGTCTCCCCGGAGAAAACCTTTAAACAGAGCGTCAAGAGATGGTTCGCTATTTTCTGACAAATTAAAGGAGACTGGAAATATAGCAGAATAATGAGCTGATTTAACACACGCAAGAAGATTCCAAACCAGACTCCTAATAAGTGCAAAGCTGCCAATGCGTTCTGGCTGGGAAATCTAATTTCTTCAAAAAGACTACACCGATATTGTCTGAGACTCGTTCGTACGGTCGCAACGTGAAGGAATGTTTGCTCGTGCAAAAAAATGAAGAATTACTCCGGCTATTTCATTAGAACAATGGCACAACAAACTCAAATAAGTGAAAGTCATTCCTGTCCCACGCTTGGAATTAATTTCACACATCGATATTCTCGGTTTGCGCTTGCGGTGGGGCGTAATGCCACTGCATGTCAATGCGGAGTAATCAATTAGATCTGCCTGTTATTGAAGCTTTTCTAAGACTTGATCGATCAGTCAATGTCGAGCAACTGGGCTCAAAACAGCAATTAAAATACGGAGAAAGAGAAAGACTGCACACTAGAGGCTGTGTGTTTAGGGTATGTGGGCGTCCTCCAAAGAGACATTTCTGACATTTTCATTTTCAGACACTCGGTTAACAATAACAAAAATGATTGCATTTAGAGCTTAAAACTGCATTTATTTCCCTCCAAGGAACCTGTTCTCCAGGGACTCAAGGCAACAACAAAAACGAAAGGAATCAGAGATGCGGCTCAAAATCCAGGTCTGACAAGTTCTAAAGCACACCTGGGACTTACAGAGAAATCTCTGATATGTAGAGTTCCCCTTCGGGAGTCGACTCACAGAAGCACATTCTAAAAAATACAAGACCGTCTTTGCCAAGAAATTGCTCTTTAGTTGCCAAGGTCACAAAGGCGAATTCAATGCGTCAGCACAATTCATATTGGATTTCAAATAAACCGAGAGAAAGCGTGAGCGAGCACCCATTCTTCAGAAGGAGACAAGTGACTTACTTCCTTTGATTTGGCTTGAAGAAAAACGCCTGGCTGGAATGATCCTCATCAAACACGTATTTTGCTTTCCCAACCAAGAGGGCAGCGAGAGAGCCGCAGTAAAGAGAACAAGAGGATTTAAAGGAGCAACACAACCACTACTGTCAGTCTTCAGTGCATCAGGGATCATCCACCAAAACAGTCGATGTTACTGAACATATGGCTCATTATACCAACACGTCTCTCATATACATATGTGGAAAAATGACTTTGACACTGAACAGTTGGAGCCATCTTCTCGAAGAAAACATAATACTTTATTCTGTTTTTTATTTTATTTTATGTGATTAGGTTATGTCTCAACCCAGGTGACATTGTTTCAAAACATACCATGTTTTGTAGAGTCAAAAAAGATAAAATATTTTTCTAAGAAACATGTGGTCTCATGACCTTGTAGTGTCAAATTATACTGTAAACCTGTCAACTCGTGTTATATTCCCAAAAGCACAATTATGTTGTATATAATGCATACAAATATATAAATTTAGTTAGGATGACACAATGCAATTTAGTAACAAAGGTCTAATATCTTCCATCGTCCTTCAACCGAATTGGAAGCGGCACCTAATTCATACAGTAGAATGACCCATTTAATGTTCACACGTTCAGGCACTGTACGAGAGTTTAGATTGCATATTTTAGTTTCATTACTGAAGAATATTTTCTCTACTGAGGGATGTTTCGTTCTGTAATGGTAAGTTCAAACGACACACACATTTCCCCACGAGGATGACTTCAATCCAAACATGCTGATAAAAGTCAGTGATCATAAGTGGGCGAGTTTTGACCGACCAGCAATCACATCATTACTTTTCCTTCATTAACAGAAAACCCATCCTCAAGTCAACTGACTATAACGCAGAAAAATGAATTATGCATGTCAGAATGATAGAGTCAAAACACTATCTAACACGAAAGATCTGGTCAATTTTCCTTTCAGAAATGCAGCATATGGTTGAAAAGACAAGATGATCATATCCAGTTTCTTTAGGTCTTCAACAGCGGATAAAAGCAAAAAGACAGTTCAAATATCAATGTACTGGGAGAACAGGCGATGTAATCATCTTTCCACTTTTCTCTAGATGTCAGTGAAGATATTCTTACTGGGGCTACGATCAAAACCATTTATGTACATTCGGTTTTGCAAGGCAGTAATCGATCAAACGTTTAGATTTCCAACAAGTGGGAAAGAGAGAACACCATGGTACTCTTAAATAATATATACAGTTTTGTCAGTTAACCTATCAAATATAGTACTGTGGTAAAATGCCAAAGAAGATTCTTAATATCACAAAACACATAGGTTACATAAAAAGATGACAAAGGGTAAAAAAAGACACAAACAGTCCTTTAAGATACGTCAATTGCACGTTTATTTTACATACTATTGAACTAACATCGCAGTACATAGCCTACAGTTATATCTGTAATCTGTATTTATTTAATAAACTGAGCATGCATATGCAATTAGCATTACTGAACAATCTGAATAATAATAAAAACATGTGAACAAAGGCGCGAGTTTAAAAACCAAGCGACACTTAATAAAGTCAGTAAACACACAAATACCCACACATGCACACATCTAAGTGAAGAGAATACAACACGCACGGACAGTCAAGAGTAGTGAAAATGTGTATTGACGCTTCAGCACCACGGACAGCGAAAGAACAGCAGAAACATTTCAATCGAGACGATTCAGAACCACGGACAGCGACATTAAAGTACACTACAGAGAGAGCACGAGCACGCGCGCACAGTCAGCCGCTTCTGACCCCACACACACTTCAGCGTCCTAAAATCCGTCCTATCACAAAGCGAGGTCAACTCCAGGATTCATGTGCAAACCACAGCACTCGATGACAAAGGAGTTCTCACGCAGTCGGCTGAGTTCTGAGCTTTGACTGTAAAGTGATAGAAACACGTTTAAACCTACCGGTGCTGTCGCCTCCATCCTCCGGAGTTTCGCTGCTGTCGCTCCGAGTGCGTGCGCGCGAATGAGCCCGAACCCTCTGCGCCACGAAACCTGATGGTGGAAGATCTGACGCGACACTAAGGCTGTCCAATCAGGTCGCTCTTCGGTGGACGCGGAGCCAATCGGCGAAGGGAAAAAGCGGTCTGTTTAACATAGCAAGGTTGATTGACGTTGTGAAAAAATGCGAGAGTGATTAGAGAAGAAAACTGCCGAGAAGTGAACAAAATATATACAGCAGAGACGTAGACGCAAAGATTAGAGTTTATCGATCATCTTCACTTATCTGTGATGTGTTGTGTCTGTGCAAAGGCTTAAAAAGCACGTTATTGGACTCCAAGACTTGGAAATAAATATTTGTGCAATTTAAAGTTCTTTGCAAACTCATTCAGATATGCTCGACGTTAATAGATGTTCCAAAGCATTTACATGTACAAACATTATCACCATTACAGAAGAAAACACACGAATTCCACATTTGATCCATGAGACTCATGCAAAAATGTTTCAATACGACTTGCATTTTTGAACATGTGAAATTCACGTTGATTTTTGTAAACGAACAGGATCAGTATTGGTTGAAAGTATACTACTAACCACTTTATTTAAGTTTATTCGTTTGAGCTATCAACAAAAATAATTTTAATTTCAGGCCACTTTATATGTACTATAGCTCTCAGTCAAATTCTGCTTTATTGTCAATTCTGCCACATGTACATTACATACAAATAGAGGATTGAAATTGCGTTACTCTCAGACCCACGGTGCATACAAATAACACTAAGACTGAATAAAAATATATAAAAAACAGATAAATACAGATATGTAAAATACAACTTAACATGCAGGGGTATTTAAAAAAAGAAAAAGATGATAGATACTGGCAGATAGAGTGCAAACCAGTGAAGTACCCAATAGTGCAGATGTGATGTTGTGCAAAGAGCTTATCAGTCTGTTTAAAGTGACAAAGAAATTAAAATATTCTTGTAATTTACTTTACACTCAAAAAAACATAGATTTGAATCGGTTTGCTTCTGTTCAACATAACAATAACCTCTTATAAACAAAAAAAGTGGGCCAACTGAGTCCCAACAGAATTGAATAGTTTTGAAATAGTAAACATTCAAGTATACTAGTACTTCATACCGTAAAGTATACCTAAAAATGTACTTGAACTTTGCTTAAGAATACTTATAAATGAACTGAAGGTATACTTGTTTTTGTAAAGGAACGCCATGTCTGGCTGGCTGTCAAATCTGAAAATACTTTACATGACCAGTTAATTAATCATTTGACACTTTATAGGAAATAAGCATTCTAATTTAGGTGGATATTAACATTTAGTCATCTAGCAGACGCGTTTAACCAAAGCGACTTACAAGTTGGGTAAACAATGGAAGCAAGTGGGTCAAACATGAGGACAACAAAAAGCATAAGTGCAATAAAAACAGGTCTAACAAAGCCTACAGTGTACCGAGCTAAGTTTAGTTGATCTAAGTTTAAGTAACCATGCTCTTTTTTCTTTATATATATTTATATTTTTATATATATATAGATAGAGTAGAAAAGATATAGAAATCAGAAATGACCGGTCAGGTGCTGACAGAAGAGAATCTGCTGATCTTGTAGCAGCAGGCAGGTCATTCCACAAATGTGGAACCGATCCAGAGAAGGTTTGTGAGAGCAATTTTTTACCTGTTTTGGGATAGCACCACAAGACGTCTTTCGTTTGCAGAGCGTATGGTTCGGGTAAATGAACCTTACACTGGATATGCCCCGTGAAGTGTTCATCTGGCAGGTGTTGCTGAATGAAACTGTAAAAACAAACAGTCCTCTCTAGTCACAAGTACGAGGAAATACACAGAAAAGGAATTACCAACCTTTCTCATAATCCTTGTACAGCAGTTGATCCACCTAAGAGCAACAGGCCTATTAGTTAGCGCTTCCATTCATCTGAAGTGGGCGGGACAAGTGGATTAGGGTTTATCGTCTCAGATGATGTCATTACCAGAGTTTTATTCTGGATTCCTCTCCAGTGCTTTAGAAAAGTTCAAATATGGGATGACATTCATGCACAAAGCGTCTTCTGAATGAATTTTAAGTCAAAGAATGCAATGAGGATTACGGCTCTCCGGGAGAAAAATGTGAAATATTTCACTTTTCATTAGCTGTATAAATCTGAAGCGGTTTTAAGTACTGCCTCAGTGCATATAGTGAGAAATAAGTGCTTAAAAACTCCTACATCTATAGTTAAATTGTTTAATGCTGTAGAAAATGGTTTAAGATGACACTAATGCCCAAAGTCTAATTTGGGGTCTTTAACAATATTCTATGTTTTCAATGATCTTAAAAAGCATTTGATCTCAAGGCTAATGCTTAAAGATTACATATTTTTCTTTAAATAGCTACTTCAGAGAAACCTATGAAATCAGTTAAAATAAAATAAAAAAATACCATATTATATAAACTATATTTAGCCATTTTGTTACTCCACAATTCGTCCATTTCTGGCGTTTTATAGTTTTACCAACTTTACTGTAATGTTCTTAAATATTGCTCCATTAAATCAACTCTTCTGAAGCCGTGCCATAAATAGTTTTCTATTTTTACTGCTAAAAATAATGCAAACAACAATACATGATTATTAGAAGTTCATGTTCACAATTGCCATGGCAACGAAGCAGCATGCACTGGCATGTTTAGTTGTTTAAAAGTGTTTTTTGTTTCAGTATGAGATGCGGAAGGTAAGGCCCATCTTTCTCTATCTCATCATCTGACAGCCTCTCAGTGGATGACAGGCTTTGCTCAATGATTCATGTGCTCTTGGAGGTCTTATGAAAGCACAAAGAAGGATTAAGACGCATCATATCTATTCAGTCAGAAAAGTGTGTGTGTGAGAGGGGAGAGAAACTAACTTTAAATGGCAAAGGATGTGACTTCATTAAGAGTATAGGTCTCTTTTTCATTCTATCTCTCTCTTGACTCTATTTTAATTTCTCATGTCCTTCATCTGTTGAATCCCTCCGATTATTGCACAGCCTGCAGAGACAAGAGGTGTTAGAATTCCACAGTGTTAGACGAAACAATCGCTGTAAAGAGCCGTGAAGGATTCAGTACTGGAGGCTCAAAATGTTGGAGGGCAGTAATTGAGATGAATGATCTAACCGTCAGTTTTGTAACCCAGGTGGAGTCGTACTTAACTTACACAAAGGTTTTGTTTAGACATTCTAGTGTGCTGAACCCTGAAAGTTTGGCGCGTTAATACAAACATCAAATAAAGGTGAACACAGTCCTATTTTCACTTAATTGACATCAACCAGAAGTCATAGAAACTTCATAACAAGAGCTTGTGAGACATGTTCAGTTATGGCTGACACTGACCTGATACCTGACAATGTTTAAACAAAATGTTCAACCGTTAGATGTGTGATGGAATGTTGTGTTAAGGCTAATTCACACTGATCCAGCAACAAACTCCAATATTAAAAATTCTCATTCACAATAATATAACAAACACCAACTTCACACTCATCCATCCAACATGTCGTGCTGAAAGCAAAAATTGTGTCAGAAATGAGCACAATAAAAAAGTAAAATCTAATATCACTTATATTTTAATTTCATTTTTGTTGGGTGTCACTAGTTAAGTAATTAGTTACTGTAATTTAATTACTTTTCCCTTGCAAAGTAAAGGATTACTCTTATTTTTTCTGTAATTTAATTACAGTTACTTCTGATTTAATTGTAAATACTGTGTTTTATATTCACTAGTGTAAATTACATCAACGTTATAAGTCAAAATTTAAAATGTATGCTTTAATGTGTCCTTTAATGATTGGTATACTTTGGTCAGTTAATAAGAATTTATGTAGTTATTTATAATTTATTTTAATTAATTAAATAAGCCGTTTCATGTCTATCCTTGAATCACTTCTAATCAAGGTTGATGTAGGATATAGAAAGTAATTAATGCCACGTAATGAAATACTTTTTGGAGAGATTGATTTGTACTGTTGTCTAACTACACTATTAGATATGTAATAAGTAACTTGTAATTTATTACTTTTTCAGCGTAACTTACCCAACACTGCATTTTTGGAAACGAAACAGACATGATTCTTTATACAGATTCTTTTGGGAATTTTTAAACTTCTCTATTTCTTGCAAATGACTAGTTCAATAATTAATCTATTTTCGGTTCTACCTTGATGTAAATAATGTCACAACCTCTAGATCACTTGAATCTGATTGGCCAAAAACAACATTCTGAAATTAAGTATTTGTGTAGAGTTTTTCATCGGACGCAGATGCCTGGCCCCAAGTTAATTTCCGGCATATGTTTGGTTACAAATTAACTTTTTTTTTTATTATTACTTTATTGTATATAATTGTAGTTAATTACATTTAAACTGCTCAACAGTTATTGATTCTCTGCGGAGGTCTACCGGAAGTTAAGTTTGTGCCCAATAACGTATGTTCACGTTGCCACTGAAACCTTCTATAATGTTCTGTTTCATTGACCGTTATCCCAAGCAATCAATTTCCTACACAGCTTTTTCTTGTGTTATCCAGCGGTCAGGGTTTATTTTGCAGTAATGACTGATCGGCTGTACAATATCCCTTACTTAGAAGTGTATCACAGGGTGAACAAAACAAATCCAACTACAAATGTTTTGGCACCGAAATCTTGACTTTCACAATGCAAATAAAAAATACAAATCCAGTAAATGGTAAGGGTTCTGAACTTTGACCCTTATACACATAATGACATTTATATAGTGGCTGCGCGCTTGAATTAGAGCATTTTTTACATCTCAGAGTTGTCGCTGTGAAATACTGCCGTTTGCTCCTACTTCCATCAATCTAGTGCTTCTCCCCAAGGCGACTGTACAGAAAGAGCTATTGATTTACAACCGTCTTAGGGGTTTACTTAAACCACTACACCTTGAAATTCTCAGCGAGAGTTGTGCTGAGGGATTCACTTAAAGAACAATAACATCTGAAGAGCTATTGACCAGCGCCGCCTGATGTGATCGTGGACTTTTTTTCAAAGCTTCCTCATTTTCCTGCTCAAAAGAAAAAAGCCTGCGATGTATGAAAGGGACTTGAGTATTTCACTCTGTACTTCTGTAGTAAATTATAAAAATGAAAGGATGAAAAAATCTGAATTTCACAGCTCTGATGTTTTAGTGCCGTCAGTCTGAAAAGACAATTACTCGGGTACTGTTCTCCCTGCCATGTCTTAATGTTCAGAGATCTATCTGCCTGTCAAACAGTGGGAAAAACTTTTGCAACATAAAACTCAATGTGCTGAAATATTTGATGGCTTAATATTCTTCATGCTTGAATTATTAACTCACAGATTTCTACTCTTAGAAATTCACTTCATTAACACAACAAGAATTCGATCATCCACAATGTTTTTACAATGCATTTGTAGTAAGTCATGCATCTGTAAAGAGCACCATGCATTCAGGGCTGTAAAGTTTTTTGCTCATTAACGTATAACAGAGCAAACAGAGCAAAGTGTTTACATTACATATTGTATATTGCCTTTGCTTCCCATCTCTCTAACTAAAAAATAAACAAGGATATTTGAATGTCACAATATCATGGCCCGGTAAAAATGGCATAGAAGAATACATTACTGGTGTTCATCTTGAGACAAAACAATGGCAGTGATATATTTTAAGACAGGTCACACATTCATTTTAGTCTGGGACTAGCCTGAAGCATGGTCTGTGAAACTGGGCCATAATAATGTGTCATTCAAATATATCCTTGTGATAGCTGAATAGCTAAAATATAATAAATAAAATAAACCAAAGTATGTGCCCAGTATATCGATGCTACATACAGTATAGTACATCTCTGCTGCTTTCTATTTCTCGATTTCTGTATCTTAACCAAGGCGGAATTTCCCAGTCTCTCTCGTGAAACCATCACAGAAGTGACTAAAACTGCAATTCATCGACTGGCCGCTAGAGGCTGGCTCCAAATAGAGCAGAATCTCATTGAGCCCATGTTCAAATGGCCAACTTTACAGCACAAAAAAACAGCCTGTTAACAGCCTGGTATAAAACATTTTTGGGTCTGTATAGGTAGTTTTGCCCTTCTTGACAACTGTGAGGAGTGAATTTTTTTATAACTTTTTTATCAAATTCTGCATAATTAAGGGAGTGGGCACTTGAGTGACAGGTTTCAATTTAGCTGTCACGTGCACATTTTTTGTGTAGTTTAAGGTAATTTATCTCAAGAGTAAGCTGTAAACCGCTGTAAACGTTTAAATGTCATCCACCAATATGTCGAGCTTGGTGGGCGTGGTCTATTTCAGCAACCAGGCACGTCAGCTCCACCCACGTCCTGCCTCTTTGCGCATTTTGGATTATCCGGGAGTGACGTGTAATGATGGATACCAAGATGGCGACGATCGGCTCTGCCTACTTTAGGCTTATATTTTACTCTTTACAAACCTACGGGTGACGTCACGGACACTACGTCCATATTTTATATTTTATTATTGACCCATTCTGGGTAACTATTGGACAGAACACACGAAGGGGTTAGAATTATCCAAATGCTGGGTTGTTTTTACCCAACCATGAGTGGAAACAACCCAGCAGATTGGTTGAAATAACCCAGCATTGGGTAATTTTTAACCCAGCAGTGTGTGTGTTCTGTCCAATAATTACTCACCATGGGTCAAAAACAACCCAGTACTTTTTAGAGTGTTCAGTTAAACCATCGTATTTAAAGAGTCGTAACATGAGATCATGAAAGTGACATTTCCTGCAGTTTGTAATGTAGCCGTGTTTGAATCTAAGCACTCTGACAAGTTGTAAATCCGAAGGTGAATGAATAACAAAGTTATTGGCTCGGAAAAAAGGGAGTCGACTCCGAATCACGCAAACCAGTCGTCCCTCGTCCGATTCGCAAACCGACGCGGATTTACATCACATAGTCGCCGTCTACATTTTTCTACGACTGCCCGCGAAAACTTCACTCTTCTCCCCCAAACACTGTAGCTTGCCAGCCTCATTCGCGATAGACCAATCACAGCAGATTAGACCATCTGACCAATCACGTCAGACTAGGCTAGCGGAAAGGAGGGGATTAGACAGATGAATCGCGGAACGAATCATTTGAGACTCAGTCAAGAAGTAAAGTAATAATAACTGACTATCATTACAAAATAACAGTGTATTTACACCTTCAATGTACATACACTTGTAGTTGGACACTCCATAAACCAAAGCAGGACCTTAAAAATCCCTAGTTATGTATTCTTTAGAATAATCGCAGAATGGAAATATGCATGTCCACTCGAAATGATGCGCTTTGATCTTAATGTGTACTTTTAGTGAAGGAAAGCAAATGTCATAAAATAGGCTAGTTACCTTTATAAACATGTACCTTAGAAAAAACGAAGCAGTCGATGAACATCTGAAATGGTAATGCAGGAACAGACCAGGGTGAAAAAGAAGCCGACAAAAATCATGAAGTGTGGAGAGACACATGTACAGACTATTCCTAGTGTAAGGCTCAAAAATAAAAAAATATTGGGATGCTCTTTCTAATAAACATGGTAATCTATTCCAGTAAACAAACATGAATGCTATACCATATAATACCATATTAAAGAATATCGTTTCCATCTTTGTTGCAACAGTTTTGCAAGGGCCTTTATCTGTTCTGAAATGACTGTACCCCTGTGTAAAAGTTGAGTCATAGATGGGTTTGGGTGAAAAGCGTTCGGCTCAAAGGTGTTCAGCTGGGTTCAGATCTGGGCTTTACCAGACCAGTCAAGTTATTCCACTCCAGGCTGCATGAATCCTTTCTTTTTGAACCTTGCTTTGTGCACAGAGACATTGTCATGTTGGAACAGAAAAGGGTTCTGCTCAAGTTTTTTTTTTTAAATGACAAACACACAAGTGATTAAAAATCAATAAAATCAAGATGAAAATCAAGACTACTTTATTGTTATTTACTCAAGAAATTAGCAAGACGTCTTCGTGAACCAGCCTAATTCATTTGACAGATCAGGGATCATCCAGAATAAAGAACAGAAGACAAGTCTAAAAACAAAGCCATCTTCACAAAATATGAGAAGAACATTAACATAAAAAGATCATCCAGAACATTCACAAATGTGTTTCGCTCATCTTCTGTCGTCGTGGCACTCCAGGTGCTTGCAAAGGTATTAGAAATCTCCGGTATAACATTAGAATCATATAAATAGGCTTATAAAAAAAAAGAGATGTGAGTCCAATCTAGTGTTGAAATTGTCTTCCCTCCATGGACCTTGTGAGGTTTTCTGAAACTGAAACTTGGCAACTGATTATTCAATATGTTGTGTTTTGTTGATTATATTTACTCTCAACTTGACTTGTCATAGCAAAACATTTGCAAAATTGGTGAATCTCGTGGAAAAACACCCAGGTCACGTTTTACTTAAAAAGATAGATTAAAGGTAAGTATTCTTAAAAGAGGCTTCTTTTTCTTTCAAGCAAAATGTACTTTCGATGTGACGCAGATATGTTTTTTGTGAGGGCTTAAATTATCTAATGTCTCTTCATTTTCCACTTTCAATTTTTCTTTCTTCCTACATAACATACAAACCATCTGAGCCTGCTTTAAATATACACTATATATATATAAATAAATACAACGGATTTTTCATTTCCCACAATCCCTATCATCTTCCTGTAACCTCTTCACCTCCATTGCCTCTCTCTCCACCTTTCTCCACCCGTCCAAGGGCAAAGCTCAATCAAAGCTCATCATCATTGTGTGACGTCCTTCCGTGTTTCTAAAGTCTCCACGACTCTTCATGTTGCTCTGACAGTCTCGCGCGTTTCTCTCGCTCTCTCCTCTTAAAGTGTGCTCCTCTCAGATGCTCTCCGTCGCGGAGACTTTGAAGTTTCGCTCTTTGGGGGCCAAATTGGTTTTGCAAATTTCCCATCCCCGGCGTTTTCCGATGAGGCCAATTGCGGCGGCCACACTACAGCAATCTTGTTGGGGTTCTGACAGACTTTTTCGTCCGGTTTATTTGCAGCGTTTTCAAACGTGTCCGTTGGCGAGCAGACGCTGCTTTGTGAGAGTAAATATCTCCAGTCGGACGCTCCGCGCTCGGCATTCCTTGCATTCCGGGTGGCCATTAATTCCCTCTGCGATACTTGTCCGAATCCTTCCTGGAAATTCCCTTTAGATTTGAAGAGTTGTTTATAATGGGGCTGGCAGTAGAAATGTCCATGGAGGGAGACAAAGTTTCCAAGGCTGTCAGACAACAGAGTTTCATAATTCATAAGTCACGGAAAATTTCAGCTGTCTGCATTTGCATAACTTTGCAAATGAGCAATGCACTGCAGGCTTTCTGTATGCAGAGAATACATTATCATATAGTTTACCAATAATCATACTTCTGCATACATATTCAATTACTACCGATGATGTTAGAATACTAACCCAGAATACTAACTGCACCACAGTAACACTGTGAGGCTTCTTGTTAAACTGTCTGTTTTTGTTACAGATGACAAAACAAAGTGATAACAAAATACAAGCAAAACTGTACAGAAACGTCTGCCGTGGTGCCAGGGTATTGCTTTAGAAAAAAATATGGATTTACAACAAATAAAACCATAAAATCTGTACCTACAAATGAGCCATGGTTATGCTACAGTTTAGTAATCACAGTTTATCTGTGGGATTTGTAGTACAAACAACGTTTTTGTAGTTTTACACGAATGGTAATGTATGCACCAAACAACCATGCTTACGACACTTACTTGAATAAAACTATGGTTCATTTCTGGGTGGTTGCTATGGGGTCTCATAGTGTCACATATTTCCTATACGTCTCAGTTGGCATATTTAAAAATTGATGGGATTTTTTAGCTTTGAGGACCAACATTGAACTTACACAAAATAAGCAGATATTTACAGTACAGTTTGTTTCTATGCCTAACTATGATCAATATTAATATTTGCCTTAGCAAAAAACACAACATTCTCAAAACAATATACAAGTGTGGAAAAAATGAAGAGTTCACTCCAGTTTTGTATTCGTCGTCGTTTCTGCATGTGGCTACACAACTACGGTGTGTGTTGAATCTCAACAAAATCAAACCTCAGTAATGACAAAGTCACCCAGAGAATACAAAGAATCAGCCTTATTCTAGCATATATTCATTCCTAAACTGAATAAAATAAAATAATAAAAATTAACATTAATACTGTGTTATTTAAATGGGAACGTGAACTTGTTTTATTTGCGGTATTGAAGATCTGCAAACATTTGATCAGTTTGTCCGATTTCAATTTTATGCAAAAAAAGCTAAATTTGGATGAAATGTTGTCACTAGTTCACACACCCATACCAAAAAGATTAAACTTTTAACAGAAAGGAGTGGAGTGGTCTATGTTTGTTGTGACATACCTCAATTTATTTTTGCAGCATTCACAGAAAAAGCAGGATTTATGGAACTTCTTTTTGTCTGCTATCAGGCCTTCCATAGGATACACCCTCATCCTGCACACTGCACACATCTCTGACTTTGGGACTCGAATCTGAGAAAAGAAAAACTCTGAATGATCTGCCCACTGCTACAAGATCTACAGATTCTGTAGTCATCTTTAAGAATCGTCTGAAAACGCATCTCTTCCGTCAACACCTGACTGATAAGTTTTGACTTCTATTTCTATTCTACTCTAAAAAAAAAAGATATATATATTTTATTAAAATTCCAATTTAGCTCTGTATACTGTGGTAGGCTATATGAGACCAGTTCTTTTGATTGCACTTGACTAAATGGATAAAAAATGGATAAATGACTAAATGTAAATGAAAAACAGTTTATTTCTATTTAGATCAATAGTTTTTTTACATTTAACACCATTAGCACGTAGTGTTTTGGGGGAGACATCCGTCACAGTGATGGGTAACGTAACCCAACGTGTCTTCTGTCAACTCTTTTCCCAACTAAAAGTTTCCAGTTGGTTTATTTTTAAAGCAGCCTCTTGTACGGCGGTTGAATGTAAATTGCTTTGTAATTTGGGAAATTATTTTGGGAAATTTAATGATCCCGCAAACTCGCAGAGAGTTTAAAAAATAATTTCTGTTTAAAGGCAGCCATTATTCGCTGACGCTAATGCTACATGCTTTAAGGCACTTTCACCTTTAAGATGCACGAAAATCTCGGCTGATGAACTGCTTATTTTGATTCTATGAATAAACGCCGTCACGTGGCTTCAGGCTTTGTGTGCCGAGCAGCACTGCTTATTATTCATGATTTATGAGGAAATAACAAACGTAGAAAAGAACAAATGCCATGCAGATAAACACAGAAGAGTGTTAATGTTCATATCAAGCTCAAAGTTAAATGGCAAATTAAGGAGATAAGTCACAAACACACACATACTTACTCGGCTCTGCAAATGGGTCATGCCTACATTTATCTTTAGAAT
Organism: Triplophysa bombifrons; assembly: GCA_029783895.1. NCBI lineage: Eukaryota > Metazoa > Chordata > Actinopteri > Cypriniformes > Nemacheilidae > Triplophysa > Triplophysa bombifrons. Next base: position 2,262,671 of record CM056456.1, read on the forward strand.
AACAAATAAGCCATCCAAACATAAAAAAACATATCAAAAGGAGTCCCTGTTAGATCCAGCGCTGCAAAGTTAAAAACACAACTGCTGTTAATTTCCATTCCCGTCACGCATGGCGAGCACATTCAGCAGCATCAGCATCATTCTGACGGCCTCACCTGTGACGCCCAAACTTTTAAACACACTCTCACTTTCTGTCCACGTCTTGTGGAAGTTTTTCATGAGTTCCTCCGCAGAGGCCTCTGGTGACGCCGTCACCTCCGTTGTGGTTTTCCTCACCGCGTCGGCATAAGAGAACGGCACCCGCTGAGTTGTAACGCTTTCGCTGTGCGTTGATGAGCTTCTTGATTCAATAATTTTGGTACTGAACTGTTCCACAGAAGAATAATGTTCGGTTTTTGTCACCGAGAAGCCCGTCGGATCGACAGGCGTGTGAGAGGAGCTGCGCTGGGAGCGTTGTTCTCTCTCCGGAGGAAGCACAGGCTTTGAACTTTCCGATGCAATTTCGATCACTCTTGAGTCTCGTTCCCCCTGTTTGTTTTGTGGAGCTTTGATGGGGGAACTTTGCTCGCCCGTTTCAAATACATTTTTAATATCTTTGATGTTGAAAGCAGGTGCATCCTCTCGTCGACTCGTCTTTTCCATCAGGTCTTCGCTGCCAGGCTTCTCGGTTTTGTCAACGAGGTCTATTTGAATTACTTGCTCAGCTGATGTTTCCATCTTGCTGTCCAGCTTGGGGATGTTTTCTTTCTCTTCACTTTGCTCCGTGTTGGAGCTTAAATGCTCGGGAATATCTCCAAGCCTCATGTTTCCCTCCATCTCACATTTTTCTGCCTCCACGGAAACCAACAACATCAGCTCCTTTTCAACAGACCCCTCTGTGACATTCTTCTTGTCGCCCTGTTTTGAGTCTATTTTAATCTGACGATGAAACGTGGCCGGAGATTCCACAATCTCAGCTTTCTTTCCACAGACCTGCACCACGCACGGAGCGGGATCGGGCGAGGCACCTCGTGAGAGTGTGGCGGTTGCGTTTCTGAGCCGGGTCAGACTGTGTGCTCTGCTGGAGGATGCCGAGGGAGAGGATCTGGTTAAGCGAGGTGTCTCAGACCGGCGTGGCGGAGGCGTCGGTGGTGTTGCTGCTCTCTGTGGCGAGTCGGTTCTCTTCGTGGACTCGATGGTGATGAAGGTGGGCGAAGGAGAACGCATCAGTAACGATTGGGGCGGGGATGGGTCGGGGGGTTTCGTGCCGGTCTGTTGCTTTCTGCTTTTGCGTGTTTGTGAATTTGTTTGTTCAGTCTTTTCACACTTTGTCGATCCGATTGTAATCTTCGAAATCCGTTGCGTTGCACCACCGGAGAGGATGGTTTCCAAGGTGGCCTCCCGTTCGTGCTTTTCAATATGGCTGTAGGCCCCGTCAGAGTACATCAGGAGAAGGTTTTCAACACGAGCGAGAAGTTCTTCCAGCTTATGTTCGTCGTGCTCCAAAGCCGCTCCTTCCAGCTCGCTCTTCTCCTCCGGTCCAAGCAGCCATGTGGGCATTTCATTAAGCAACGTCTTCACAGACTTAAAGTCAATTTTTCCAGCACCTCTCTGTAAATCTATGATAAGCGACACCATCTTGCATGCTTCATCTTGTCTTACTGACTCGGCGGGTTCTTTTTCGATCTGCTGGCTTTCACCCGTCTCCTTCAGAAGATTCACAGTGACTTCTTCGTGCTGTTTGACTAAACAATCAGTTCTGATGACCTCTGTATAAGATGACCTCTGTGTGATTTCCTCCTGTTTTTTATCTAATGTTATTTTAGACTCTGTGACAGAGGTAGCGCTGGCGATGCTTTGCTGTGCTGCCTCTTTGTCTTTCTTGCTTTTACTCCTCCTCTTCTTTTTTGGAGTGACGGGTGGCTCATCTGTTTTCTCTTTCTCCGGTTTCCTCTGTGTTTCCGCTGGGCTTTTTTCATTACCCTGCGTCACCTGAATATTATCCTGCATTAACTTCACGCTCTGCGTCTGCTCCGCTGTCGTTTTCTCTTTGGCACTCTTACTGACTTTCTTCCCCTTCTGGCCGTCGGCCTTTTGCACCTTCTGCTCAGCATCCTTAATCATACTCTCTTTCTTGGCTTTGGATCGATCAGGAGAGTTTTTTCCTTGGTTTTTGTTTAGAGGACTTTCCAAACTTGTTTTTTCTTTCTCTTTGGTTTGATTGACACCAGCGTGCTCAATCTCAGCAGTTACGTTTTTAGAGACACTTTGAGGTTTGTCTGCTGTTACTTCTCCAGACGCTTGTGATGCATTGTTAATAACCGTGCTTGTGTGAGTAACAGACGTAACCTTCTGTATATTGGTGGTCGTGGATCTCTTCTTTTTCTTTTTAGATGATGCGGAGGTGGTCTGACCCGAAGAGATAACATTGGCTTGAGCTGAGGAAATGAGAGGAGATTCCCGAGGAGATTTCTCATTTGTGGCAGCCATCAAAGCTTTGCTTAGGGGAGCGTCTGCGAGAGCCGGCGTGGATGAATTACGCGATTCTGCGGTCGATTCGCATTTGGTCACAGCCGTCTCTTGAATGAAATCAAATGATACGCCTGCTTCTGACTTCACCGTGCTCGTGTTCTCTGAAGAAAGCATATCGAGAGCTGCGGTGACCGACTCGTGCATGTGGATTTGGAAAGCGGGAGAGCGTGGCGGCGTGCAGCTCTCCTCACATGTCTGTCTGAACTTCTGTTCGGCTTGTATTAAGGGAGTTTTGAATTTGCTTACTGAGGATTTGCTGGGAGGCGGAGAGGCGGGTGGGGTGAGCGTCAACGGGGCGAAAACCTTCTTGGGCGGGCGAGGAGACTCGGGTGGCTGTTTGGTGAAAGCCGACTGGATTTCAGAGTAGCTCTTGACGGATGCGGTGGTGGTTTTGCTGACATTTTTCACTTTCACCGCCTGCATGTCCATTCTGTCAAAGGAGATTGCAGGCTCCAGCTTGGGTACTTTGCACAACGTTGGCGCTTTGACAGGTTTGACGGTCATTTTAGTGGGTTTGGCTGGTGTTATGCTGGGAACAGGCAGGAGGTCTAACTCTTGCTCGGTGGGAGGGGGCGGTAGGGGGTCTTGCTCAGACACTGCAGGAGGCGGGGGGCTCGGAGGAGGAGGGAATAGCTCAAAATCTGACTTTGCAGGATCGCAAACTGGAGGAGGAGGAGCGGGGAAGAACATACTGTCGTAATCTGGAAGCGGTGAAGGGGGAGGTGGTAATGGCGGTTCGGGCTCTGACTGTGGAATGTCATTCTTTCTGGGTTTAGTTTTATCCAATCTGATTAAACCCTTGCAGCTGCTATTGAGGTTTCGGAAGTCCGTCTTTAAAGTTTTGACTCCATGCGTCTGAACGATTTTTTTGTGTTCCATCACCGTGCTCTCTTGACTGTGTGTGACCATTTCGCTCTCATGAATCGTACATCTGCTTTGCATTGATTTCATGTTCTTCTGCCTCTTAACCGCGGGGCTCTGCTTCTGTATCTGGATCTCTGATGGAGGCTGGGATTTGACGGGACCTTTGACCTTTCTTATCGGCTGCCTCCGGGGAACCGTCGGGCTTGCTCTCTGTGCCGTTACCATTAAGGATTTTATCGTGCCTTTAACATCTCCCTTTATCACCTCTTCTTTCTCCGCCTGAACTTGCTCTTGAGTCTCATAGAGTGATTTTATGGAAAGCTTCACATCTCCCTCGGTGCTCGCCCGCCGTTGCATTCTGGGTGAGGAAGGAGCATCGAGTAAAAGCTGAATTTTACCTTTCACGTCACCCTGGACATCGATCTCCTGCTGGGAAACTTTTCTCTCGCTCGAAGCTTCTTGCAGGTCTTTTATTGCGTTATGAACATCACCCTTGACAATCTCTTCCCTCTCTACCTCTCTCACCATGTGTTTGGCCTCCTGCAGGGATTTCAACATGCCTTTGATGTCACCTGCCACTAAATCTTCCACGACCGTTTCCACCTTGGTGGACGCAGAGTCTTTGAGCGATTTCAGCGCGCTTTTGATGTTCCCCGGAATGATTTCGGGCTTTTCCACCTCTTTGGGCTGATTCTGAGCTTCCTCTAGAGACCGGAGAGTTGTATGTATATCACCTCTAACAACTTCTTCTTTCTCCAGAACGACCGTCTGGTTTATGGACTGTGTCAGCGAGCTCAGAGTGGCCTGCAGGTCTCCTTTAACAATCTCCTCCTTCTGTAAATGATCAAACGAGACGAGTGGCTCGGTCATGAAAACTTTAACTGTGTTATGAACGTCACCTGGGACTATATCTTCACTGTCCACCAGACGACCGATTTGGGCTCGATTGCGTGTCAGATTGAGTTTCATGCCTTTAATATCCCCTCCGATGATTTCTTCCTTTTCAATTTCAGCCAAATCGTCCGTTCCCACCTGTAGGTGTTTGAGGTAATCCAGCGCGCCCGACTCGATGCACGTCGAAAAAATTCTCACATTACCCCTTTCCTCCTCGTCCACTTTAATTCTGGCGATCTCTTCTGTGTCTGGATTGTAAAGTTTTTCCAGGCATCCCTTCACATTGCCCTTGACAATATCTTCTCTCTCACCGCTCGATTTCCCTTCGGTATTAAACAACGAGTAAATGGTCATACGAATGTCCCCTTTCTCATCTTCTTGGATGAGAATGCCCCGTTTTCCTGTGCTCTCCTCTTTAAGCAGGTTCTTCATGGCTTCCTCAATGTCACCTCTTATTATCTCCTCTTTCTCCGGCGTACTGCCGCTGTGCTGATGGAGCAGCTGGTGCACGGTGCCGCTGATGTCTCCTCTCTCCTCCAGATTTATTATAACTCCCCTCTCGATGCTTTCCTGTCTGTTGAGGAGGTTCATCATGATGTTTTGCAGATCTGCTTTAACAATGTCTTCTTTTTGAATCTGGGGAGCTTCTTTATTCATCAGGTTGTACTTTGCCATGCGAACGTCTCCGATTTCATCCGCTTCTATGATGATGCCTTTGGAGTCCACCATCCTTTGCGTGTAGAGCTCATCCAGCGTCGCTTTCACGCTTTTACCCAAAATTTCAGTTTTCTCCAAACTGCTTTCATTAAACTCAGTGATGGGAGTGGTTTCAAAAAGCCACGTGGTCGATATCACATCCGCTTTGGGGATTTCTTCACGCCGTACCTGTTTGCTCTCATCACCTTCATTAATATGATCCAATGGATTCTTCTCAAAAAGCCACACGGACTGTTTGACATCTCCCTTCAGCTGTTCCTCCATCACAACCGTCTTCATCTCATCTTCGGATTTTTCATTATGGATCTGATCGATCGTGTGGGTTTCAAACATCCATTTGGCCGTCCTCACGTCGCCTTTATGAATCTCGTTCATACTGACGGTGCGCACCAACTTTTGAGAAACGGCATCGGATTCGAAGCGTTCTTTGTTCGTCTTAACATCTCCGCCTTGAATTTCTTCCACAGTTTTGATTGATATTTTGCCATCCTCTGCGATCTTATCCAACGGTTGGGTTTCAAATCTCCACCTCGCCGAGCTGACGTCCCCTTTTTGGATGTCTTCTTCAGTTACAGCTTTTAAGAGGTAGACTTCATCCGTCTCTCTGATAGAGTCCAGGGGTTTGGTTTCAAATAGCCAGCGGGTCCCAAAGACATCACCTTTTTGTATTTCTTCCTTTGTGAGTGTGGTGACTTCATGATAATGGCCTTCTTTGTCCCGGATAGCATAGAGAGGCTGCGTTTCGAACATCATAGCGTACGTTTGCACATCTCCTTTCTCCTCTTCCTCCCGGACCACCTTCTGGACTTTTCTCATTTCGGACTCGTCTTGAATGGTATCTAATGAGCATGTCTCAAAAATGAACCTGCCTTTATGGACGTTCCCTCCCTGAATGTCTTGTACCGTTCGTGTTCCCTTCAGCTCATCGGGCGTCTCGGAGATGGCATCCATGGGCTGGTTTTCAAACCGCCATTTGTAGTTATCGACATTTCCTCTTTGAATATCTTCAGCTTGAGCGGTCCTCAGCTGTCTCATGAGATCTTCAGAGGTCGAGCTCATCGTATCAGAAGATTGGGTCTCAAATATGTATTTCATCCGCGAGACGTCTCCGGACCGGATATCTATCTCGGTGACTCTTTTAAAGGCTTCTCCGTCTTCACCGATGATGTTCTCCAGCTTCTCCGTCTCAAAAAGAACACGTGCCATGTTTACGTCTTTCCCGTGAATGTCTTCTTTTCTCACAGTGCGGGTTTGCAACACCGTTTCCGAGCTCTCTTGTCGTCTGTTGTCCAGCATTTGATTTTCAAAGAGCCAAGTGCACGTCTTCACGTCACCTTTTTCAACTTCGCTTGCGTCATTTTCACCCTTGAATTCTTCTTTTTCATACAGCGTGTCCATGGATTTGGTCTCGAAAAGCCACTTGCATGTTTGTACGTCGCCTTTCACGATTTCTGTTGTTTCTCTGGTAATGTTTTCCTCGTCTTCAATGTTGCTGAAGTACTTAATGGCGTCGAGAGGCTGGGTTTCAAAAAGCCACTTTGCGGTCTTTACGTCACCAGATTCCACTTCTTGTTGGGTAATGCCTTTGATGATCTGAAATTTGCTGATGCTCTCATCGAATTGGTCGATAGGGCGAGTTTCAAACATCCACTGGCAGCTTCTTACATCGCCTTTCACGATTTCTTCTCGGCGTACGGTTCTGACTTCATGATAATGTCCTGAACTGTCTTGAAGAGCGTACAACGGCATGGACTCGAACAGATGTTTATTCGATCTCACAGAGCCGGCGGTCACACCCTCAACTTGAATCTTCTGGCTTTCGTCATATTGGCTCAAATCGCACGTTTCGAAGATTTCCTTGTAATTGGTAACGTCCACATTTTCAATATCCTCCATGTTGACAGTTCTTGTTATTTCTCTTTTCTCCTCTCCAATCTGCTCCAGCGGCTGGCTCTCGAAAACCCACTTTTGATGTCGCACGTCTCCTCTCTCTTCAGACGTCAGGGTCTTTTTAAGCCTCCCTACCTCGGCGAGCTCTTTCATCTCATCTTTGGGAGCGGTTTCAAAATACTGTCTCGCAGACTGAACGTCACCTCCGATGATTTCCTCTGAAGTCAAGGGTCTGGCGTTGGAATCGTCCTTTAATGTGTCCATCGGTTGCGTCTCGAACGCCAAGCAGTTTCTTCGGACATCGCCTCTGTAACTTCTATCGATTTGTTCACTTTCAATTGTTTTTATAAACTCTCTCTTTTCCTCTCCGATGTCTTCCAAACGCTGGTTTTCAAATAGCCATCTTTGATGTCGTACATCGGCCCATTCCTCATCAGACGTTACGGTTTTCTTAAGTCTGCTCGTCTCCTCCTCTTCATCTTTGATATTCTCCAAAAGTTTATACTCAAACCCCCATTTCTGGTGTCTAAGATCACCTCTTTCATCTTCAAATGCTACCTTTTTAATCAGTTTGCCCACCTCGGGTAGATCTTTCAGTCCATCCGCCGGAGCCCTTTCAAAAAAGTGTCTCACAGATCGAACGTTTCCCCCGATGATCTCCTCTGAGGTGACCGGCCTGGAGTTGGAATTGTCTTTAAGTTTGTCCATGGGCTGTGTCTCAAAAACCATGCAGTGTCTGCGTACATCAGCCCTGACAATCTCATCCGTCTGCTGCTTTCGAAGGCTTTCCCATTGGGCGTTGATGGAGTCTAGTCTCTTCGTCTCAAAGAGCCATCGCCCGGCTTTCACCTCGCCGAGCTGGTTGTCCTCCATGGATATACTGGAGATGAGCCTGACCTGAGAAAGATCCCGAGAGATGTTTTCCAAAGGTTGGGTCTCGAACAGCCATCTTGACGTTTTAACATCTCCCTTCTCGGTCTCTTCTCGGCGGACGGAAGTGATAAGGACCATGGCGCCCGAGTTCTCTCTCATCACACACATGCACTGAGTCTCAAACAACCATATGATTTTCTTCACGTCTAATTTGATCTCCTCTAGCACAGACTTCAGACTCAGAAGCTGCTTTTCGTCCATGGTTTCCGTGTCACCCAACGGATCCATCTCTTGGTTTTCGAACATGTACCTCACAGACTTCACGTCCCTCTCGCTGGCTTCCTGCGTGAAGATGATTTCTTTGGTTTGTTCTTCATCCGTGTGTATTTTATTAAGTGTATCCATCGGCTTTGTTTCGAACAGCCAGGCGGCGGCACGGACGTCTCTTTTCCCCACTTCATTTACTAAATAATTCCTTTTAGCCGTATCGCGCTCCATCCCCAGCGCGTCCATGGGTTGCATCTCGAACATCAAAGCGGTGTTTCTCACATCACCTACAGCGGGGATTTCTGTATCATTTTTGTTCTCCGTCTCATTATCTGAAGAATCATCTTTAATGCAGTCCAAAGGTTTGTTCTCGAACATCCAGCGCATGGACTGCACCTCTCCTCTTAGAATCTCATCCCACTCCAGGAATTCACGATCGGGGCTACCGTTTGGGATGCTGCCGGCGTTATCAAACTGGTACGCCGTGTCCTGAACGTCTCCGATCGCTTTGATGGCATCTTCCGTCTCATCTATGTCCTGGTAGAAATCTCTCTCCAAGTCTTTTCTGACCTCAGGGTGAATGTGTTTGCACAAGCGTTTAAGCTCCAAGTATTCTCGTTGTCGGAAGTATTGCTCTTTATTCACCAAGTGCTCCTGCTTTGGGGGTTCGGGGAAACTCAGAATCTCTGATGGTTCCTCCAGTAATTCTGGTGGTGGTGGCGGCAGATAATCCAGATCATCTTCATCATCCTCATCTTCAACGACAGGAGGAATGGGGCTTGGTTCATTCACTTCTGGTTTGTCTGTCGCAACGCTGGTCGTAGTCCCAGATATTAAACGGCTGATGTTACGCTCAATCTTGTTTGGGAAAGAAGAGAGTATCATTTAGTAAAACAATTACTTTTGTTTTAACTGAAGGAGCTTAAACCTGCATTTTGTAAAATGATTTTTCGAAGTCTTAAAAACTTTCCAGATCTAAATTTGAACTTTGGATTTGCAACCTGCAAGAAAATGATTGGTGCTGAAATAAAGACTCTTAAAGGGATAGTTTAAAATATTTATAAATTCTGTAACATTTATTATTCTTCATGCTGTGCAAAATAAGACTGCTTGATTATGACACAAATTATAATCATGTTTTTTTGGTCAATACGGAGAACACAATTTAACATGATTAATCGTTGACATGATTAAGTCAATGAATGAATAAATTATGAAAAAAATATTTGTCTAATTAACACTAGATGCAAATTCATGAATAAATAAAAAAAGAAAGAAAGAATGAATGAATGAATGAATGAATGCACAAAATCAAATAAAGAATTGAAAATTAAAATCGATTCAATTTTTGCTCTACTTCAAAATATGAAATATTTCTTCTGGGAGAACAAAAGATATTTTGAGAAATGTCTCGGTGGTTTGTGTTTAAACACTGGAAGTCAATGGGGTCTAGTGTTGTCTTGGTCACCTATGACAAGAGAAAGAAATCCATGCAGCTTTTGAGTAAGATTAGGATCCATATCATTTTTGGTCAGATATTACTTTAAGTCTCAAAGCTCCATAAAACGAAGTGCTTCTCCTGAACACTGGCTTATATTAAGCTCTCGCAAGAGAGACTCTTGGAAAGATGAAGAAAAGAAAGTAAACAAAGCCTTTTTATGCACTGAATCTTATTAAAGCATAATGCATTCGTATGCCAGAGAAGAGATGTAGGCTAAACAGGACTTGCCTTAATTTTCTTGCTTGGGGCGGCTTCCTCAATAGTCTTCTCAAATTGCTGCGCCAGTTCTTTAGCAGAGAGCCGTGGATAGTACTCTTCCTCCTCTGTAAGCAAATGTTCAATTATTAATCTTTGTAGAAAAAATACTGTAAACCAAAGTGTGATGTGCTGTGGGACATAGAATATATTATCATCTACAAACTCACCAGATTCATTGTTATGATTCTCATAACCGGAAACAAGCTCCTGGTGAGTGATTTGAACATGTGCAGCCTGTAATATAGCAAAATAAACACAGCAACTGTTAAGAGAAGTGCAAACACAGCACACAAATCATCACTTTTCTATTTTCATGTTTAATAGATTGATTTACACTAAAAGTAAGGTCGTTGCATTGTTCAGAGCATCATGCTTGACCAGTGGATACCAAGTAACGGAAATATTTTTTCTGTTGTGTCACACACATTCACCCTCCATTTGTCTTTGAAGTAAATCAGTTGTCTAAAGTCTAAACATGATGACTTTTTCACATATACAATGACTTTAAAGGGATAGTGCACCCATTTCTTTTTTTATAAATCAGATCTCGTCCCTTATTGACTCCCATAGTATTTATTTTCCCTACTATGGCAGATCTGTTTGGTTACTGACATTCTTCCAAATATCTTCCTTAGTGTTCATTGGAATAAAGACATTTATACAGGTTAGGAACAACCTGAGGGTGAGCAATTGATGACGGAATTTTCATTTTTGGATGAACTGTCCCTTTAATCCATTAAATCGCCCTCAAATCGCTTGAATCAATGTTGCCTACAATGTCAAAAATAACATCTGAGAAAATGTAAAAAAGGAAAAAGCCAATTAAGATTGTGCATTTTTGTTTGTTAATGCAATGGTGATTTCATATTTTCTAATGGAGCCAACAAGTTATTTTAAATTATTTTTTTCTACTAAAAACGTCTAGTCAATAACAAAACATCTTATTCAGAATACAAAAAGCAATAAATTTACTAACGTATCTAAATTACTTTTCTTTCTTCGGAGTACATTTTCAAGATGTGTTATTTGCGATGATAATGCATTAACTGTGCAGAGAGTTGAGTAACACGGTTCTCAAAGGTTCAATCTATTTCAGCTTCCACGTTGTTTGCCTTTGACCTTTAAAAACGCAACCAATGATTACCGGAAGATGAAAGACACGAGCCGCCTGTCCATCGTTGCGCCAAAGCTTGTGATTTTCACAAGTTGAAGAAAGTTAAACGTGCCTTTGTTCTTGATCTCATTAAAGATCCCAAGACAGGTCATTTTTGTCTTCCTGCAATGCATTAAAACCACCAGACTTCCAATCTCAAATACGTGCTTTCATTGTCTACCTTGCAAACATCCTTCCGCATCTACAACACATTTAATGTGAAGGTTAAACTGCTGCATGACTTCCACCTTCAAAGTAAAGATTCAGAACTGAGGAAAACAGCACAGCCTGCGGCCGAGCTGGCTGGATCTGAGATTCAGAGGTGTACATTAAGAGCTGTGTGATTGTCAGCTGCGTCGGTGTAGCTGCCGTTGGCGTCTGACACTTGTTTTGTCTATGAAAGGAGAGTTATTAGTATCGAGCTTGTCGGAAACGTCCGTACCCTTTCATCCTGGAGGACGACCTGCTGCGAGACCTGTCGACCCCCAACGCTGCTCACCGTACTCATCGCTGATGAATGTGACACCTCCTGCATGACAGGAGACAAGGGCTGTTATAGAGGATGGGAGGTGAAACACATCACACACACGCACTCACACACACCCTTCAGAACGCACACATGCAACGCTCTTAAAGAAAAATACATTATTATTCTCTAAGTTTCTTTAATATAAGGAAAATATTGTGCACCGGCATTGAAGCATGGTAAATAGTTTGCAGTTATACATTTTATTGCTCATCTCCAGTGCAATGATTTAAAGGGACAGTTGACTCAAAAAGGAAAATTCTGTCATCATTTACTCACCCTCGGATTGTTACAAACCGGTCTAAATTTCTTTGTTCTGCCAAACACAAAGGAAGATATGTGGATGAATATCAGTAACCAAACCGATCTCATCCCCCATTGACTTCCAATCAGTGTTGGGAAAGTTACTCTGAAAAAGTAATGAATTACTAGTTGCTAATTACATATTTAATAGTGTAATTAGATTACTGTACAAAATACTCTCTCCAAAAAGTATTTCATTACTTATTACTTTTCATATTCTTTATAAACCTTGATTATTTAAGTGATTCAAGGATAGACATGAAACGGCTCTTTTGATTCATTCAAATAAACAATATAAAACTACATAAAGTAGTATTACTAACTGACCAAAGTATTACAAAACAAGGGATTTTAAAGTTAGAATTTTGATTCCAAGTCCTCTGTTGTACACACATATATTACAAAACGTATTTAATCACATCAGAAGTAACCGTGATTAAATTACAGAATAAATAGAGTAATCCCTTACTTTATTTTTTAAAGGGAAAATTACCCAGTTACACCCGACTCCCATAGAATTTATTTTCCCTACTATGGCAGTAAATGGGGGATGAGATCTGTTTGGTTAATGACATTCTTCCAAATATCTTCCATTGTGTTTAGCAGAACAAAGAAATTAAGACAGGTTTGCGGGTGAGTAATTTATGGATAAACTGTCCCTTTAAACATCCATTGCGTTTAAGCATTTTAATGTCATTTTTTATTAAGATAAATCAAACTGGTCTCACAAGTCATTTACATTTAAATCGTATTAAACTGACTGGAAATTCTAGTTTTAATGCATTTTAACTTAAAATTTTAATTCAAGTGACGTGCAAAGCCAGTTCAACCCAAAAAGCCTTTTCCAATTTGACAGTTGTATTGCACACACAACTCGTTTGCACAAAGAAAGTTTGACCCAAGTATCTTAGTAAGCCAGAGCCTGAAAGTTTCTCAGAATTGATGCTCTTGTTATCGAGTCGAAACTAATGTCCAGATTTCTGCTGACAGCGTGAGGGCAGATTTGTGCCCTCCTCTCTGGAAGTCCTGCTGCTTTACTTCATTTTCATCTTTCTCCTTTAGTAAGACGGGTCAGTAAGAGCACCGCTGTTCTTCCACGTCTCTCCCTCGACCTCCCGTTGATCTGCTCGAGCGGGCCGGACTCTAACAAGCAGCAAACTATCCTGACACCCAGATTGCATAACTGCACTCTCAACAGCAGCCTGGCAGGTGACAGACAGCTAAGAACAACATGTCCATGTGATGCACACACAACTGCGGGTAATCTCACACATGGAGTCCATGATATGAAACTGTAAATACATGAACTCTGCTGCATTCTAACATTTTAAGACTGAAATTCATAAAGCGTCACAGGTGTAGTTGTATTATCATTACATCAATGCACTCGTAAAAATGCTTTTATGATACCGTTTACTTTATTTAAACAATTCATTTCGTTTTAACACCATTGTGTTAGGTTTTATGGTCAATTGTTTGTGTTAAACAGACTGAAAACAGTAATGCTTTGGCTTAACTAAATGTTTACATTTCAGATTAACATGTTTCAATCATGTAAATCAAAATATTACTTGACTTTAATAAATCAGGTTAATAAAACACAATTATTTTGAACAGCTTTGCTTAATCCATTTGAGTTGAATAACATAACATAACATAAATTAATTTAGTTGTATTAAAATAGCGATATAGAAACTAGTAAGAGGATTCTCACTTCCCATCATGCTTTGCACGGGACTGAATAGGGAGAGTAAAGTTGCAATAAAATGTCTTTTTGTGTGTTAAAAATAACAGCAATATCAGAAAATATCTTACCTTAAACTAACTTCATTCAATTATGAACAGTGGTGCCACATAATGGAAACATGTTATCTCTATTTAAATACATTAAGTTGGATGAACTTAATTGATTCAAGATACTTTGTGTCAAAACTTGACGTTCAGGATCGGTTCATCAAAGCGCTTTTGTCCATAATGATACACAGACACACATACTTGACAAATTTATTTGTTCATTTTTTGCCTTTTTTTAGACCCCTGCCTTGTATAGGTTTATGTACTTTAATTTGTTTAATACTGTTCAAATTGTTCTTCATAATGAGAAAAAAAAAAAAACATACTTTACAGAATTATAAATAAAACAGTCCAATTAAAATCCTTCAAAATTGTTCGTACAAATATGCAGTATAGCTAGGATTTTTTCTCTACATTATTATTATTTTACTACAGTGTCTATATTTATTGTCTGTGTTTGCTCTGCAATGTGATATCTGCTACTTTGCAACAATGCAAAATTGTGAAATTCATGAATTAAAAATAATAAGAACGAGTTCACGTCGAGTTCACGACTAAAAGTTCATAACTAGAGTTTATATTTGACTGCGTATTTTAAGAAAACATCTATTACACACGCAAACACGTTTTACATCACAAACCCCAATTATCTCAAGATAAAGCAGAAACTCAGGAACACATCTTACATAAAAAATAATACTAACTCAAGCAATTTATAGTTTATGTACACACACACCCACCCACCCACGCAAACACGTTTAATAAATGAGCGTCTTTTACGAAGAGCAAGAGAAAACATTGATAATGAGACGACCCGCTGCATCTAAATCCTTTCATCCCTCTGAAATAACTGCGACGGGATGCATTATGTCAGACGGCAATTCTCATTTGTTTACTCAGAGCGTAAAATATCTGTCTCGCTCGTCTGTGTGAGTTGAGGATTAGTGTCAAACTTCATCTGCTTTGTGTGCTTAATCCTTGTAATGTTCGGTAAACTTCACTTTTAATTACTTTTGTTCGCGACTTGTGTTCCTGAAGCAAGAAACGAAAAAAACTTGGATTTAATTCCCATACACAAAAAACTGATTAAATTAATACTTTTAATGTGCTGCAAGCACGAGCATCTGGCATATGCATAGATGTAAATGTAACGAAAAAGGAATCAGGACTCCTTCAGAGCTTCAGAGAAATGGTTCGCAAACGTATTAATCCCAAATATCATTTTTGAACGTCTATCTATTTCTGTTTTACACACATCTCAGAGCGCAAACTAACAATAACCAGTGACATTATGATCTCAATGCATTTTTAGGTGAAGTATTGCTTCATGGAAACTTGCCCTCATTGAATTATTCATTAAAAATTCTGTCATTACCTATTCACCCCAAACCTGTTTATGACTCTTTTCAGTAGGACACAATAGAAGGTATTTTTAGAAATGTTTCGATAGATTTGTGTACATACAATGGAAGTCTACGGGGTGCCGTGTTGTGAGGCTATCAACATTCTTCAAAATATCTTCTTTTGTGTTCCGTAGAAGACAGAAAGTCAAACAGGTTTGAAATGGCACGAGAGTGAATAAATGATGACAGAATTTTAATCCCTTTAAGGTCATGGAAACGAAACGGTAAATTATATTAAACAGATCTGAATTTAAACAAATATAAATGAACTGTCTGTGTACTGTATGTTTAATATAGTCACTTTTATAGTTCTTTAATGTTGGCATGCCGGCAGTGAAGGTTCAAGCACAGCATCCGCTGTCATTCTGTATCCATGCTGGTTTTCATCCATCACTGAACTCAAGGCTCATATTCCTGCAGCATCAGAGAAGCGCTGGTATGGATGGCTGGACTGGATTCAATTGGATTGGGATGACTGAATGCACAGGTTCCAACCAAAATGTATCTCTATTCTGCTTCTCTCGCTGTGAGATTTTCAGATTTTTAGAGTCAGGCAGCAATATTGGCATGTGCTAATGCTAATGGGATTCACAAGCCTGGATGAATCTATGCAGATCAGAGTGTGTCTGGCTCTCTATTTGAATAGTTATTGTGTGAGATCTGGGGTGTTTTGCATTAGATCAGCTTTAAGAGGATTATGTTTACTCCAGAAGTTCATGCACACCCTCTCTTTCTTATTCCAGAAGCATTTTTGAATATGCAAAAGTTTCTTGTTGCATCTTCTAACGCCTCCCAAAGCCTAAACCAACATTGGCAAAATACTAACTATGAGCTAATGACTATGAGATATTAAAGAATAGCGTGATAAGTTTAGGAATGTAGAACAAGATGGAACTATATAATAACAAATCTAAAAGCAGAAAATGATTTAAGCAATAAACATGTTTGACGTTCCTTTTGTTCGAAGATCAACTTTCACACAACCAGCATTCATGTCTATTTGTTATCTGCATCGACCTAAAACTATCCATTATGTATTAAAGTAGGGCAATAAAAGTTATGGTTACACTTTCGATGAGGTGCCATTAGTTAACTTTAGCAAATGCATTAGCAAACAATAGCTAACAATGAAAAAACTAATTCTGCATTAATTAATCCTTGTCAATGTAAATTAATATCAATACAGTTATTCATGTTAGTTAATGGTGCATTAACTAATGTTAACAGTAAGCTGGTTTCCATCACTCGCATTTTGAAGTTTCGTATCAGAAAAAAGGGATGGAAATGCAGAATTTCTACAAAAACCCTAAATTCTAAAAAAGTTTTTTGCACACCTGAGGTGTTTTTTCTCTTTGCGAGAAATGCAGAATTAAAAACCCTTTATTCGTACAAAAAAGAAAAAAGAAAAAACCTGAATTTGTAAAAAGTTTTTATGCTCACTTGAGTTTTATTTTTTTGCCAAATTTTTTTTAAATTAAAAACCCTTCATTTCCATAAACGATTTTACACTCACTCGAGGTGTTTTTTTATTTTTGCGGAAAAATGTCGAATTAAAAACCTTAATACTTAAAAAAGTTTTCACGCTCACTTGAGGTGTTTCTTTTTGCGGAAAAATGTTGAACTAAAAACCCTTAATTCGATATAAAAGTTTTTATGCTCGCTTGAGGTGATTTTTTCAACTAGTGAAAAAGGGTTCATGCGAATAATTGGAGATGAAAACGCACTTGCCGAAAAAATCCTTCGAAAAAGTCACGTAACTGCACTATGAGATGGCATAACCTAACCAGAGTACTGAACTTGTAACACAGCTTCAGAAATCTTGTTATGGTCATTCTTAAATGCCTGAGCAAATTTGTCAATTTATTACTGTAATTGCCTCTTAGAACTGTCAAGACTGTGTTTCCCAAACAGCAGGTATCCACAAAAGCACCGCACTGATTGTGTTTCGTAATTGTCTGCTTGTGCAAGTATTATTATATATAAAAATTACTATATTCGGTAGCTTCTCTTACTTTTCTTATTGATATTTAGTGGCAATTTGTTAGGAAGTGACAGTTGACTAGTTGGATGGAAACCGTGATTATTCGCAAATATTTTACACGATATTCCAAAGTTGCGCATAAGCTAAATTCTCAACTTTGGATGGAAACGAGGCTAGTGCATCTTCAATATCTGTTTTTAAATCCATGTTGAAAACTTAATCTTTTGATCTGCCATTTATCATCGACTACTTTTATTGTTTTGTTTTATTTTATTAATTATTTTGTATTGTCTAATTTGAACTGTATTTACTGTGCAGCACATTGATCAACTCATGGTTGTGTTTAATAGTGCTATATAAATAAAATTGACATTGACAGTGACAACGCTTGGTTTTAATAATGTATTAGTAAATGCTGAAATTAACGTGAATTACTATTAATAAATGCTGTAGAAGAATTGTTCATTGTTAGTTCATGTTAGCTAATGCATTATCTAACTGTTAACAAATAGCACCTTATTGTGAAGTGTAATCAAAGTTATTTATCAATTGCATACTGATGCAACAGGCACATTTGCAATACATCAATAATGTTGATGTATTATGGAGCCCTACTTTTAGCAGAGCCTATGTGGTATAAAGAAATATGCCAAGTCAATGTATTAATTATCATATGGAAACTTTGCAAACATTGATACTGATGATTTATTATTAATGTAATGTATTGCTGTCATGTAATGAATTCAATATAAATGGTCGTATTGATTGACAGCTTAAGTATAACTGATGGGCAGCTCAGTTTGGATGGTAAGTTTTGAAACAGCACTGACCTGCACAGATCTGTGTGAGAGATGAAACTGCGCGAGCGTGTGAGCGGTGGACACGTCCTCCTTCTCAAACTGTCTGCGGACGCTGGCGAGCCCACCAGGCGGAGAACAAACCTCAGCTTCCTCCATGACCTGACGGCCGAGACCAAAATCACACAGTTAGGCTTTTACAAGAGCGGTGGAGTGTGATTACTCTCTCTCATCCAGCGTCAAACAAAAACACATTCATATGTTCATGAGACACAGACAGTTTCCAGTCATCATCTCATTATCTCTGCTGCTGTACAGAATCACATTTGAAGATTTCACACTGCAGTCTTGAAAGGTCGTGTTTATATCTGGAAGCACCTTATGCAAAACCATAAAACGTATGTTCATTAAAGCAGTGAAATGTTCAGCTGTTAGGATGGATAGCAAACAGAAGGTCACACGTGGCATCTTTGTGTCCTTATGAGAAATTTTCTTAAGGCTTGTATTAGCAAGACTGCTACACACAATGGATTCTTCTCACTTTTATGCAATACAAAATGTTTTAAAGCAATTGCACATTAAAGTTAATTAGGTAAATTAAAGCTTTGTTTTTAACTATCCATCCATCCATCCATTTTCTTCCGCTTATCCGGGGCCGGGTCGCGGGGGCAGCAGTCTGAGCAGGGATGCCCAGACTTCCCTCTCCCTAGACACTTCCTCCAGCTCTTCCGGGGGGACACCGAGGCGTTCCCAGGCCAGCCGGGAGAACTATATATTTTGAAAAATAAATACAGTATAGTGTATACAGCCAGGGACGAAAAAGACATTAAACCTCAGGAGTGACATGAACTCGGACATGAAAGACGGACAGCATGACAAGACACGTGAAAACTGAGAAAAAAATCCAGGTTATCACATAAAAAACTGGCTTTTCTGGTGTATTATTTATGTGGTTATATGTCGGACACATGGAGTCACATACAGTCGCACAAAAAGCAGCTCGATTCACTGCGCGACAGACTGCAGAGGAGAAGAAAAGACCCACTCAGTTGGAAGTCTGTGTTTCCAGTTAAACTATCATCACATTTCACTCACAAACTGTGACAAAGCTGGCGGACAACAATTGTGTCATTACATAAACTACAGTACAAGAATTATAAAGGGCTATTGACCAAGCTTACCGTTTTTACAATATTTTCTATGGTTTTTTTTGCTATTTCTACACTTCCAACACTACCAAATGTTGCATCCCAGATGTTTATGAAAAAAGTGATATGACACTTGATCATGAGACACAAGTTACATGTCACCCTATTTGAAGTCAGCGCACAGATGTGCAGTTCAGCTGAATATGCGAAATATAAAATTTCTCTTACTTAACATTTCACTTCAGAAGACATTTATAACCAATGAAGTCTTTTGGATTAATTCAATCTTTGCGCTTTTTGGAGCTTCAACAAGTTTTGCAGAAGACTTTTTAAGATTATTAATGTAATAACCTGTGTTCATCTGAAGAAATGAAGTCATATACATCTGAGACGTTATGAGAATGAGTAAATTATGAGAGATGAAAGAGCTATTCCTTTACTCTCTCTCTCTCTCTCTCTCTCTCTCTCTCTCTCTCTCTCTCTCTCTCTCTCTCTCTCTCTCTCTCTCTCTCTGTCTCTCTCTCTCTCTCTCTCTCTCTCTCTCTCTCTCTCTCTCTCTCTGTCTCTCTCTCTCTCTCTCTCTCTCTCTCACTGACTGGAATAGTCTGTCAATCAAACACATGCAAGTTTCCTTTATAATTTGATGTGTAAAGGCATCAATTATGGATTGAATAAATAAGAGGGAAATTATAAATAAATATCACCCAGAAAAAGGCCTCGGTCCTCTCACGCTGTTTAAACGCTCAACAGTGGTCGGTCATGATCATTCAGACTAATGAAATGTCGAAAACATGTTTTTGAGCTGTACGGGAGACTTGTTTACTTCATATGACATTATATTAGATGATCAATTTGATGCCACTTATCACACCTGGCTAAGTGGAAATTTCAGTTTGTGTATTAAAAGCTTTAATCAAACAAAAGACTTCAGGCTTCCAAAATTAAACAAACGATTCAAAACGTTAAATTTGTTTGGTGTGCATGTGTAATATACCCCGCTGGAGGAGTCGATCCTCTCCTTTCTGGAGACCGCGGCCTGGTACCAAGCCACACGGTTCTTCAGCGGGACGGGTTCACATTGACTCGGGTCCGTCTGGCTGTCGTCAAGCGCGTCTGCAATGGATCCTGTAACGCTGCCTGCAGCTAGAAACACATCAACAAACAAAACAAATGATTTAAACAACATTGACCTTTTCTGAAGAACATGTGACTTTTAGTAAAGTTTAGTAAAATAAAAACTTTGAAAATGTTTCTGTTCGTTGAAATCAAATAAAAGTAAACTTAAACTTAACTAAAGGAAACATTTAAATTTGGAATTGTAAAATGTTTAAAGCACTAAAATTATAATAATAAACAAAAACTAAGATACTTAAATAAAAATGAAGATATCTTATATAGCAACATAAAAAATAAATAAATTATAAAATGACAAAAGCATATAGAAACATTTATAAACTTTAACTAAGATTAACATGAAAAATATAAAAATAAAAGCAATAAAAGTAATATTAATTACACACAAATAAATTTAACTATATTTTAGTTCATTGTCAGGTGGTCACTAAGGTGTATTTCAAGTGTCTAAATTTCATGGTTAAATGAAATGGCACCGGACCCTGCTTCAAACAAACGTCAATTTTGATTATTTTACTAAACACCAGACAATCGTTTCGAAAAGTAATCGCACCACCTGTTTACTAAAACCTGAACAATTTGAGGCATCAACAACGACCATTGCACAAATAATACATGACATGTTTAGTGCTCAGGTTGGGGATTTATTTTCATTCTAAGCAATAAAAACAGTAATGCTGAGCAAAATTATTCTACAAGATCATTACGGCATGCAGGTAAATGTGACTTTAAATAATACACAGATTAACTTTACAGACATGCGTAATTTAAAGTTGACGTGTGCACAATTCTGCTGAGGTCTATTACTATTTTAAATGGTGAGACGTCTCAACCAAATGCGAATAGATCCTCACTTTGTGAAACAACCTCAGATTTATGTACTGGATGTTTTTAAAGTGGAAACTGACGGGAAGAAACTTCAATAAAGACAGATTACAGCAATTTGGGAGTCATACAGCGGCTTCATTAAGACTTTAATTGTGTCGCTCGTGAAAAAAAACAAGATGAATTTCTTCATCCACCAGAAACGACAGCTCGCTAATGAGTCGACAAATATTACATAACTAACTGCAATCTACAGTTGAGTTCAATAGAATATTTCACAAGTTTTGTTCTCCGTACAGGTGCTGTAGCAATTTTTATATATTTTATTCATATGTCCGAAATATCCGTCAGATTGGTAACCAGTGAGAAGTTCTAATGGAACAAGTCCATCTTTCTTTCAGCCAATCAGAAACGATCTCTTATCTTCACCTGTCAATACTTATGCATGGGTTTGCTTAAACTGATTGTCTTTGGATGGTGGTGAAAGTCTGGAAAATAGTCTTACGTAAATTTGCAGAGAAGCAGCACCCTCACAGGTTAAGCATCATCTGTTTGAATCGACAGACTGTCCGTCACAGAAAGGTCAAGACCCTGTGCATTGTTATACTGTAGGATAAAGTCAGTCCAGATCTGCACAGTCAGAGGTGAAATCTTAACGGTAGATATGAGGAGGCGTTCGTGACTTAAGGCTGTCTCGCTCTTATCCAGTGAAAACAATTATAAAGACTGTCTATCCGTAACCCAATTAAACATCGTGGAGTATGAAGACACATCTCTCTGCCTGCTGTAAAACATCATTACGGTAATGAGCTGCTGGCAGAGCGAATGCTTTCCACATCAAAACTGAACATCTAATCCCACCCTGGGTGTTAGTCGGTGTGTATACTGATGGAAAAATGTGTCATCTGAACTAATGTGATAGATGTAGAACTGCTGAACATACCGCTGACATACAGAATAACACAATATTTGTTAGAAAGTAAACATGACTTAACGATGAACAATGCTACGACAATTAGTATCCGTTTACATTAGTTCATGCACAACTAACTGACCATAGAATGTAAAAAATGGAAGTGGTGTCCGTGACGTCACCCGTAGAATTGTGAAGCGCGCTTTGAAGCCTAAAGTGGGCGGAGCCGGTCGTCTCCATTTTAGCAGCTCATCTGTGCACCACTCTCGGATAATAAAAATTGGGCAAAAAGGAGGAACATGGGTCAAGCTGATATGCCTGGATGGTGAAACCAGATGTCACTCATGTGACCACGTCCATAATTATGCAGAAGAGAGAGATCGGAAGGTTACCGCTCGGAGCGAACATGAACAACTTAACTAACACAAACAATGATTAAAAATGCTGATGAATTTTATTGTTCAATGTTGGTTTGTGTTTGCATGCTTTTACCAATGTAGAAAAGAAGAAACACAAGAAACACAATTCAATAATAAATGCAGTATAGATCCAGTGCGATTGTTAAGCCCTTTGTCGCTATTTTAAGATCATAGATTCCTTAAAACACTGTAAGCGAAAACACTCTAAGAAATGTTCCCTTCACCAAGTAAACAGTGTAATTATACCTACTTTGGGCCAGATCCAAACATGTAATCTACTGTATGCTTCTGAGAGAACGCAATCCCAGAATGCACTGCGACACTGCGACACTACAGAACACCAAAAACTATTCATCTAAATGTGAATTGAAATTTCAAACTATGATTGTAAACTAGTTTATACAATATAATATATTATTTGTATCAGAATGTCTAATCTTAATTTTAGCAACATGCCAATCTTTGTAAATATCAGCTAATATAAAATAGAAATGATTGTCTTTAATGCATTAACATGCATTCCTGTTTGGTTTTGTTGAAAAAAATCTGCAAATCTCATCGCATATCAGCATCTGAAAAGCATGAATGGATGAAGCAGTTTTATGTCCATGACGCCATTTCATTTACGGTAATCAAAAGCATTTTAACTAAATATTTGGGGAAAAAAACTACTTCAAAAACAACAAACTGTATTTGAGAAGCACAGTAGGGATCCAGACATCAGATCACATATTTTGTATCTGTGAATCTTATTCTGAATACTCGGTTTTTACTGCAAGACAAGAAAAAAATACTGTAACAACTTATTTTTTTATAAAAATCAAGGCAGAAAACATACATATCAAATAAGTATTAAAGATATTTATATCTTATATTAAAGAACAATTCCAATATGTTTTTAAAAACATCTCCTTCTACTATTAGTAGTAGCAGTATTTGGCAAAATAAAGAATTTTAATCACTATTTATTATTTGTTTTTCTTTAAAGTGAAATATTAGCAAATATGCACAGTTCACAAACGTTTGGAGACGGGCTTAATAGTCTTAATAAAAAGTTCCGTCATAATATAAAACACCATCTGCAGCATATGTAGCCTCATAGGTTTTTCATTAACTTTTAATGGCTTTGTTCCTTTTAAAGACTTATTTGTGAACACAAGGCATTTATTTAAAGCAAAAGACATGAGAATGAATAAAACGCTGCTGCTTTGCACATCTTAAAATGTGCCAGAGGCTCGGTTCTCAAATCATTTGTACAATAAATATTTCCTTCAGCTTTGACGTCTCTCAACAGAGCGGTGTTTGGTCAGGCATTACCACAAGTTATTTCAAGTGTTACATCACCTTACGGAGACCTTGAGAAATTCACTCCTCTAGATTATTTGTCATGCCGTAGAAGCTTTTATCCCAAGTTTATACACTTATCGCCCTGGAGCTGCCTCGGGTTAAGTGCTTCGCTCAAGGGCACATAGTCTTTTATCAATCTCCTCTTTTGGGTTTTTAACCTGCATCCTAACCTCCTTTTACCACAGTGCTACGTCGCCCTTAAAATCAACACAGCAACACATTCTACAATATGACGTAATTCACAGTTCAACAGGAAACAAGAAAGAAAAGGTCCATCGAGGACCGGCTGGAATTACAAACTGAGAAGGCCAAAAAACATCACCACTCTTTTTTTATATTTGTCCATTTCTAAAATTCTGAGCTTGTGATTGGCTGGATCACACAGGGTTTGCATCACAGCTAACATCACCAGGGAAATCGTGGCTCTGTCTCTATTTTAACCGTGCTGATGAGTGTGTGTGTGTGTAACCTAACGTGTGTGTGTGTGTGTGTGTGTGTAAACTCATCAACCTGTCATGATGGATGAACGACCACAGGCACCGGCACCCAAAATAAGCCCGGTAACAGCTACCCTTACAAGCCACATGCATGTAAAACACGAGAGAACCACGGGACGTTCCTGTTCTTCATATACAGTATGTGGCAGGTTTGTATTATTGTCAGGTTTCTAAAAGTTTGTTCTGGTTTGAAGCATTCACCACTGAAACAGTCAAATCCTTACGCCTCTAAAATGTCAACAATCAGGATCTGACCTGTGATGAGTTATGTCCCGTCCAGAGCTCACATGACAGCAGAGTGAAGTAATCCGGGCGCCACTTACACGTAAAAATACATCTGATTTATTTTAAACCGTGTGGCCGGTGGGTCGGGTTTCTGCGGGAGAGCGTCTGAAGACTCACGACACACTCGACTGAACCTCTGATGAGGGAAATGTGTTATGAAAGGACAAGAAGTTTAATGGGTTAAAAGAGTTACCTAATAAAAAACATTTACTTCAGTGTAAGGAAAGCTACTTTGGTTTCATTTATAATTGATTATAATGAAACTACAGTCAAACCACAAAAAAAGTAACACTACATTAAACACTTGAGCAGATAGATTTACACAAGCAATGAGACTTTTTAACGAAAATAAATGAAAATCTGTCCATCCAAACACGATTAGTTATTAGCAAATATTATTTTAAATAAAGTAATGGAAGAACAGACATTTTAGAAGCGCAAGTGCATTATTGGCTCTTTAGTTAAAATGTTAAAAAAGTCATTTTGGATAAATGCACTACTTCTACTTCTAAAAGTTCTACTAAATGAATAAATGTAAATGCAAGTTTTTTTTGACAGTTTATTTGTAAGTATGAAAAACATATAAAAAAAGCTTCTATTAAAATTCCTTTTTCAATAAGTTAATTGCTTGAAACTTTATGAAGTAAGCGAAATTACATTTAAATAAAAAGTGATTTGGTTTTTAGTTGTAAAAGAGAGTAAAGAAACAAAAGCAATACGAGTATAACGGCGTAAACGATAACAAACTTCTTCATGAGAAATGTGTGTGCTCTGTGTGTCGTCGGTCTGGAGGTTCAGAATTCAATAAACTGAGTTTCGCTTCCAAATGAAAAAAGTTGAATAATCGCTCAATAGGCGCCATACAAAGAGTTTAACACTTCATGAGAGAAATATGAGCACCCACGCCTGTCAAGAAAAAACACTGCCATCACAATGCTCGGGAGGTTTTGGGGGTTGCTAAGGTGTGCGTGTTTTTAGCTTGTTGCTAGGGTGTTTTGGATAGATGGCCTGTAGATGGTTGGTCACAGACCCAAGTGAAAATAGCCCACGCCTTGTTTCTTTTCTTATCTTTTCTGCTGTTGATATACAAAAATATAGTTTTTGTTTAGTGCTAAAGCTGCAGTCTGTAACTTTGCTCTGTCCATCTCAGAATATAAAAAAACGGCATGTTACTTTACATAAAAATCTGTACGTAAATTGAAGTCAAACCGTGTCAGATTGCTTATTATTATTTAGTTCTCAAGTACTGAAACATTTATTTACGGTGCCATTAAGGAACCATAAATATCCTCACAATTGCAATTCCTGTCCAGCAAGCTCACGTAAATCTTCCATTTCTCGCCTCCCACCGCAAAGTGTCGACCACAAGACCCTCTCAGTCAACACAATTCATTTCTTACAAACCTCTGTCAAATCATCTTCCACAATATCCATTTCACAGAAACCAAGCAGGTCCAACCGCCGTGAACACTCACCAACCGTGTGTCCGTCCATGAGAAGCGTGTTAGAGATCCACAACACAGACCTGAAGATTTCCTCCTGTCCTGCAGGTTGTCCGGTTTAGTTCTCCTGAGGTTGTTGGAGACCAGCTCCACCAGCGCTCGAAACGTAACACGTCTCTGTCGAGCTGCTTTTATTTTAAAGCATCTTCTTCTCTCCCCTCCCCAACATTCAATCCTGCGCTCTGCCAACACGGCTTTTTTTGGTGGACCTCATGCCTGTCATGTCATGCAGCAAGACCTGCTGGGAAGCAACTTTTTCTTCTTTGTCTTTCTTTCTTTCATCCATTTTCTGGGCTCCGTCATCAAAAATAAACTCAAGAGACCAATGTGACAGAATCTTATCTGCAAGTTATGAGCTTTGCAATAAACTCATCTGACAGTGACTTCAAGCTAGACCACTTGGTGACATTTCTCTATCTTGTCTTATCAAACTACCTAAAGGTTTCAATATAACCAGAATATGTCCTAACATACCCCATAAAGTCTTGTATGCCACTGACTCCTCATAAGGTTTGAAATTAGACAAAGTATGCCACACATGGTTTCTAACCCATACAATACACTGCTGCTTGCCTTTCTGGATCCTTTGGACAATAAATCTCAAACTCAGAATGTCTTTGACAGTGTTGTAGAGCATGAGTTCTCAACCTTATTGACTCCAGTGCCCTCAATTGTATTCACCAATTATTATTATTTAAAGGCCCCCCTCTACCCAATTTCTTCACAATAAAATATATATATTTTAATTATTATAAAAATAGCCAAATAATAAGAAATCACGTGTTTTTTTACTTTGTTATGTATTTCAATGGTTATTTTCTCTAATGTTTAAAAATCGATCATATGGAGGCCCTCTTGGAAGTCAGCTGAGCCCCCCTGTGGACCCCCGGCCACCCTGTGGAGAACCACTGAGTCTAGATTCTCTCTTTCAGCATCTGTAAAACTTTATAGTGCCCTACAAGACCAAATTAAAAACCTATTAGTGTATGTTATTGAAATGTCAATCTTCTATTGGTGCTATTTAATGTGAATCCCTTTTACTGTCATTGCTTGCCCCCATTATCTTTTCCCATCTGTTAAGTTAGTCTTTTTTCTTTTTGTTTCCAGCGTATAAGATTGCGATTCAAATAAACATTTACCACTACACATTGCAATGTCAACTCTGTAAATATATTTTCCTAGTATAAACTGTCATTATAATAACTTATTTAATATAGATTTGACAATAAATACTGTAGAAAAACAAATGGTTAATATTGTACAACATATTGAATGATAATTAAAGAATTAATGCTTTTCACATTGAAAAATATAAGGACTTGGTTGCGATACACTCATTATATATTCCAATATATTCTTGCGTGTTTTGATGGAATTTTGCAAGCGAGTCACCAACCGAGCGCCGAGAGACGCCAACACATGCACCAGCGCCCTCTGATTCTAGATCAACCAAAGCTTGAGACTAACAACAGACTTAAAATGAGTTGAAAATTAGATACCCCTCTAAAGTACCTCACATTAAAGTCACACTGTCAGGACAAAAACACACGAACGTCTCAAAGATCGTCAAATCCTGAGCATCAAACCCGGGTCAGAGGAGTGTGGACATGTGTGAAGGGTCTGCAAACCAAGACGGTGATGTAATAGAGAGGCTCCATGGACGGAAACAGCACACAGACACCTGAGACCCAGAGACACAGATGTGAGAGGGTTAGATAGATATATGAGAGACCTCGTGTCTCTCTGCTCCCAGCAGGGCGCCAGAACATCCGAAGACTTCATGAATTTATCTCTTATCAAGCTGAGTATGAAATTAAAGAGCACGTTCCCAACGATCCCGTTTTTCATCCTTTAGTTAGTGTGTAATATTGCTGTTAGAGCATAAATAATACCTGCAAAATGATAAAGATCAAAGTTCAGTGCCGAGTGAGATATTGTCTTTAACTAAATTTGCTTTTCAAGGACTACAGGGAAGGTGTGGATCGGACTACAGCCCTCTACTTCCCGTGTACATGATGTCACTATTCCGAGTGGTTTTAATAACCTCCACCCACAGGAATACGGAACAAAAGGGGCGAGGTCTTCCTCAGAGAAGAGGAAGAGCATCTGGAGTAGTGTTTGGTTATCAGAGATCGTAAACATTTGACTGAGCTACGCGCTAAACAACTTTCACTTTCATCAAAGCCCTACAGCTGGTCATAAGAATTCAGCTACAAACATTCTAAGAAAACCAACGGTCAAATAACAGCTTCCATGAATTTAACATCGGCTGTGAAAGCTGTTTTGTGTAATACACTGATATTATGTGTGTGTGCGCATACCTCTAAAACACTTGTATGAAATGTCCTTTGAAGTCCTGCTTGGATATGTCTTCTGTTTTTAGTGTTCTGACGCCATTCAGTCCGGTGTCATTCCCCTCGCCATAGTAGGGAAAAAAATGCAATCTTTAACACTTCGATCGATCCGCATGTTTAAACTGATGAAATGAAGTTGACGCCATTGTTACTGTTTATTGCTAAAAAGCAAAAGTTTATGAATACGCGTGAGAGGGGACCGACCAATCACAACAGCCTGAGAAGCGGAAGCCAATCACGAAAGACCTGGTGAGGTTTACCAATCAGAGCGTTTCGGAAGGAGGGACTGTATATAGAACGGAAGAAATCCAATTGTTTTGTTAGAAGAGGGACAGTGATGAACAATAGACTTGAAATATAAAGCATTTTTTAAAATTAGAAACATGAACATCCATTGTTAAACAGCACCAAAAAACAATCAAAGCATCTAAAATAGCCAAAGACTGGATACTTTAAAGGAGAATCAAAAGTTCTTGTTTTTAAACGTATCTGAAAATGAACAATTATAATGTGTTTAAAAGAGTCATTCAGAGAGCATAAAAGTTTAAGAACAGTATGACCTAATTTAGAAAAAGGTCTAATTCCATCCATCCATCCATTTTCTACCGCTTATCCGAACTACCTCGGGTCACGGGGAGCCTGCGCCTATCTCAGGAGTCATCGGGCATCAAGGCAGGATACACCCTGGATGGAGTGCCAACCCATCGCAGGGCACACACACTCACTCATTCACTCACACACTCACAACCTACGGACAATTTTTCCAGAGATGCCAATCAACCTACCATGCATGTCTTTGGACCAGGGGAGGAAACCGGAGTACCCGGAGGAAACCCCCGAGGCACGGGGAGAACATGCAAACTCCACACACACAAGTCGGAAGCGGGAATCGAACCCCCAACCCTGGAGGTGTGAGGCGAACGTGCTAACCACTAAGCCACCGTGCCCCCCTGGAATTGTGTTGAACTAATAAAATTTATTGTGTTCAGTTCATTCCTCTTCTTCATGTGCAAATAATTCACATTACTTCAATTAGTGTGACTCAACCTAAGGAGAGATGACACCTTTGCATCACTATCACCTGTCTGTCGAATGTCCCAACATTATCTCCACATTCATAGCACAAACACCATGAAGAACACATCGTTCCCTCATGCCATGCACAGTCGGACAGCCGGGAAGTTTGACAGAAAACACAGCAGACAGAATAAAACAACACAAGCATGTAAGATACATCGGCAAAGAACTCATTCACTGGAAATAAATGGAGATCCCAAATGAAGCGCATGCAAGCGATCGTGTGTCACAACAGGACCATCGTTGAGGGACATTATGGGAAAGATTTCACCATGTCAAACACAGTTAACTTGTAATTATAGACTTGATCATATGAAACTGATGCTATTTTCAGGTGATAATGGATTGACACTTTGTTAAACAGAGCTGGTTTGTCGACATATCAACACTACACAGATTCATGTAAACAGTAATACAGTTATAGCGGCAAACATGTGCCATGACACTGACAACCACATCTCTCACAACATTCAAAAAACGACTTAAAAACTACCCATCTCTTCTGTGAATACTTGACAGACAAATAATGAAAAAAAACACTAACCCTTTCTCTTCCTCTCAACAGGTAGTGGTCTAGCTTTTTTTGAAACCAGTAACTTTGTTTTGGCAACAGCTGTATTGTATTATTAGTCCTGTATGGGTTAGGGTTGGTTTGTAAGTCGCTTCGGATAAAAGGGTCTGCTAAATGACTAGATGTAAATGTGTGTATGTGGGGGGGTCACTTAAAGGTTATTGTCAAAACACAAACTTTTTTAGAGAATGAAATTGAGAGACCATTCCAACTTTTCGTTTCAAATCGACCTTTCTAGATGTATTGTGGTCATTCCAGTCCAGTGTCTGTTGAATTTCAACATAATTAAACATCTGGAGTGACATAATGTCCAACAGAAATGTGAAAGACTGAGAGCATGACTAGACACATGAAAACTGTGATGAAAATCAAGGTTATCACGAAAAAATAAGCAGAAATATGAACTTTTTTTCAATGTTGTATTTGAGAGCATCTTTTCTGTAACTTTGACCCATTTCTCCAGTTTTGAATTTCTGCAAATTAATACAAATAGAAACTTTTTTTTTCATTAGAAATTTGGTAGAAATATTGATAGCAAAAATGATCATTTTACCTTAACACATACCTATAAATAGTACATTTTAAAATCAGAAAAACGGTCTCTGAAATGGTTTCTTCTTTTTTGCGGCTGAATGTAAGCATCCACACCAACGATAATGTTATGGTCATTCTATGCTGACGTGCTGCACATTTTAATTTCAGATGGCTTTTGATCGGCTGTCAATGTTTTACGTTCATCAGCAGGCAAAAACATTGAACTGAAATGACATCGTCCTCTATTTCTCTGTACTGTTACATCTATGTTTTGCATGTCTGTACATTAAATTTAAAACCATTTTGAAAACTTTACAGTTATTGTCCTTGGTATGAACAGATGTTTAGAGTATCCCCTAGATTGCCATTTGAACATCAAAAAGTACTTTTGTTCTTTTTAAGTAAAATCTACTTGAACCACAACAACTCAAGGCATGTTCTCTGTTTTTAACAATTAGCTACAAGTACAATTATTGTTTGTATTAAAAAACATATTGATTTCAATTTCAAACACAATAACCATCTGTTAAGCATTTAAACCATTAGAAAAATTCCTTATGCAATCCCTGCTGAAAAAAACTATAGAAATCATAAAAGAAGTTATAATGGTTTTAAAGGGATCTGTATTGGTTTTAATGGAAACTGGAATGGTTTTACTGGTATGTGATGGAATCTGTTGGTGGGGTGTTAAATCCTATTGGAATAATGCCAAAACATACTACAAAAAGAGGAATTTTGTAATGGTTTTAATGAAAAAAGCTAATTGTTCATTATGGTATTTTAATGGAAACCAAATGGTTTCTGTTGGGTTTTTTGTTATTTTCAGCAGGGGTGTGTTTTTTGTGTCCTATTCCAATAGGATTTAATGGTGTTCTATTGGTTTCCATTAAAACTAATCAATTCCCATTATAACCATTGAATCCATTTTAATTTCTGTGTTGGTTGTTAAAACACGTCTTAAGTAGCACGGGAAGACAAAAATACATTTTATGGGTCAAAATTATAACTTTTTCTTTTATGCCACAAATCATTAGAATATTAAGTAAAGATCATGTTCCAAGAAGATATTTTGTAATGTTCCTACCTTAAATATAAAAAAACTTTATTTTTGTGAGTGGATGGCCTGCCACAGTGCCTCTGAATAACAACTTCAAAGGTGATTTTCTCAATATTTAGATTTTTTTGCACTCTCTGATTGCTACGTTTTAAATGGTTGCATCTCAGCCAGATATTGTCCTATTCTAACAACTCATACATCAATAGAAATTTTATTTTATAAGCTTTCAGATTGTGAAAAAATCTAATTTAGAAAAATGTACCTCCGAGACTGGTTTTATTGTCCAGGGTCACATGTGTGGTGTAAACCACCTGTAAGTGTGATGAGGTTTCATTGACACAGTTTAGAGGTGTTGTTGGGTCTATGGAAACCTGCAGTGGTCACGGCAGATTAATCTGTAATAATATCTCCTCTATAGGAGGATTTTTTCTTGTCTATTCAATTATTTTTATCGGCTTAACATTTCCCATCGAACCACACCGTTTATTCCTCTTACAACCAATCTCTCTCTCTCTCTCTCTCTCCTTCTCTCTTTTCAATCTTTCTCTCTTCCTCTCTCTCTCTCTTTAAATCTTTCCCACCATGACAGCTGATAAGCAATGACTTCCGAAACAATCTTTCCAATCTGTTGCATCTCACTGCCCGCATAGAAAAACAGAAAAAAAGTTTTAAAGAAGAGAGGAGACGACACAGGCTGTGTCCAAAAGTGATGAACACCGCCGTGCCGCCCAGTTGGTCAAGCGTTTTAACATCATGGCAGCTTTTAAGAGAACTGCAGGAACAGTGACATTAAAACAAATACAATTTCTCCGTCAGAAGCATGAATGTTTAAGAGCCGGGTCGGCAAGTCTATGTGACAAAGCCAGTCAAGACATCATTGACAATAAAAACAAAACTACGCAAATATCAGGAAGCATAAAAAAAAGCATAGCATACAATAAAACAAAACAAATGCTTAATATGCATTAAACAAAGCATGAAACACATGAAGAGTATGGAGGTGTAAAATGAATTTAGATTGTAAAGGTAAATAATCTGGATTTGGGTCAATCTGATGAGAAATGTTTGAGTTCATATTGAGATCTTCAATAATATTGACTTTTGATTCCAGACTTGACAAATCTGAGCTCAGTTTGACACATTGTTGACATCTCTTCTCAAACTCTAATGACGGAGACATTTTCTGAGACACAAGTAAGACTTTTGTAAATCAATTGTAACGCAAACGTCACTAACAAAAACAAAATCAAACAACGTAACAGAAAGAGAGACACAAGAGAAAGAGATGGAACCTAAAAAACATTCCAGCGCTTTTTATAACCTTGTAATTTTCTCAAAGGACAACAAGCCACTTTAGTGGAGAGAGCGACTCGACACGCATACAAACACGCAGCTGATGGAGAGCGCGTCCCCTGCAGAGGGTGAAGGTACGGTGAATGAACAGCGGGTAACGGGGTCGGACCTCTGCCATCACGTCTGTTGTGTCTAGCACGTAATTCACCCTCACAGCGCTCTGATATAGACACGCCAACACGCCTGGTTTAATATTTCTCACCAGATCCACGACGGCACTTTGAGTGACTGACAGACGCAGCAAGGTGTCACCGACAGAATCTCTCGTCTTATTTTGAGAGCAGTGTGATCTGTTACTGTCCTTCTGAAAACCTGCTGAAAGAATGAAATGCCACTTGAGTTGAAGGACGTGACGAACTTTGACACACTTTCGATCCGATTTTGGTTTTGCAATATGAGAAACAATGACTATTCTCTCAAACGCAAGTTCAACGATATTTATTACAACACAAATTCTGCAGATGCGGTCATAAAAAGTCAGTAAAATAGTTGGAAATTGTTAGTTATTGTTAGTAAATCTTAGTAAATCTCAATTAAAAGAGATAGTTCACCATAAAAGGAAGTAACTAACTTTGAAAATATGCATTTTATGATTAATTTCAAGACCAGAAAAAACAATTATTTCAAACTGTCGTTATAAGATTTGATTCAACATATTCATTAAAATGTACCATAACAACTTATTATCTTCAGCCGCGGTCACACTTGACTTTTCGCTCCATTGACTTCCATTCATACGCATGCGAATGTGACAGACCAGAAACGCAAGCCCGTCTGAAGATATTTAGCATTTTGTTGTGTAGCAAAGTTCAAGTTTGGTGAACTCTGACCTGCGAATTCGTCTGAGTGCGTGAGACCAATAGAAGATCAATACGTCACAGCATGACCTCTCGGTACACAAATAGATGGAGGGGATTGCTCCCGGCCTTTTAGCAGCACCGTCCGAACGCATTTCGCATGATGAAAGTCTAGTCTGACCGCGGAATTACTCATATAGACCACTTAAGAAAATGTAACAACGCTTTGTCCAGAATAACGTTTTTAACAATCCACACACACATTTCAACAAAATACAACAATAGAACATTTGTAACCAAATCAAAATGTTGAATATCTTTGAAAATGACCTGCAGGTCTACAGATTCGTATAATCATATGAACATCCTCACAACCGGCCATAATATTTTATTTGTGTCAAAAACACTGCCTCAAACACAATAATCATGATAATATACCAGAGGAAGACATCGTGCCTTTAAATGGCGTGACATTAAACCTACAAAACAAAAGTGATTTAAAAGCACACTAACATTTCAAAGTGTGCTTTATAAGAACAAATACAAAATCAAGAACACGTCTGCCGTGTTTTTAGTGCCTTTAATGACGTCTGATCCGTGATGCAGATCTGCGAGAATAAAATCACATTTGTCTATTTAATATACATGAATAAATGTTTGTTGCATTGTACTCAAAGTTAATGTTCTCCTGCTAACCACATTCCCCCAAACGCTCTTTTGCCCTCATTATTATTGTAATGACTGCACGGCTGTATCCATCATCGCAAAATCACACAGACTGCGTCCATTGTTAATTCATAACCCGAAAACCGTTCGACGCTAAACTACACTCACACATTTCCACTTTAATGATGGTCACGGTTTGTCTTTTAAAAGCGATTAGAGAACAACTCAAGGCCTTTATATGACATCCAAACAGGGACAAATTCAATGAATCATTTATGCGTCTAACCTTGGCCTAAGTCTCAGCTGTCTAAAACATGCTTTTCTCAATATAAACACAGAACAAATCCCGTTTCAATGTGAACTTTTCTATTAAATTCCCCCAGATCAAATTATCACATCACAATTATTTCTCTACAGTCTGTTCAATGATTGTCTTTCTTTTTAATTTCACGAGAGACGTCTTGAACTTCCGGTGACTTTGCCTGCATAATAGAGAAATCTCTGAGTAATAACATGTTCTTCTGAATGGGCTGACCTTTGACCCTTGTTCTGGTCTACCTGTAAATCCATGACTTACACTTTGAATCCTTTTAAGCTTTTTAAAGAATATATTGTGTTATTTATTGGTTAATTGCTTCCTCCAGATGTCTGACAGCAATTCTGAAGAGCGTTAAAAGTTCTGCTGACCTTGAGCTAGGTCGGGTCAGGAGTGGGATGAACTTTAGGTCAGCCTCGGGTCTACGTGTGACTGAGAAATCACTCAACCTTTCCACACACCTAATCCTGTCCACGGCTGACGCTTCACACACTGGCTGCTTTAATTCCCATGATGCCTCAGGCTAGACTTCGCACTTTATTCTTTACAACGCTTCAGCGTAAAGACCTGGCCCTTCTCCCAGACACTTCTGGCTAATAAGAGATGACATTTCACCACCACAGAGACTATAAATCTGGTACTACTTCCAAAAAAATACAGGACCCGGACCATTTTTATGACATTACGGCTCTCTTCTGCCCGTTCTCTTGTAACAATGTGGACAAGACTAAAACACAAGATGTTGCGTATCGTAAAGTTTTCATACAGCTCATAAAATGTTGTTGTTTTTACACACCATCACGTCCTCACACACCTGCATGCTGTTATATTTACTGTTGAAAACACAAGAAGAGATAATGTTTAGACAGACAACAGCAACTTTCCTTTAAACTTTAGGTGATAAAAACTTGAAGGTGACTTAAAAATGAAGGACAAAGATTTGCTTTAAATCCATCACAGTCATCAAAAGTTTTGAATAACTTTACAAAAACGTTTCTCATGATATAACATTTCTTTCAATCTGTATGTTTCAATGTTTGAAACAACGTTATTTTAGTTCAATAAAATTAAAACTTTACAAAAAAATCATTTTTTTGAATCAAATCAAATATTTGCCAAAAAATTACTGGGAAGAAAATTGCTGGAAAATCGAAATGTTTAAGGTACTCGAATGAATAAAATAAAACTAAATAAACATAAAATAATCCTATTAGTAACATAAATAAATAATAAAATGACCAAAGCAAACAACAAAATTGCTAAAGATTGAACTTAAAATAAAATGATCAAAAACAAGCTAATTTCAAGTATAGTACGATTAAAAAACTACAATAAGTTACTCCTGTAGACAAAAATATAATTACATAGTATTATAATTTTTTTATAATAATCAATATTATTGTATTATATTTATTATTGGTTTCCAATTTGATTTTATTAAATTTGATTTAAAAATGTTCAAATGGATTACTTGAACCAAATATTGAATAAAAAGCTGCTAAAAAAATGCTTCCCGCAGGTTGGGACCTCAAGAAGCTGAATGATAAAATGCCAATGTCAATTGTCGAAGGGTGACTACTTTAAGAGTTATTTTGGATGCTTTCAGTCACAACATAATTCCCACACTAAACATTAACACATTTAACATTGTGTTATTCCAAGATTTTAATGAGATCAATTATTCAAAAATGTGGAACAATATAAAGAAAGAAAGAGTAAGTGATCCTAAACTTTTGACCTGTATGTTGAAACAATTTATAAAGAAACAGCCACGAAAACACAATCAGTTCTCCAACTTATTCATCACAGATACTTTTTATATGAAAATCTGAATAAAAACTAAAGGTTTGCATTGAGCATTTTCCCCCATAGAAACCATTTACCGAAACAACATTTCACTACATCTTTATGCCATTATCTTTTTGCCTGTGGGCAGTTTTTATGACCAGAAGGTTATGAATGAATGTCTGTGTCATCAGGTTATTGCTTTGGTACATGAACATTAAGCCATTTTCTTGTAATGTGCTACTATAAGAGAAAACAATTAACATAAAACATCTTTGATTATGGCTCCTGTGGCCAAAGATAAAGTTTATTATACACACTGTTTGAGAAAAATTTGGTCGTTGTTTCAGGTAAGCGCCCCTCTTTTTGAGCATTGTATTGATTGCAAAAAATTGTTAAGAACATACTGTAAATGCACAGCGTGTTTTAGCTTTCAAATGGTTTGTGAATAATATTGTAAAACAAAATGCAGACACAATAAAAAATGCCTTTTTTTGCATGGGCCCTGTGCATTCTTTACAGAGCACGTTACCTGCGATCCCATTTTTTTAACATTTAGTTAGTGTGTAATGTTGCTGTTAGAGCATAAATAATACCTGCAAAATGATAAAGCTCAAAGTTCAGTGCCAAGCAAGATATTGTCTTTATAGGACAACTCCGGTGAAAAATGAACCTAGGGGTAATTAACACATCATTATCGAGTAGATCGTTCTCTGGGATGCGTTTTCATGAAAATCGAATGTAAAGAGTTTTATCTCTAAAAACAGATTAGCTTATAGTGCTAGTATATTTGGCACAGAGTAAGTAAAATTAAATCGCTAGTTAATACCACTAACAAGGCTCAAAATAGCCTCACACTAACACGGTAGCATAATGAGGGTCCCTACATGCAAACCGAAGAATTGAGAACTTTGTAAGTTTACAAACAGTTTAATAAGAAGATACTTTATAAAGACAGTACATTACGCGTATACAGACATCTCGACAAGTCGATCCATGCATTTCCATGTAATTAGATTTCACAAACTTAATTCCCATCGACCAGCTCACTTAGCACAGCGTTCGTGGATCGACTTGTCGAGACTGTTTTTCAAGATGGCGGATGTTTGACTTACAAAGTTCTCAATGCTTCGGTTTGCATGTAGGGACCCTCATTATGCTACCGTGTTAGTGTGAGGCTATTTTGAGCCTTGTTAGTGGTATTAACTAGCGATTTAATTTTACTTACTCTGTGCCAAATATACTAGCACTATAAGCTAATCTGTTTTTAGAGATAAAACGCTTTAACATTTTCATGAAAACGCATCCCAGAGAACGATCTACTCGGTAATGATGTGTTAATTACCCCTAGGTTCATTTTTCACCGGAGTTGTCCTTTAACATAATTCGCTTTTCAAGGACTACAGAGAACGGCTGGATCGGACTACAGCCCTCTACTTCCCGGGTACATGATGTCACCATTCCTACTGCTTTAAATAATCTCTACCCAAAGGAATATCCAAAAAAGGGGCGGGTCCTTCCTTAGAGAAGAGGAAGAGCCGCTGGAGTAGTGTTCTGACGCCATTTGGTCCAGTGTCATTCCCCTCGCCATAGTAGGAAAAAGAATTGTATCTCTAACAAAGATTGTTGTTTGCTCATGCACTAATAGACCTCCGTTACACTTCGATCGATCCGCATGTTTTAACTGATAAAGTGAAGTCGACGCCATTGTTTCTGTTTATTGCTAAAAGGCAAAGTTTATTAATACAAGTGAGAGGGGCACCGACCAATCACAACAACCTGAGAAGCGGAAGCCAATCACGAAAGACCTGGTCAGGTTTACCAATCAGAGCGTTTTGGAAGGAGGGACTTTATATAGAACGGAAGAAGTGGGACAGCGATGAACAATAGACTTGAAATATGTGAAATATAAAGAGTTTTTGAAATTAGAAACATGAACATCCATTGGAAAACACCCAAAAAACACAATCAAAGCCTCTAAAACAGCCAAAGACTGGGTACTTTAAGTAAGGTGTTTTGAAATGCCTGATAAAAATGTAAATGTATTTATTAATTTGGATAACACAGTTAAAAATGAACCTGTTTAGGGTGATATATATTCAAAGTTCCCTTTTACTGGCAACAGCAAACCCAAGTTACCTACATTCAGAACGGTCTGCTTCGATCATAGCAGGTTGATCGCGGCCAGAATGAAGTACACAGTAGACCAGACTTTATGCTTATAATCCAGATAATGTCTGCGTGAGGTTAGACTTCATCTAATGAACTGCCAACTGCAGACATCAGATAGAAAACAAGTATTATATTCAGCCAGATCAACTAACGCTTTCATGAATTCTCTTCATGGTCCCCGGATTGATTTTTTTCAAAAAGTTGCATGCGAGGCAGAAAAGCTGGAACAGAAAAGCACCGGCCACCATTTCTCATTACAGAGATGGACCTCGGATGTTATACAGCAGATGAGTTACAGGTGACGGGCTGATGACTAACCCACATTCACTCATAGGACTGCAGGGGAAAATCTATGACGTCTCCATCCCGGCATCGAGCCAGTCTCCTTCCTCTCTTCCTCTCTAAATCTCCATCACAATACTGTGACTGTCTGGGACGTGGATTTATGCCAATTCACCTGTCTATCAAACCAACAATACATTTGAGCTGAAAGAATGCAGGATCATTTATGACGTGTGTGGCGTCTAAGCTTATTACGACTTCTGTGATGTAAATGCTTGAGAGAGAAGTTTAGACGATCTAAACTTTGGCTGCTGCTTCTTCTGGAGACACCAACTTCTCAGATTTTGATTCCACATCTAGAGATCTCAACATCATCTCAAACATCAAGATTTTCTGAGAGCACATAACGTGAGCTCCATACTCATCTCATTTGTTTTAAACAAACAAAACGCTCCAAAAGCAACATTAAGATAAATTAAAGAAAGCTTTTAAATATGAAATATTCAGTATTGTTTTCCAGAAAAATAAACAGCTTCTAGACACATCTGTCGGGAGAACGCGGTCATGCATATTCATTAGAAACATCAAATTCAGAACTCCGCCGCCTTTCATATTTCATCAGAAGATTCTGCGCCAAGAATTACTTTGAGATTTCCTGACACATCTTTAGGAACGTTTGAACAGAAAATGATGATCTCTCCTGATTAGCCGTCACACAACCAACTTAAAAACAGACAAAAATATCTATCTGAAATCGGTCTCTGATTCGAATGGGTTAAATATATCAAGATTTTAGACTATATTCATATATTAGACTTAATGATATCTTTAAACAAGTATGCCTCAAATCCTACACGTGACCTTTACAAGAATATATAAGCATTTCAAACTTAAAGTCACTTACTTCTGCCAACACGAATCAACAACATCTATGACATCATTCTGCATTTCTTCTCATCAGATTTCAGATGGTGAGGTGAATTTCACTTCCAGTTTCATTTGAAATTACATCAACATATTAAAAACAAAGCTACGCATTACGAGCCACTTCCTTAGTTAAACAAGGTTCTGTACCGTTGGTCATCAACAAGATGTGTCGCCGCATGACGTCACCATTCATTTACTCATTTGTATAAAATTAAGCTTGACTTTCTTGTAATAAAAACTGTCCCTGAATATAAATAAAACAATTCTGTCAATATGAACACCCATTAATTCCGACAGAAGCCTCGCTGATGAATCTTAGCTTGAGTCCCTGTCCTGCATTAGGTCTCCATTAGGTCTCCAATGCCAATACAGTGTTATTGACTGCTTCTGAGACGACCGTATAATGAAGAGCCCAACGGGGTAAAGAAATTGATGCCAGAAGGGTGTGTGTGTGTTTGTCCCAGTGGGGACCTTAATCTAAATACACACCAACTCATGGGGACTCGTGTCAAAATTGAGGTCACCATGTGCAAAGAAGCTTAGAAATCATACAAAACGATATTTTTTGAAAATGTAAAAATGCTTAAAGTTTTCTATGATCTTGAGGCTTAGGGGAAGAGTCAGGGGTAGGGGATAAATATTCTGTTTATACGGTATAACCTGTGTGTGTAAGACTGAGAAAAAGTTGATCATAGCTTGTCTATATTATAAGCAATATAAAAAGCTCGTTCTTTATTAGCATTCCCATCATATTTGCTGTTTTAAAGCATTCTGCATTGTATGAAGCATATATACAGTATATTAGGGATATATTCAGCCGTGGAAAATAGGTATGAGACCATTCAAAATGTTAATTTAATCATCATTTATAGATATATTGCGGTCATTCCACGCCAGTGTCTGTTGAATTTCAAAATCGAACCTCAGGAGTGACAAAGTCAAGCATGACAAGACACATGAAATCTTTTCCTAAAAAGATGTAGAAATATGAATAAAAGTGAATATGAACTTGTTTTCTTTGCAGTATTTGAGGTCTTAAAAAATATAGAGCATCTTTTTTATTATTTTCACCTGTTTCTCCGGTTTTCATTTTCTGAAAATAAATGCAAATAGAGACTTTTTTTTATTAGAAATTTAGGAGAAATCCAGTAGTTCACAAAATGAAACAAAACTCATAATTTCACCTAAACACATACCTCTAAATAGTAAATTCAGAAAAACAAAAACGCCTAAACTTTCTAAAAGATATGACCGGAAAAACATGCTTTCTCTCTATCAAAAAAAAGACACAAAAGTTGTACAGTAAACAAGATAAAAACATGGAAATGTAGACGTCTGTCCATTTGAAAGTAGTTCTTAAAAAAACAGGTTGGGTTACATTCTAGCTCTGATTGTTATCTGCAGAGTCACAAATATATTTTCTTATATATATTCTTATGGAACTAGAGCTTGTGATTTTCACAAGTGCCTTCCAGATTTGAATCTAGTTTGCATCCGACAGAATTAACTATGAGCATTCGGTGTGAGCCTCAGAAACAAGACTGCTAAACGCTCGGTCAGCGCTGTCAATCATTACTAAACATTTATCTGGTACAGATGATGGTCGTCTCCGGACCGGTCCGAAGAGACCGTCTATACCAGCAGATGCACTAAGAGGGTCTCAGTTCCTAAGAAACAGAGTAAAGACATATATTCATCTGAAGAACTTCAACATTTCATTTCAGAGCACATAGTACATTTGTGACTTTATTTCACCATGAAAAATAAACCACAATGAACTTCTTAAATCTTGTCTCTTTGCTGGTCCCTATTGATGTTTCAGAGTTTTTTTATTTTTATGGAAAGTACCGTATTTAGAAGAGACCAGTGCGGGGTTATCATGGAAAAATGCACCTGCGTGAATCACTGTAATGGCAGCAGCTTTAATGCACAATAATAGCACTAAATTTTGTGAGATTCATCTGGAATCATCACAGCTGATGCAGCCATGTTGCTACGGCAACCGCTGAAAGCCATGTCGCTAATGGAAATTGTCTGTCTTTCCTTTCATCTTCGGAAAGCCAAAAGGCCTAGGAGTCATTTTCTCGGCAGTTCTTCTAACACAACACAACAAACATGAGACTTTTGTCTTTGCAAAACTATTTACAAATCAAATGTGGTCTTGTTGGCGCTTCTCAGAGACTGAAGGATTGAAGCACTTTTAATAACTAGCACGGTAAACTGTTTAACTCATACTGCGCTCTGCTTTGTTTGCTGAAGTGCAGCGTGAAAGAAGCTCTGGAAAAGAAAGACGGCAGCAAAATTCAAATCATCTTCTCATAGGAATAATCTCCCACCGGATCATATTATCATATTTTCCTGACTGTCTCCATTCCTGGGAGTTTGTGTATATGAAGTAGCATGCACAATTCTGTACACAGTTAACAGGCACACACTGCTGAAAAGAACAATAGAAACCATTATATACATTTTTATGATTTCCTTAAAATGACATTATGAACTACAGTATTAGCTTTTTCCATTAAAACCATTACAAAATGTCTTCATGCCCTGCTAAAAAACAATAGAAGTTAAAATGGTTTTGGTGGTTTTAAAGGGATTTGTAAAGGGTTTTAATGGAAACTGTAATGGTTCTACTGGTATGTAATGGATTCTATTGGATTCAGTGGGATCTTAAATCCTACTGGAATTATGTCCAAAACATACCACAAAAAAGGAATTTTGTAATGATTCTAATAGAAAAAGCAATTGGGTTGCAATGTTATTCTAATAGAAAGCATTACTATATCTGTGATGGTTTCTACCCTGCTGAAAAAAACATTAGAAACCATTAAATATGTTATAGTGGTTTTAATGGTTTTAAAGTAATTTGTACTTGCTTTAATGGAAACTGCAATGGTTCTACAGGAATGTGTTGGATTATATTAGTTGGATGCCTAATCCTATTGGAATAATGCCCAAAACAATACAAAAAATATTTTGTAATGGTTTTAATGGAAAAGCTAATGTATTATTATGTTATTTTAATGGAAACCATTGGAATTTATGTAACGGTTTCTGTTGGGTTTCTACGTTTTTTCAGCAGTTAGGGATAGACACCATTAGTATATAAAACAATAAATCCAACACAATTTCCATATCCATAATATTTTATATTCTGTTTTGGACAAGGATCTATTGTATCTATTCTATTTTTCAGCAGAGTATATAAACTTTTTAAGCAAACCATCTGGTAACCATCTAGCAACCACCTGACACCTTGGGAACACCTAGAACACCATAGACACCAATCACAACACCTCAAAGAAATCCTAGAAGCAATTTAACCAACTTCCAGAACCACTTAACAACCTTCTTCGCGAGCCCCTCTTAGCAACCACATAAAAACTGCATGGAAACCACCAGGAACATCCTTGCAACTATCTAAAAAACTGCCAGGAAACCTTCCAGAACCCCTTAGTAACCACTTGACAACTCCATGGAAGCCACTCAGAAAACTCCAGCTGCCTAGCAACACCCTAGCAGCAAACAACAACTGCCTTAGAACCCCTTAGCAACCACCTAACACTCGCCTGGAAAGCACATACAGTACCTTGGCAACCACACAACTGCCTATAAACCCCATCAAACACCTAGCAACACCTCAGAAACAACCTAGCAGCACTTTAGCAACAACTGCATTAGCAATGACCCCTTAGCAACCGCCCAAGTTCTGCCTAGAAACCACCATCAACCACCCAGAACGTCCTAACAACACCCTAGAAACAAACCTCAGAATTAATCTTAAAATTATTGGGAGTTTCAAGAAACTGCCTTGCAACAGTTTAGCAACTGGCCAAAACATTTAAGCAATGCTCTAGCTACCTTTCAGAATAACTGCTTTTTAAACGGAGACAAAAGTTTTCAAAGCACACAAACCCCGAACAACCTTCAGCCAGACACTTTCCTACGAAGCTTTGTCAAACCAACAATAACAGTTTGTCCTCGGCTAGTTACATCCCGCTATCGTCAGATGTCTTGAGTCACAGTGAGGAGGTTTTTAAGACACTATAAATTCTCTCTCCCTCTTTCCCTCACAGTGTATATGATCCATATTTCAGACATGGGTTGATGATTCACCGGGTTATATGGCTGGGTTTTGGATTCAATCTCTGCACGTGAGGGAGATAAATTTATTGGTTAGTCACGGACTCCCACAGAAAGGGGCTTTTCCATCCGAGAGCAGAATAAAGAAATGGGCTGCAGTTATACAACATAAACCCCAAACAAACCCACAGACCAAAGATAAAATATGTATTCTCACAAACCAAACCTACAGATTCCACACATATGCACATGGGTGTTTCTGCCACTGCAGGCCCTTTACTTAAATTATCATAA
Organism: Triplophysa bombifrons; assembly: GCA_029783895.1. NCBI lineage: Eukaryota > Metazoa > Chordata > Actinopteri > Cypriniformes > Nemacheilidae > Triplophysa > Triplophysa bombifrons. The sequence goes on from CM056456.1 coordinate 2,306,744, forward strand.
CTTTAACTACTCTAAAAAATGGGTCAAACAGGGACAAACCCAACTATTGGGTTAAATTAACCCAGCAGATGGTTTATATTTGACCCTACAATGGGTTAAAGCAACCCAGCATTCTGATTTGAAAAAGCCCAGAAGTCAAAAATGGGCTAACATGCTATTTCATGCATTCTGACATCTTAACACTGTTAAACATGCTGGCATCTCATGCTTAACATGGTCAACTTGTTAAAAAACCAGTTGGACGTATGATGTAGTATTTCTCTGCTTGATACACTCACCCAAGCACAGAAGGTTTTTTTTAAGTCAATATACCTGTTTCGTAATAGGGATCCTATTCCTTTTATTGGCCATTCTCCTGGAAAAGCAGGCCCATGCATCATCCACCGAACGTGAAAGCATGCCCATGTGCGAGCGTGAGAGAGAGAGCACGCCCACGCGTCAACGAGCCAGTGTGAGAAAGAGCAGCACTCGGCTGATGGAAGTTTAGCTGTGTTTGTTTGCTCACTGCATTTGGGTGATGAATTATATAGAAACTGTGGATGTAACTTTGGATTTGGAAATCGTTTGAAACTGATAGACGACGCGGTCCCAGCGCTAAAAGATGCGGGACATGAACTGAACACAGTAAGTCAAACTAAGTCATAAGTCTTTGTTTTGTTGGCAATCGGAGTGCAAGTACAATCGTACAGCTTTCTCTGTTTTATATCAATTTGATTAAACTAAATACACGAAGATACGAAGTATGCAATACTACTCTACTGCGTGTGTTATCCCATCTTTAATTTACAACACAAATAGTTGCATTCGTTCCTTTTTTAACTACTGCTGGGTTGAAAATAACTTAAATATTTGTGTGTGATACTGTCTTAAGTTACCAAGGAGACAACAGAACAGGGCAGACGAGGATGCTTGAGATGAAATATAAGACTTTATATGTGACAAAAATACAGGAAGATCAAGATTGTCCAAATTATTATTTGTATGGTGTGACAGTGGCAACAAAGTCGAGTGTATTTATTTAAAGAGAGACAAGACATCACAGTCACTCTTGACCTTGCAGACCTTTTGATCTAAAAGTTTGCTTACAGTACATGCCTGAAATCACATTTCAAGACAAAAATTGGCCTGATCATCGGCTGTATTTAAACTAGCACCCGATAGTGTTAGAAATAGCTTTTATTGACCGATTATTGGCATATATGTCGGTGCATTTCTAGTTTATATACACTGTACATAGATGCTTAAAGCGCCACTAAGCGCTATTTTTGCCTTCCGGGTCTAAAATATCTAGTCAACGTCAAAAGATGTGACGTGTGGATGTACTACAGTACTCCATACTACAGTACATCGATGACGCGTCGGTGTCTCATCATTATTCATGAAACGGTGTTTTGTTGACAAATGAGAAGACATTGCTCCTAATTATTCATGACAGCGCCTTGTGATTGGAGCGTCCGTCTCCCATGCCGGAACCTTCGCTGGTTTTTAATGGCTCTTCTTCTCACAGCCATTTTAATTGCATTTTTCAAACACGAAAGTGAGGTAGAATGTACCTGAAAGGGGACGCTTTAACTAAACATTATTTTCAATGGGTGTACAATATGTTGTGCATATTTTTCAAGAAACACCCATGTGTAATTTTCAGACATCCACACTATACTATACTATACTATACTATACTATACACTGTTCGGTAGTGCAGAAAACCATATGGATGACAAACAATTAAAAAAATGGCTTGTTCCGCAGAGGTTAGTGTGAAGCAGGAGATCTTTATATAAGAGTGACAGACGGGTGTCCGAAACGGCTGAGGGCAGCGCTCAAACCCCTGCACGCTGGCGATTATGTTGTAGCCGCAGATCTGCATCCTAAGATAAAGCAGATGAGAGATGAAGATGGAGGCGACGAACACGCATGCCGGGGGAGAATATCAAGGGGATTTGGGAGAGAAGCCCTATCTCTCGCTCACACATTCTCCGGGTTGCTTGTGGGTGGAGAACAAGAGAAAGCCGGCAGAAAAGTCGCCTGTGTGTAAATCTTCATTTGGAAGGAGCTCTGGAATTCAACCCAAGGGGTTTTTCTCCCGGGGCTCACCGTTTAACATATCACAGTCCCACAGGGACGGATTCTGGACTCCGATTTAGTCTTGTCATTCTCACTTAAAGAAAAAAGTCAGACTGGCTTTCCACAGACCATGAAAGCACTAATCTCAGGAGGAGGAGATTCAGAATTACAGAGCAAAACACACTGGATGGACGGAGAGATGGAGGGATGGAGTATCTTTTACTTTATAGGGTTACAAATGCAAGCTTTTTTAAGTGATACAGATGTTGATACACACAAAGATTTTTTACAAATCGGTTAAATTGATTTGTAGGTACGGCTCACTTAAAACTAAACGTTCATCATAATCTACTCACCCTCGAGTTTAGCCAGACATTCATTCATTCTGTTGAAACATAAAATAAGACTTTAGGAAGAAAGCTGGTGGCAGACAGCATCATTCATTTTCATTGTTTACAATAAACAAAAGTACTGTAGAACCACATTTCTTGAAAATAAAGAAAAATAAAGAATCTATTGCGTGTTTACTGGAAAAACAAGAGTGCAGATGAAGCGAAGCTCAGATTTTGGTGCACGCTGCCGTTCGCTAGTCTGGCATCTTAGAAGTTTTCTTAAATATCAGCGAATCTCTGAAATCTTCACTAAATCGATATGGCCCTTTCCTCTCACCTGTGTCATCGTGAATTTATAGATTTCATCTTCTCTCACGCTCCTGTTCTTTTTTGCCAAAGCCAAATTCTCTCTCTCTTTATCTCATTCTCTATTTGTCATGAGATGATAATCATCTGAAACACTCTTTCTTCATTATATCATCCCATAATGTGTGTCAACTCAGCGTGGAACTCTCCGGACCCTTTGATGCTCACAGGTCAAAACCCTCTGAGGCATTGAAGAGCGGCCCACGCTGGCAGTGAGCAGGCGCTAGTGATCTAATGAATGTGGGTCGGTTGCAGCTGCCTGATCTCTTGATCAATAGAGACGCTGATCTGTAGCAGAGGTGACGGAGACCAAGAGATCAGGCTGCGGGCATCACGTTTCTATCTTTAAGTTTTTCTGCTCGAGGCCGCCAGTGCTGCAGAAATTGGGTTGGTGTAAGTGTGTGAGAGTGTGTGTCAGTATGCGTGTGTGTGTCACTATGGTCGTGTGTGTGTGTTTGTGCGTGTGTGTATCAGTATGGTTGTGTGTGAGTGTGAGTGTGAGTCACTATGGTTGTTTGTGTGTGTGTGTGTGTGTGTGTGTGTGTGTGTGTGTGTGTGTGTGTGTGTGTGTGTGTGTGTGTGTGTGTGTGTGTGTGTGTGTGTGCGTGCGTGTGTGTGTGTGCGTGCGTGTATAAGTATGGTTGTGTGTGTGTCAATATGGTTGTTTGTGTGTTTGTGCGCATGTATCAGTATGGTTGTGTGTGTTTGTGTGTGTCAATATGGTTGTTTGTGTGTTTGTGTATCAGTATGGTTGTGTGTGTGTGTGTGTGTGTGTGTGTATATATGGTACTCTGTGTAGGTGTGTGTGTTATAGAGTGAGTGCGTGGGAATCTCTGGACACAGGTGAGAGTGAGAGAGAGAGAGAGAGAGAGACAGAAGTGGAGAGCGTTTATCAGAAGATAATAAATTAAACACTAGTGAAAGAAACAGGTTTTCTCTAAACACAGTTACAACCAGAGCTGGACACAATGTGGAAAGTAATAAACTGACTCTCTTTATCCATTCAGTTTCATCACTTACAATTCCACCCAAATGATAAATTGGAATTAAAATGCTCAGTGTTTGTGCACCTTACAATATATTTATTTGTTTTATTTATTTGGCATTTGTTTGTTATTGACTAAACACTATAGTTTATAAAAGTGACATTTCAAACACTGATTGTTAATATCATTCAATGTTTCCAAAAATACACCCTTCTAATCACAGGAATTTCTTCATTTACGTTTTTTACTTCAATTCAAAATTAGCATCTATTTTCCTGCAACCTTAATTAAATCTGATGAATTGAATATCATTTTTTAATGCGTTATCTATTCTGTTAAGAAAGATGCACCAGTTTCCCTCCTTGAGAATCCCATGACTGCTTTAGAATCACAATACGGGTCAGTTCTGCAAAAACTTCTATATGCATCACTTCTGCCTTCTATATTCATATTGACCAAACCAATCTTTCCTTCAGTGACAACATCAGATGCCAAATTTATTAAAAGTTCTCTTAGAAGGCAGCAACACTCATTCTGAGAGCACCCAGGGGTTTAAAGTGCGGTCTAGCTCACTAGGTATGGAAAAAGAGCTTATACTGTATAGTCTGTGTGTGTGAGATTATTAACTCTAGCGGGGGACATCAGAATTATTAAAAAAAAAACTTGGTTCAGTTCAAGAGTCAAAGATGACTCAGAGCTTCCTTCGGTGGAGAGGTGCTAAGTGGAGAACCGGGTTCACACGAGTGATGTTGTTTACCGTGCACATATTCAGAGAGAGAGAGAGTGAGAGAGATGGAGAGATAGATAGAGAGCGATAGATAGAGAGAGAGAGAGAGATAGAGAGTGTTGATGCTCAATTATGCTGCTCTCATGTTCGGCTGTTAATATTTAACAGAGTCACTTAAATGAAATGACCTTCATGCTTCCTATTACAAGCATTTATAGTCACTCATTCTCTCTCTGCGTCTCTTTCATATTCCCTTTTCCGCGTTGTGCCACTAAATCCAGTTTGCCATGGCAACCGGGCTCAATTTATGAAAAGCCTTTGCTGTTACCCTTTCTTTTTGTTCACCACGGCTTTTCACACCTGTGCACGAGTACTCAAAATAGAGCGATGATCGATGAATGAACCAACTTAACAAGATTAAACTGAATCTTTGCCAGGTGAGAAAGCACTTCCTTCGGAAAATATCAACCGATGTTTATAAATGTACAGAATGATCTTATGATTCACCTTGTGCAGTGTGATTCCAGTTTATTCTTAAAGCTAAATGCTGGATTTAATTCCTTCTGCTGTGGTTAAGTATGAAGTATTAAATCGTGCCGTATATGTATGAACTTTTTTTTATGTACAAAAATGTCAAGGTTTGTTGATACAGTACAAGCCATACAGTACATTGAAAATTGCAATATACTCTCGCGCTTTTTTGATGGTATACGCTTGAAGGGAAATGTCAATAAAAATAAATATTCTTTCATCACTTATTTACCCTCTTGTCATTTCAAACCTGTATGACTTTCTTTCTGCTGCAGAGTACGAGAAGATATTTTGAAGAACGCTGGCATCCAAACACATCGGTCCCCGTTGACTTTCATTGTAAGCAGTCAAAACCACCGAGACATTTCTCAAAATATCTGCTTTTGTGTACCACATAACCAAGAAGTCACCCAGGCATTGAATAAAACAAGATAATACAAATTTTATTTTTGGGTAAACTGTCCCTTTACGAGAGGACAGAATGTCCTTCACACGCACGTGCCATTAAAACAGGTGGCTAGCTATAAATCTGTTTTGACTAAATTGTTCAGAAAGATATAATTATGGGAATAAATTGTGAAGAATTTAAATGAAAACGTGGCCGTGCCACAACAAAGAAATCAGTCGTTCCCATATAGTACCTGCGGAGAGCTACCGTATCCGTCAGCATTCTCATTCATGCGGCCCGTATGAGCTCTATAACTCTATGTTAGACCTCCTCGCAGCAGACACTGAAAATCTATTTCACGCTGTTAGGGGTCCTTCATTGAAAACAAGGTGCTGGTGAAACATCTGCTAAATTTAATGAAACTTTAAGGCATCAAACAGCAGGGGAAGACCGGCGAAGCTAACCAGCCAAACCTTGACCGCCGGTTGACTTTAATGAGAGTGATCTAGTGTTCCCGCATCGCGACGTGACGCACAATATCAATTCATTTTATACAATAGGACACACACTCTTACACACACATTTGGCCTCCTATTGAAGAGTCAGATTAGAAATTTTAATTTGCAGAAGGCTTTGTGCCGGCAATGAACATTTGTCTCGGACAGATGAGACGGAGTCAGGTTGAGGAATGACCCACCGTGACTGCAAGAGACACTCTGTGATTGGGAGAAGTAGGAATAATCTCTCTCTCTCTCTCTCTCTCTCTCTCTCTCTCTCTCTCTCTCTCTCTAATACACACAGAGATTTTGAGATGAAGGGGAAAGAGCTGAAGATGACGGCAAAGGTAGATCCGTCTCTCTCTCCCTCATTTCTTGCCGTTCCGAGCATGCAGAAGAGAGAGAGATGGAGCGAGAGACACTCATAGCTCAAATGCGCTTTAATTACATCTTCTGCCAATTCAGAAATGGATTGAAAGGCATTAAAATTCCAATTGGGCACAAGTTTTTCTCGCCACACCCACTCTGAGAGATTAAACTGACACGTTCAATGCTTCACAGGCAACAGATATTTCACCCTCTCGCTGTTTTAAAAGAGAATTTATGAGGACTTCGCAAAACTACAAAATACTGATAGTTTCCTGAACATCGCCATCAGCCATTGGTCTGACAAAATATAGACACGCCCCAAAATGACATCATCACGTGAGATACTGGTAGAGTAGAGATGAAGCGGTAATTTGTCATTTTCTTGACAACATTTTATATATTCATAAATGTAAAGTCAAAAAAATTTGTAATGTTTTACCTGTTGCAATACAGCATTATTTTAGGACTATTTCTAACTAACAAATTAACATTTGTAAGCTGTTTAATGTTTTCTTTGATTTTGGTGTATTTTGTTTATTTAGATACCCCAGTGTTGTTGTTTTAATTTTTTGTACCCCATTATTTTTACGTTTTTATTTATGTTTTTATTTCTTGTTTTTATTTTGTATTGTAATTGTGTTAATTCATCTAATGTTTTCATTAAAAAATAGAAAGAAAGAAAGAAAGAAGGAAAGAAAGAAAGAAACAGAGAAAGAAAGAAAGAAAAAGATGAGCTGTGAATAAAGATGCTTGAAATATTCTCATTTCACGGGACATGAGGATTCTGCCAGAGCTGCGGTCGAGTGTTGGGACAAATTACAGCAAGAAAAACCCTCCACGCAGAATTTGGAGGACTTACGTCAGAAGGTGCTTCATTACAGCTGGCTGTCAAACATTCACCTCTCCTGAGATTACCTCACATGACGTCTGTAAGTCACACGCACGCAAGTGTCTCCTGCACTCAAGACTCAAACAAGATAACAACCTGTCAGCTTCCGGAAAGCTCTCCAAAAATCTTTTCCGTCCCGTCACACAAAATAGCAAAAGACAGCGATGGCAGACTGCTAAATTACGCAGAACACATGGAAAACCAAGATGTGCGTCACAAAACGATTGGAGTGAAACATGAAAACTATAGCAGATCGGTGTGTGGTGAGCTGGGTGGTAAAGAGTTTAATGATAAACTCGTGTCTATTTGAGTGACACTTCTACTGCGATGGCACAAAAAACACTGGTGAAGCAACTGCGGGTCCCTCAAGTCCCAAAGAAATGTGAAAACAGGTTGAACTGTGTTGCCATTTCTACACTGAAAAGCGACAAAACCACACACGTAACTATTTTACGATGTGGCTAATTTTGGCTATTTCGTATATATTCCTACGATCTCATACATACATTTTAGTACAATAGTCAGATTTTAGGTTTGGGCGATAAAACGATAACAATATGTGTCGACGATACACCTTTAGCAATGACAATAGAAGAAAAAGAAGGAAAAAAATCCTTATTAGCTATTTAGCTGTAAATAGCGTTTTTGTACTCTTTACAACGTAAGAATTCATACGAATAATTCATATGTAAAATAGTTAGGAATTCCCATGAGATCCGGTTGACAAAACATTAGCATCATAAATGTTGTATTGTAAGGTATTTGTAAATATTGTAAATGTAAATAAAAATATGTAAGTAAATCAATAATAATCAATGTCACAAGATCATTTCTTTTTTTTCGAAAAACATTTCTTGATTGTGCAAAATGGCGACAAAACATAAGCACAAAAATATAGCATTTTTAGGAATATGCAAGTAATATGTCAATAAAAATACACTTCTATAAATAATTTCATTTAAATGCTTTATTTTTTGGTATTATTAATGAATTATATTTAAATGATAACGATAATTTTCATTTGTCTACAATTAATATATATACTGGTCAAAAATATGGTATACAAGAAGTGTTGGTTAGCGTTTCCGAGATCTTTGACTGCATGAATAAAAAGAACATTCATGGAAACAGAATATATATTTAGCATCTGTCAGTCCTGACACCCAACCTTAGTACTACAAACCTCCAAGAGAAGCTAAATATAACAGTCTGAAGTGATAAAAGTGAGGCCCAAGATCTGACCTACTTACATTCAAGAGACCACACACAGTGAAAGATGTTTCTTCGTCTCTTATTAAAATGATGTGGATATTTCGACTTTGAATGTCTGAACAGAACGGATGCAGAACGTAAACAAACACAGCGAGAAATACTAAGTAGATTTATGGCAGTCTGACATAATGGAATGATGGGGCTGGAGAAAAATACACAGCTTTGCTCAAATAAATCCTTTGTTTACATCGGCCTCACTTATTCACACTTGGTTCTGAGAAATTTGAGCTTGAGAAAATCTAACACGGTAATGCAAAAACTCAAGAAGAAATCCAGCTGTTTTCAGATTAATCACTCTGATTGAATCATTTACATCTGCCTGAGACTTTTGTTTGTTGTCTTAAACCTAAAAGTCATGATACAGTGACTGACAGACTTCTGATGCATTTTAATGTGGATGTCAAATGCCACACTGCCAATCAAAATCTACAGGAATCTGACAACATTTCACCCGTTAATGGCTAGAAGCAGCTGCCAGACATCCTCATGGACACACTGTGTGATCCTTACCCTCAAAAAACATCGAAACTACACTATATTAAATAACACGCAACCCAGAACACAATGCACATGGACATTAAACATGAATGTGAGGTTCTGCCAAATACAGTGTGTTTTGTGCAATAAATGACTCAAGAGAACCATTTACATCCAAAGACATTTAGAAACCAAAATGAACAATTTCCCAGCCTACATGTCCCCTTTGTATGGTACATTTTGGCAAAACTATAAGTAGCCATTCACATTTACATCTTTCATGCTTTTATCCAAAGCGACTTACATTGCATTATACTATTTGTTTTGGAGTTTCTGCAATCCCTGAGATCCAACCCATGACCTTGGCATTGCTCTAACCACTGAGCCATGTTAATATTTTATTGTTGGAGCCATGCATTTATGCAAATATAATGTAAGAAATCTATTCCTATTGCAGTAAACAGCGTTGGTATTGTGTCGTGTTTCCATTTCACATCTAATTAAAAATGGGCCTTGAAGCAAAACCAGTACTCTAATATACAGATTTATCCGTTCTTCACTGCAAGATCCCAATGGGTTACCTACATCACACTTTTTAAAACACTCCTAACACAATCCTGACTGACCCGCTTCCCATCAGAGGATGTTCTTGAATAAAAGTCAGTAAATAAAAGCAGGTGTCTAAAAAACTTGCAAACATCACACTGCCCTCATGTGGATGAAGCTGGAAATGCAGAAAAGTGTAATACGTTAAGATTCCTGCTGACGGCTTTGAATACATCTTTCACCAGTGAAAATGCATAATTTATAAAATCTCATAATTATCTCTTATTATCAGAATATTTGTCAATTCCACTCTTCAGTCAAGTAAAGAATGAACAGTTCAATATGACACGCTCTTATTTCTAAAGCTCGTAAGCACTGCAGCTCTCTACAGCTCTACTTAGAGAAAACAATCACCCAAAATGACAATTCTTTCCTCGTTTGTTCTCTCTCAACATCGAACCACTGAGACATTTCTCTAAATATCTTCTTTTGTATTCCACTTAAGAAAAGAATAATATACAGGTTAAAGTGTGGGTGAATAATTAATGACAGAATGTTTATTTTTGGCTCTTTAACACTGCTTTGAGCATCCCCGCCAGACCCAACCTCACAAATCTAAAGCATCGTTTTAAATTCTGTTTGGTGACGCTAGGGGTGTAGAAATGAGAAACTTCAGCTATAAATTTTTCAATGTGCTCTCAGGTTTTTGGGCGGTACGCTTGCTCTGTAAGTACTATAAGTTACTTCTTAAACTTAGAGCGTTTTTCATTCGCTTGTATCTTTCACAAAAGACACCACAACTGCCACTACTGGAAAAAATACATAGAAATGCTAATGGTTTCCATCACAAACACGAATAACCCATCATGTGTTTTGGGCATTAACAGAATTTACAATCCAACCAATAGAATTAAACGCAAACCAGTAGAACCCTTACAGTTTCCATTAAAACCAATACAAACCCCCTTAAAACCATTATAACGTCTTTAATTGTTTCTATTGATTTTGATATCCCTGCTAAACAAACCCATAGAAACCTTTACAAAAATGTATATTGCTTTTATTGGTTTTAATGGAAACTGTAATGGTGTCACTGTCTTTTGGTATGTGATGGAATCTATTGGTGGGATGTTAAATCCTACTGGTATAATGCCCAAAACACACTACAGAAAGGATTTTTGTGATGGTTTTAATGAAAAAAGCTATTGGGTTGGAAACCATTAGAATTTCTGTGATGGTTTCTATTAGGTTTCTTTGCTTTTTGTCAACAGGGCATCAAGATTTAATGGTGTTCTATTGGTTCCCATCCGTCTAAAATATCACCGCACCAACAGTACCCAACACATACCAGTAAACACCCACAAAGACCATTACAGTTTCCAGAAATTCCGATTAACAGAACCTTGTGTTTACTTTCTTATCATATTTAAGCCAAAGAGGAGAACCTCTGATGGAAACCCTATAGGTACCCACGATCATCGTGCCATCATTCACATCCTAATGCGGCGAGATCCCTCACCAGCCCCCATCAACTCAAACTGTCCATTTGTCTTCATTAGAAGATGCTTGAAACTCAGAAGCCATCAATCCAAGTCACGTTCAGCCGCTTCTCACGAATCAAAATTAATCTCACATAATGTGCCAGCCACACGAGAACGAGGATAAGACATAGCGATTCATTTTCTTTGTAACACATTGCGCGGGAATCACCGCATGTCTTCTCCAAGATGAAAAGTCATGTTGACATGCAATCAATGCACCGCCGGAGAAATTACAGTTATCATAAACTTCTGTTTCTGAATTCCCGGCTATAGTTTTTTCATCGAGACGTGCTTTTGCCTTTATGTACCTTTAAGTAATTACCATCAGTGTTGGGTGTCACTTATTACCGAGTAATTAGTTTCTGTAATTTAATTAATTTTCCCCTTAAAATGTAAAGTAAGGGATCACTCAAATTTTTCTGTAATTTAATTACAGTTACTTCGTATGTAACTGAACTAAATAATGTGTAATGTATACAATAGAGGAATTGACACAAAAAATCAAAGTCTCAATTTATAATGTATGCATTAATGTATCTTTCTAACGTTTGTAATACTTTGGTCAGTTACTAAGAGTACTTTATGTAGTTATTTATGTTTTATTTGAATGTATTAATAGTCGTTTTATGTCTATCCTTGAATCTCTTAACTAATCAAGGTTGATGTAGGATATAGAACGTAATTAGTAATTAAAGTAATTAAATACTTTTTGGAGAGAGTCATTTGTACAGTAGTCTAATTACACTATTGAATATGTCATTAGTAACAAGTAGTTGATTACTTTTTCAGAGTAACTTACCCAACATTGATTACCATTAGAAACATCTAGATTCTTCCACTCCAGCCATGATCTTGTTGTAGTAGGTCACGGTTATCATCTCTGAGGATCAGACTTCAGCGGATGAAGGCAGACATATGGAAGTAAATAAGAGATAAAAATATGCAAGAGTTTGAGTATTAAGATTTATGAATGAACAGATGACCTGGTTTTAGGTCAGAGGATTGTATAATTGAAACGGATGAAATAGCAGTTATCTTCTAATTAAAATAAATGCACACTTACACTTCATAAGACCAACCAATGACTGTTTTTAATACTCCATAAGCACTCACTTCAACTTCCTTTGAACTGCAAATTTAAAGAAACCGGTCTGACTTTCTTCTGGAGAACACAAAAGAAGATATTTAAAAGAATGCTGGTACCAAACAATATTGAACGCCATTCACTTCCCTTGTATGAACGCAAAACCAATGAGACATTTCTCAAAAAATCTACGTTTTTGTAGGCCGACCTGGAAGTTAGCACCACGCTGCTTCCCTTGACCGAAAGCCTATGAATTTATTTCCATAGACTTTTGGAAGATCGCAAATAATAAGATCTTTGATTATCAAATGTTCATGATGTTTATACGTTTTGTCTATAAGGATCATCTCAGGACAATATTTACTATTTTTGAAATACAATCGGCGGAAGTAAAAAGCGAACACAAGCCTATTAACAGAATCCTCTACGGTTAAAGTCCCCGCGAACCGGAAGTTGCGATCTTCTGCATTTTGACGCATTTCTGAGTGGAATTTTGAATTAGATAAATAGTGGGCGTGGCTTTCGTCTTTCTCTGCAATTTGATTGGATTTATTAAAACACCCATTGCATTTTGAAATACTCCGCCCAAGCCGTCTAACATATGATGGATAGTCATTACAGGTCGGAAGTGCATTTTCAGATTTTAACTGAAGATTATAAGGGCACACGAATTTTAAAAAGAGAATGACCCACATTGATAAACTATTTACAATAAATGCTGCAACATTTCTTTAAAAATTGACATTTTTTATTTCACTGGGGCTTCACCACCAGGCCTTCGACAACTTTATTAAACTTGTTTAAAAAGTGTTCCCTAGAAAGAAATTACTCTGTGAATGAATCCCCAACAATGCGTTTAGAGATTTGTGACTATGTTGCATTATTTGTGAGCTTTATATGCGCGATGACATCCAACGTCCCCGCGATAGGAAGTAGTCGTCTCTGAGGCCCTCCATTCGAGGCGACAGGCAAACCCATGAAAAGCCCTGCAAGTGCAAGCGTGTGATGTAAAATCAACACATTTTACACATCGCCACTGCTAAGCCGCCGCTGGATGAGTGCTTTTGAGGTGACAGATAAGGCTGTGTAGTGCAGGAATACGGTTTGTTTATAATTAAGTTTGCCGTTTAAAGCCTCTCTAATCCTTCTTCATTCAAGAGTTCACCAGCAGAACAGTCGTGTAAATCATCTGCCGGCGGCCAGCTGAGCGTTTAAAACACACGCTGACCTCAACCGGATCACAGGCGGATCTTAAAAGGTTTCACTTAAGCGGTCACAAGAGGTTGCGCATTACCGCAGTGATTGTACCCGAGTCAAAGGGTGTTTTTAAGGGCTTTTAATGAGCTGGGGTATAACGTTCCCTTGAAGTCTACTGAGGGGACATAAACATATCCGAGCTGTAAATGATGCGTGTGATTAAAAACCTTGGGTTTTGTATTTAACAGCTTTACACATTCAATGCGTTAAATATCAGCTTGTGTGCATCACACATGTAGGTGGAAGACAATATTACAGATATGCATAAATCTACACATATTGTGTAAAAATAAAAGTGACTATTTTTGTGTTTATTACAAAATTTCTCTCACTTCACCTGCTGTTGAGTATGAATGCTGTAAATTGAAAATTCTTTGCCGAAATTGAAACACTGTGGGAGTCAATGGGGTCCAAGAACTGTTTGGTTATAAGCATTCTTCCAAATATCTTTCTCTGTGTTCATCCGAACAATGAAATTTATACAGATTTGGAACAACTCAAAGGCGATCAAATGACAGAATTTTCCTTTTTGGGTGAAGAGTCCCTTTAAGTCGTTTCTGAACTATATCAATCAAGCAAACTCTATATTTGGAGCATCAATTGGCAATGGAAAACATAATGTAGTAAAGCTGTGAATTGAATCCTGCATCTTCTAAAAAGTTTTCAGCTCCACAAACAAAACTTCCCAATGAGAAGATAGAAAAAGTGAATTGCAAATGAGTCTGACACGGTTTGCGGAAGAGAACACAATCTGTTCGCAAAAATGATCAATAGACTTGTGTTAAGATGTACCCTGTCACACACAGACGTCTGGACTAACCTGCACCGATTGCAGAGAAACACCGTAGTCATGCTTCAACAAAACATCCCGTTCCATCTGGCAGAACACAACATGTCTCACATTCACTCACATACGGAGTTCATATCTCTGTAGATTTACTTTTAGCCCTGACTTTTAGTCTTAAAAGAGAAACGTTGCACACCAAACTCGCTCTGAATGCTGAATGAAGGCCGTAGGTCTCCGAGCGAAGCCTCTCATGTCAAGTTAACCTGTGGTACTCTGGATGTTGCTTTCATGTAAATTTGCATCTGTTGACAGCTCTATTTTGAGGAGAGCAAGGTCAAGTCTTACCTCCGTCACGAACGCGCTCATCACTGAACAATAATGAGGTGAGACGGGTTCGAGAGGCGAGAGATTAAAAGAAAATGATGAAGGCCTGAGATTCTCTCTCTCTCTGGCCTGAGCTGCATTTCAACTCAACATTTCCATAAACGTTTATGGAGCTTCGCTACAATTCACCGATATTAGAAGAACAACAGACTGTGCAACGCTTTTCAATAGAATCCCCTTGGAGAGGCCGTGAACCGTGCTCCGGATGGCTTTGGTTACAGCATGCTTTTATATTCTCTCTGTGCAACAGAACGTGTTTTAATGATCTAATGAGCAGTTTTTCTCTCTCGATGAGGGACACATTTAATTGGCAAATGGGGCAAGGTATTACATGAATGCCAGATTGTATGCTATAACGTCAAATATTACAGTAGTGGGTAAATACTGATGAAATTAGAATAAGTCTCTGTCTGAATGATCGTAACAAAGGATGGTTGAAGACGAATTCAGACATGCTGAAAGATAAATGAAAAGATATTGAAAGATAAAGTATTTAGTTTTTTCCCAAAATGAAAATTCTGTCATTTACTCACACTCAAGTTCTTCCAAACCACAAATAAACGTATTTGGAAGAATGTTTGCAACTGAGATTTGTGGGGCACCATTGATTAATGCATTCAAATACTGCACATACAACAAACCTACTAACAAAGATAGACATACACTAATGTTTAAAAGTGTAGGATCACTAAACTGAAATTTATTTGAAATGATAAAATAATTTGAAAGGCACATGCTTACATATCCGAAATTAGTTTTGTAGACAAAATGTATTGTGTAAATTTAGATTTGAACAAACGGATTTGGACTAACTATTAAGAAAAAAGCCAATAAGTGCCCAGCAGAAATATAAAAAATATATATATGAATATTTAAATCAAATATTAATTAGATGTATGAAGTACACAGTTTTTTTTCTAAGTACAAAACCAATATTCATAAATATCTAATGGTGACAGTAATTTCCTTATTTGTGTCTGTTTGTAATATCTACGTGTCATTCATTCAACTTTTTTATGCACACACACACACACACACACACACACAGTGTTGTAAATGTGAACTGGCATTAATGGCAGTAATGTGGTTTCTAAAAATCTAATGTTAAAAAATCTGATAATAAGGGAGTTATTCACAACAACAACTATGTGCATTCTCATCACCGCAATAAACTATTGTATTATTGAATACCAGCACACACTGTATCTATGAACAAGAACCTCGCATCTAACACAAGCACACAAATAAACAGAATGATAGAGAGATTGGCGGACAGACACACCTGTTGATGATTTTCAAAAGTTGCTTGTCTGTCCCTCACCCTTCCATCTATAACTACACACACACACACACAGAACGAGAGAGAGAGAGAGCGGGGGAGAGAGAGAGAGAGAGAGAGAGAGAGAGAGAGAGAGAGAGAGAGAGAGAGAGAGAGAGAGAGAGAGAGAGAGAGGAGGGGAAAGAGGGGGGGAGAGAGAGATGAAGTGGGAGAGAGAGAGAGAGAGAGTGAAGGAGAGAGAAGGAGAGAGAGAGAGAGAGAGGGAAAGAGGAGGGGGAAAGAGGGGGGGGAGAGAGGGATGAAGTGGGAGAGAGAGAGAGGGAGAGAGAGAGGGATGAAGTGGGAGAGAGAGAGAGGGAGAGAGAGAGAGAGACAGAGAGACACAGAGAGAGAGGGAGAGGGAGAGAGAAGGAGAGAGAGAGAGAAGGAGAGAGAGAGAGAGAGAGAGAGAGAGAGAGAGAGAGAGAGAGACAGAGAGATAGAGAGAGAGAGAGAGAGAGAGAGAGAGAGAGAGAGAGAGAGAAGGAGAGAGAGAGAGAGAGAGAGAGAGGGATGAAGTGGGAGAGAGAGAGAGGGAGAGAGAGAGAGAGACAGAGAGACACAGAGAGAGAGGGAGAGGGAGAGAGAAGGAGAGAGAGAGAGAAGGAGAGAGAGAGAGAGAGAGAGAGAGAGAGAGAGAGACAGAGAGATAGAGAGAGAGAGAGAGAGAGAGAGAGAGAGAGAGAGAGAGAGAGAGAGAGGGAGAGAGAGAGAGAGAGAGAGAGAGGGTGGGTGATGGAGAGAAAGAGAGCTCTGAAGCAATTAAAGCTCCTTTATCTACTGATTGAGTTTCCATTGTAAGAAAACTAAATTGCTCTCTGGTAGCTCCGGACAACTCCTGAAGGTCAAACACATAAACATACAGACACAAACGTGCATTTTTCAAAGCCTTCATCATCAGTGTCGTCTGAAGACTTTGTTTTATGTCAGCAAGGAAGATGAAGACTTATACTCGATAGATGCATCTCTCCGCTGAGAGCCGCCTTTATCTAACAGCGATGATTTATTTAGTAAAGTCTGTGTAACGTGAGTCTGTAATCTAGCTCTCCACATACTCTCAGCTTTCTGTGTCCTATTCAGAAAACCATCATGACTCTCTCCTGTCCTAAGAAGCTCTTAGAGCTTTATATTACATCAACTGCTATTCAAACTCGTGGTGCTAAAAGAGAAAGTGAATCATTCTCCGGTGCTGAACATGCAATCACCCACAATGACATAAATATTGAGGCTATTTTATTGACTATAGACATGCTATAAATGCTACAGACATACATGCACCAGCTACAGATCACAGAAGCAAAGCGCCCCTTTGTGCATTCGATTCAAGCTTAAAAACAACCTTTGATAGGCTTTACTATGCATTAGACAGACACACTGTACATGAATAAACCTAGATCCAAATTCAAACAACATGAGATAACTGCACCAACCAGGGATGCCAGATCTGCATACCAAACCAGTCCTAAACTGCCCAGCTCAAACACCAAAACCCCAAATATGTGTTCTATACCTAAAAAAAACAGTAATATTCATAATACACATAATATCCTTGAAAATCCTTGCATAGAAAAAGGCCTAATCATAAACACAATCTGTTTTCATAAATGGCTTCATCTGGTCTAAAACATGACAGTTGATGAACAAAATCGATCCACAAAACAATAAACAACTTGCAGCAAGAGTTTAAGGTGGCCCAACGTTGCAGGAAAACCGTTGACCTGGCAACCCTGTTAAGGTTATAATTTTAGATTTGACACTTTTCATCTTTTTTAAAAGACGTTTTCGTTTACACCCAATCATCACTCATCTGTACGGCACACATCTACATTTGAATGTCATAATAACACACAGTCAATTAAATGCATTTTTGCCTTTTGATCAATGGAAAAATTCCTTTAATGAATGAGAACCATGTGACCCATCCGTGACTCGAATTTTATGAATACATCTATTCAGAGACTATTTTGCCCTCATCTGATCTCATGAGCATGACTTGAGAAGAGCTTACCCTGAACACACAGTGAACAATACTATGCATTGCATACTTAAAGATCGGGTCTCATGCATTCTGACTTCTAAACACTGTTGAATGTGCTGGCTTGTCATGCTTCACATGGTCAACTTGTTAAAAAACGAGTTGGATGTATGACGTTGTATTTCTGTGCTTGTTACACTCCCCAGCACTTAAATTTTATTTTTTTTATAATTCTGGATTCCTGTGTGGTCAAATGGATCCTATTCCTTTTATTGGCCGTTCTGTCAGAAAAGCTGGAGATTGTTTGAAACTGATAGATGGTGTGGTCACAGTGCTTAAAGAGCCTGGACATGAACTGTACGTGGTAAGTCAAACTAAGTCATACGTCTGTGTTTTGTTGGCAATCGGAGTATGCGTGCATAATGTAAACAACACAAAGGGATTAATGTGATGATGTGTTGTGTTCTCGTGCTGTAGTTCCATCCCACTCTCCCCACTAGTCCCACCTCTAGCAGCTCTTGTTTTTCTGGAAATAATCGTACAGCTGTATCTCTCTTTTTTAAATCTGATCAAACTAAATACTCTTCAAAGATACAACGTACGCAATACCACTGTATTGGCACTCATTGTCAACAAAACACAGACATCAGTTTCACTCACCGGATGCAGTTCATGTCCGGCATCTTTTAGCGCTGGCACGGCTGCTTATGTCAGTTTCAAATGATCTTCATATCCAGCATTATATCAACAGTTTATATAAAATTCATCACCCAAATGAAGTGAACAAACGAACGCCTGAACTTCGCGAACATCTGCTCTCGATCTCTCCTGCACACAAGTGAAAGTGACGCATGGTCCTTCTCCTGCTCTCCTGTGGCCCTGTCGCCTGCTTTTCCGGGAGAATTGTCCAATAAGGGACTAAAAAAGGTTATTGCAAAACATTTTTATCTGTTCGAAAATAACCTTCTGAAACCTGAACGATCGCTGGGGGAGTTTATTGAGCACAGAAATACTATGTAATACGCCCAACTTGTTTTTTGACAAGTTGACCATGTTATGCATGAGAAGACAGCACGTTTAACTGTGTTAAGAATTCAGAATGCAAGACACATCGTTGCAGGGCCGCTTTAATGTATACAGCAGAAAACAGCACGGTTCGTATTATGTACTATTTGAAACACAGCCGTAAAGTCCCAGCAAATGAGAACGTTCACTGACCGGCAAGAGACGCAACAAATGAGTGCTTCATTGACCAAAGCTAACCGCCAAAACTCTGCCATTACCTTGGCAGAGTTGAGCTTTTGTACAGTAGATTCTATTAATAGTCTCTGAACTCAAAGAAGACATTTTCTCTCAAGGTCCCCAGCGGATTAAGACTGCCATAAAGTCTGTTTTAAACAAAGGTAATTGGAGAAAGGATTAGTCATCCGTGAGTCTAACAGATCCCTTACATAAATTAACAATGGTTTACTAGAGTAACCAAATTTTAACTAGTTAAACCAAAGTAGGCACAAATCGAATACACTCTAACTACAATAACCACACAGTAGGTGCAATTCGTCTATTTTGCCTCTTTATTACAATATCAGTTTCAAGAAATGGCAGGTTACTTAGGTTTTTTAAGTCAATATACTCAACAGCTCCAATTAGCAAAATTATTCTTATTAGCTTTCCATTGTGAATCAGCAGACATAGTTTTAATGCAATTTCTCAACAAAAACGTTATAGATCACCTGGACATTCATAGTAAAACTATGGAAATACAAATGGATCAATCAATATTAAAAACAAAAAGTACGACATTTTTACTATAATTGAATTATTAATAGTTTTCCTAGGGATAAAACATGATATAAAAGTTAATTTAAAAATCATCTGTAAACACCACAGCAATTACAATATAGCACGGCACTGTAAATATAAAGTGTGAGAAAGAATCTGAATTCTACTTTAAATTAGTCTTTTTGTTGCACTTAAAAAAAGTTACATTTATTTATATAGTTCTTTTCATATTATATATTTGCACGAAACAACTTTAAATAGAAAACATTTATTAACGGCCAAAATGTCAGATGCGACTGCAGCCACTTGTATTTAATTATGTTTATTAAACTGAATGTTCTGATGTATCTCATGTGGACACATCTGTGACCCCACTGTCAAAAATATTTCTGTGATGCTTGGCAACAGTAAACAGCTAGCCTATAATAAGGCTACATCCCTTTATTCTGATTTAAAAAAATGATCAATGTAGTTTAAATATTAAAACTAAACTAAACTGTTGAAAATCTGCTTAATCTAGTTTTTGAGCACTTTGTAGTTTCCGTTTCTTCAAAATATTGAAATTATGCGTTATTATTCTATGCTGCTTGTTCATTATCCCACTTACTACACTACCGTTACTTGCCACATGAGAAAAAACTGGAAATGAAATGTGAATTTGAAAAATATTTACCGAAAGCCGACCCTCCACAAGGAAAAGTTGTTTACTTTCGGTTTTAAGGGTAAGAAACAAAATATTTTGTTAAAAAGACATTTTTATACTTGAATTGTCCAAAAAAACCTGTGAAACTGGATTACCGTGTGTTCTTTTTTTTTAATAAGAACCTGCAAATGTCACGATCAGCCAATCATAATCAAGCATTCCAACGAGACGTGTAATAAATCCAGACAAATACTGCTGTTATGAAATGTAATGCATGAAAAACCAGCTAACAGTATGTTTTAGAGGTGTGATTTATCACTTAATGCTAAATCTACTGCTAGTCCTAAAGTAACTTATAAAATTTCAGAGGAAAGCTAAACCAACACTACTAATGCTAATCCACACAAATATATTTTTTTTCTAAATACTCATTTCTGTATGCTGTACACTTTATGACATGGTAAAAACTATACTCCTATACTTTGTATTATTCTGTTTAATATACAAAACTGTTACAAAAACGAAGGCATTATTAGGTATCAACAATAAACGCTTCAAGGAAAACAGTTTGATGAAATGTATGATAAAGCTAGTTTGACCTTGATAACACACAACAGATGTGAAGTTAATGATTTAAGTCTTGAGTCTCGATTCAAGTCTATGAAACAGTGTATTTCTCTGACCGTAAAATCATTACTGTTGAACTGACATTAATATAATTTACACCCACATTCGGACCGCAGCAGTGAGGTATCATTTTCAAAGCAGCAGTTCTCAGCTCAAATATCTTAAGCGCAACAGATTTATAATGACTCATTATTGTATTTTATTTTGAAGGCATTTATCTTGTAAATCGCTCAACAGCTGATCTTCGGGTTTCACACTAAAACGCACATTGGGAATTTGATTCAGATGCTGTTAATCGTTCACAGAATAATGATATAACACCTGAACCCTGAATCAGCACACATAATCATGCGTGTACACCGGAGAATAATGTGTTGTTCTTGTGAGATTTCCTGATTTTACAAAAAGAGCAAAGGCAAGCATTACGTTACTATTCTATGAATAAACCCTTAACAACCTTAAAAGCCCTACGTTGTTATCTTACACAGCTGTGCTACACTCCTGCTAAAAAAAAACAACAGAAACCATCAAATAATAATAACTCATAACATTTGCATATCGCTTTTCTGGGTACTCAAAGCGCTTCGCATGGAAGGGGGAAATCTCCTCAACCACCTGGATGATGCTCCAGAGCACCCACCACACACCAGCTTGTTGGTGGAGAAGAGAAAGTGATGAAGCCCATTAGTACATATGGGCGTGATGAGGAGGGCATGATGATGGACAGAGGCGAATTTGGCCAGGATGCTGCGGTTACACCCCAACTCATGCGAAGGACATCCTGGGAATTTTAATGACCACAGAGAGTCAGGACCTCGGTTGTCTCATCCAAAGGACGGAAAAAACTTTCCAATAAAATATTATGAACCTCTAGATTTTTCCATTAACACAATTACAAAATTCCTTTTTGTTGTGTGTTCTGAGAATTATTCCAATAGGATTAATCTGTCAGATAACACCCCACCATTAAATCCATCACACTCCACTAGACACCATTATAGTTCCCATTAAAACCAATACCATTAACATTGTAATCTTTAGGTACATTATACATTTGTTTTGTATTTAGATCAGGTTTCTATTGTTTTTTAGCATGGGTGTGCTGTGTTTGAAGCAACTAGATATATGGTCAGAACGTTTCAAATTCAGCCGCTGTCGGAGATTTTTGCGGTAATACGCGTCTCGTGAATTCTTTTAATCGTCTTGACTTTTTTATTTGAACATGAACATACTTAAATGCCAACGGAATTGCTCAATAATGGCCACAAAATATTTTGACCAAGAGCAAGAAGAACATACAACAAGCAAACAAATACAATCGCATTCGTAGAGCTCATTCGCTAAAATCTTGAATGGCGAGTTTCGATGATGACGTCACACCATTTAACAATCAATCACGTGACATTTGAATCCGCAATCACCAACTATATTATATATATCTATATAAAATATAATTTCTTAACACCTGACTGCTATCATACAAAGATGTTGAGGTAAATTGCAAGCAAAGGTAAAACAACAGTAAAAGCAAAACAGCATCAGACAAAAGAGACAGAAAAACATATCACGACTACTGTTAACCACAAATAAAACTATAAAAGCAGGTCTTACCGTGTTATGCTCGTGGTGCATATTCAAAACAAACGATTTCTCCAATCATGTGAATTCAATATAGCTTTCCATGTTTAACAATAGACTCATTTAACATTGGACAAATGTGTAAGGATTCAAACATATAAACAGATGTGGATGTCATAATCCAGAGATTCATCTGCGAATCAACGCAATTATTTACTTTTTTGTCAACCAAAGTTCTTTCTGTGGTCGGCCATTTTTAAAGCAACTTGAATTCGATTTAAGAATCTGGTAACGGTACACTCGTGACTCTTCGCGTTAAGTACCCTAAAGTTTCACACCTGTTAACCCAACCGCAATATATTCATGTTTTCAATGCTATTGTTTGTTATCGGTTATTGATATAAAACTGGCCTTGTCTATACTTGCTATACGCGTACACCGAGCGTTAACTCGACAGCTCAATCTTTTTCTATTTAATTTCAACGCTAAATCACACAAGACCAAGCCCATGTCTATTTAAATGGTGAAAGACATAAATATCTCCACATCCGCACGCTAAGACCACAATAAAACAACCAATTGAACAACAATAACACCTCGACATAAACTATATTATACAGTTTATTTCTCAGGTTTGAACTTCATTTTAAAATAACAAGCTTCGCTATCTACTTCTAATGCGCATGCGCAAGTGCAAGTCCTTAAGGTATAGAACTCCTACCCCAAAGAAACGTTAGTCTTTATTGTTTTATAGTTGAATAGATATTTATATGCAATTTGTTGTTTTTTAAAATATCTCTCAGCAAAACGGGCGACAGGCTACAGTTTGCAGTTCTGATTGTATCATGGAGGAAAAAACTCGAAAGATTTAAAAAAACATATTAACCATCAATTTTAAAACCAAGCTGATGTATTAATTTACTGAATTCATGAGGGCTTATTCTTAGCACATGCAATCCACTGTATTTTCGTCGCTATACAAATAGAATGTGCCACCAGATGTCAGTATTTCATAATCGATTGAAAATGTTCTCAGACAAAGTCACATCCCTTCATAAAGGCATATTGATAAAGATATTTTTTTAAGGTTTGAAACGGTCTCGTATTTCAAATGGATCGCTATATAAATGCACTTAGAATAGTTAACAATTAACAGAATAATTAAGTTAGAAAACGTTTTCCGCAGCCAAACTGATTTTTTTTGTGTGTTGTTCTTTTATTGTAAATGTATCTATAAATATAGTTTTCTATCATTCAATGTGTACCGATTAATGATATTATCCCACCAAAGTTCAACGAAACTCTTTTATCTTTGACTCTATAAAACCGTATGCCTATTTGATGAAAGTACATCATTTAATAAGAATACAAAAATATGTATCTTATTATTTTAGTGTACACGACATCATCCATAGGGGCATGTAATTGCTTTTTTTATTCTAATTGCATTGTGTTTTTAATTTTTCTTTTACAAAACAATGTCGACGCAATACTTCCATGATTCTACCAACACTATTAAACATTATAATTGCAGCATTGCAGCAGCCTGGCTGTTCTGAACAATTAAATTGGCCTAAACCCATGAGAAATAAGCAGTATGGGAAAACCCTAAATTTCCTCGGAAGACACTCGTATTGCTCTCTAGTGGCCACCGGCTGTCTCGCGATCCCCGAAGACGACGCGCAGGAAACCGCCTCACGCCTGCTGCGAATCCTACTATGGCCAAAGGTTGTCTGAGCCAAGCCTTCGCCATCCGATGGTACCAACGAAACGTCATCACCGCCTATTTAATATTCAGAAACCGAACGCTCTCATTGGATGGGTGTTTGGTAGCGTCAGCGCAAATGAATAAATATTCATTAGCCAAGGCTTTGTCGTAGTAGGGTCTGTAATTTCTGTTCTCGCCTGCACCATTGTTTCTCCTGTCGGCTCCTGCCGCTTCATGTAATAGGTGTAGCTGCGGCAGTTGCCGGTTTGGGCAAAAATACTACATTTCGGTGTGATGCTAGCCGTAAAATCCCCGTTGTCTTCATGATACGCGTACATTTGCGGTATTTGATCTCGCGAATGTGTCAGATAAAAGCAGCTGGCGGAGATTGAAGAGTATGAATGGTAAGTGCGTCTGTATATTCTCTATTGTCAGTGTGAATGGACGCAATAACTGTGTGACGCGAGCCGGCTCTTTTTCCCACGCGTCCATGAGACGCTTTAAAGATGCGTTATATGTTTCATGGGTTTAAGATTTTAAGATTTAAGATCGATCGAGATGCTAAATGTCCAATAACCAATATGCGGATCCGATTTTAATTATTCTTTTATTTCTGCCGTATGACATTGCAAGTGGATTTTCATTTTGACATAAAATGCGAACGCAACGTTTTATTTATATTACAAATAATTTAAATTACTGTTGTTGTCGTTCTTGTTTGTATTATTTAGTCATAAGTCATTGTTTGCGACTTGCCTTTGAATGCAGCACATTATATTTATCTTCTACTCACATAATTAAATCTACGACTTTTTAAATTATATATTTAAACTAAATATTAAATGCTCATTGTGATCCGAGTTCTATTTAAACGACTGCGTATTACACTTATTGTATTTTGCATAATGTTTTTCCTTATTTATAGATTTTGTTTCTTTAACTTATTCTAGCGCTCTCCTTGTGGCATCCTTTGTATGTGTGTGATCCTCTGTTTGCCCGAAAACAAATTACCCTCACAGAATTGCCATATTGCATTGTGTTTATACAAAGTTATTTGGCAATTTAAATGGCTGCAATTTCAATTTTATCTTTGTTGCAGGGCATCAAATCGTTTTTTTCTCGATTGTGTATGAATGAAGGTTACATAAGTAATTTATGCAAACAATAGAATAAATAAATAAGCATCCTGTGTTTCCTGTTGAATGCCCCGAGGTGTTAACATATTGCTGGGCTCTTTCTTCACAGTCTATCCATTTATCAGCAGAGAAAATTTAAAATATTAAAATTCTTGTTCTTTCTTTTTTTAAAGAAGTTATAAATGCAGAAAGAAGACATATGCAGTGGTTCATCCATTTCCAAGTGTCATCCATTACTAAATGCACATGAATGAATTATTATTGGCTCATAGATTTAGCTTATGAATATATGCTAGTTTCAAATCTTTACTATATGACTCTTCTCCACATATGACTGCTTTGTGTAACATATATGTTAGAGAAGTCTGTGTATGCACTGTGTCGATTTATCTATCTATACATTTTGTATATGTGTATATATGTTAATGCTTAACAAGGATGTGCGTGACCCCTTTAACAACCCCGCTTCGCCACTGAAAACCACTAAACTAGAGGAGGCAGACTGCCATCGCATCTCTCTCTCTCTCTCTCTCTCTCTCTCTCTCTCTCTCTCTCTATCTCTCTCCCTCTCTCTCCTTCTCTCTCCCTCTCCCTCTCTCTCTCTGTCTCTCTCTCTCTCTCCCTCTCTCTCCATCCCTTTCTCCCCCCCTCTTTCCTCTCTCTCTCTCTCTCTCTCTCTCTCTCTCTCTCTCTCTCTCTCTCTCTCTCTCTCTCTCTCTCTCTCTCTCCCTCTCTCTCCTTCTCTCTCTCTCTCTCTCTCCCTCTCCCTCTCTCTCTCTGTCTCTCTCTCTCCCTCTCTCTCCATCCCTTTCTCCCCCCCTCTTTCCCCTCCTCTATCCCTCCCTCCCTCCCTCTCTCTCTCTCTCTCTCTCTCTATCTCTCTCCTTCTCTCTCTCTCTCTCTATCTCTCCTTCTCTCTCTCTCTCTCTCTCTCTCTCTCTCTCTCTGTCTCTCTCTGTCTCTCTCTGCCTCTCTCCCTCTCTCTCTCTGAGAACGTGCAGCTGTGTCAGACAGAGCTCTGCTTTACTCTCTCTCTCTCTCTCTCTCTCTCTCTCTCTCTCTCTTTCTCTCTCCTCCGGGAATACTCCCTTCAGTAATGAGGCAGCATTCACGGAGGGCACACACCGGCCCACTCAACAGTGCAGTAATGGTTGCTCTTACCCTTTATTAAAGGCAGAAAATAATAAGCAGAATGATGGTTAAAACAGGCCGCATTTCATCCATTTGTGCATATGTGTCAATGCCATTTCTTAATCTTTTTTTACGTAAAAGACAAGTTCTGGTTAATTAGTCTTTATTTTTTTTTCCTTTAGACATTTAAAGCCGGTTCCATTGTGCATTCAAGGTAAGCACATGGATTTCCTTTTTTTCTTGTTGATGTCGATTATCAGAGTGTTTTGGGTTGGCTTGCAGTTTGTCATTAAAGAGCAGTCATGTCTCAAGCTTGTCTATCTACTCATATTATCCAAATAGAAATAAAGTGCATGTACACATTAGTTTATGTGTCTGGGAATTGAACTCATGATTCCATTTGCATTGCACTGTTATACCAATTGAGCTAAAGGAACACAAATATTTGCATTGCTCGTTCATTTGTTCAAACAAATAGGATTCCAAAAGAAATGAAATGTACACATACGGTTAAACTGTTGTGTCGGATAGCTTCAACACAATCTCATGGCAACTTGTAATCATTTTATGAGGTGGCTTTCTTGCCAGTGACGGTTAGATTTAGGGGTGGGGCTTCGGCTTTGCGCTTTTCTACTGATCGTCCTTTTTTGTGAGATTCGAATTAGCCACGTCGTAAAATAATTAGGATTTCCCGTGGTTTCCCACGCTGATCGCTTGAGGTTGAGAGTGTGATGCTCATTAAAACATTGGTTTGATACTTTGATGAAGTCTTTACTCACATTAGAAATTGATGATGAAACGTTGTTTTCATTTGAAGTAACATGAACAACAAGACCAAAAGAGATGCATTAAACAGGGCCAGCGTTGACGTCGTGTTGATATTAAATGAAGGTTTTCTCTGATTGTCTATAGTAGAGGTCTCAGACAGAAGCGTTAGCCTTCAGTCACGCTTTGAAGACGCCGAATAAAAGAATGTCTTTTCATCCTTCCTTCGGTTCCTTCGGTAGCGAGAGATTGTAGCCGGCTTGTAGTCTGTGGGGACACACATGGCGTAACTGTATGACAGTTTAACTAATTAAAGACTGTAGCCGTGTGAGGTGGGGAATGTGGGACTGGTAGAAGATTGGCCCGCAGAGGCCGTGCTGTATTCAATATTAGAGAGAGAAAGAGAGAGACTGTTAGGCTTAATGTGCAGCTTGTTATGAACTTCCTTTGTTTTAACTCCAGCTTCTTTTGTCACACCAGGTGAGAATGCCAACAATGTGCACCCACAACACACACATACACAATGTTATACATCGTGTATGGTCTCTGATTCCCATCTGTTTAGAACAAAAGTTTTACCTTTGTGAGCTTATAGCAACCACAGGGCATCCCGGCATTACTGTTGCAACACATCTTTTATCATCCCGTGTAATTATGATCCAAGAGGTTATGTGTTCACTGCATCTGTTTATCCTTTCAAATAGTCTCCATTGGAAACATGATGCAATCACTCTAAACGACGATGTTTAAAGGACGCTGCAACATTTGCAGAACGGATCTCCACTTTGATAGGAGGGGTCATTTAAACAGGCAAATCTTCCACGCATGGCTGCGACACGCACAGATGGCCGTGCCAGAGCGCCGAATCTCTCCAATTAAAGATTCACGCCGTTTTTCTGATAACAGCTCCGTCTTTGCACGTGCACTTACACGTGTGAAGCCAAATCTATTATGTTCATTCGAATTTGCGCACAGACATAAAGGTGTCCATCTAAGATCTGGGGAATCATCATGCTTTGGTGGGAAAAGAAAAGCAGCGTCTGGTGGACAGACAGAAGCGTCAGTTTGATCGATGAGCGTGCTCTGCACTCTAACACGCATGCAGCCTGCAGGAGAGAGAGAGAGAGCCAGGCTAAAGGAAGAGAGAGGTAGAAAGCAACGGCATAATCTGTTTCTGATATACAGAACAAATGCGCTGAAGAGAAACAAAGCCTCTTCCAGCCTACCGGCTACAGAAATATTGTGCAAGTGAAGTGAGACATACAGAGCGGTTTGTGCATCCGCCGTCCCGGGCCGTGTTTTCATAGGCACGGGTCCATGCTTGCATTTTTGTGAGATTGGTGAAATCTTTCAGATGTGCGGCGTATTGCTGCGTGTACTGCAAAGATAACAATGCAAAGTTTAATAGGAAAACAGATCAAAGCTCAACAATAAGGGTTTTGTCTCCACTTCTCTTAAAAAATGCATCTCCATTAGATATAATATCCTATACTTATTTTGCAAAGAATTACTGATTTTCCTAGAATATAGTATAGTATTAAACAACAATTACATTTCTTAAAAAGTCACGAAAATGCACAAAATAACTAAATTTGGCTGGGAAGTCACCATTTAGAACAGTTCACCCAAAGATCTTTTGTCATACTCACCCTCCTGTCACTCACGCCTTTGTGACTGTCTTTCTTCTGCAGAACACAAAAGAAGGTATTTGGAAGAAAGGTCATAGCCAAACATCACTGGATCATTTTGACTTCGATTGTATGAAAACAAACCACTGGGACATTTCTCAAAATTGCTTCTCTCGTGTGCACTGAAGAGAGAGTCGTATGTTTTGACAGTGTGGTTTATTATTGTTTTATGTAAATCACGCAATATATGCATAATCCATGCAAGAGTCAAGTTATATAAAGTAGCCCTCTTGTCTCAATTCCCTTAACAGTGTCATCAGATGAAGTGCTCTAAATTGACATGTTCATTCAGTCAGCAGAAGTGTTTTGTGTGTGACACAAGGACTCTTATAGATCAATTATAGACTCGCCTTTTTTAAAGCATCTCATCTCTGCTCTGTGCTCGGACGCCGTCTCTCTCCTATTCTGAGATTCAGCCATGACTGGTTGCCATGACGCCTGTGTGAAACGTTCAGTCCGTGTCTTGCCAATTACAGGCTGTGGAAAAAGCACATGGACTTTTTTTCAGAGCAAGATCACACAATTACATGGCACAGAGCAAACAAACACACACACTCACTCAACCAGAGATGAATGAAAGGATGGATAATATGTTGCCTTGGCCCGCTGGTCTTTCATTACCCATGCAGTGAATTTTTTGATGCCCTCTAACAGCGTGTTTGACTTCCGCGTGATGTGACATGCAGATTATTGATTGAGTTTAATATTGTTGCCTGTAGAAATAGGCCCTGTGCATTTTAGGGTCAGCTACCTCAGTGCTCACACGTCACTATTACTGTTGATCTTTCTTAGAATTAAAAATGTAAACAAACCCTTAACCGTACGTATTTAACTTTGCAGTGTGATTTTTTTTATGAATAATGCATGCAATCGGGGTGTGTTATTTTTCAAAGTAATCGGATGAATAAATGGGTAAAAAAAGTCACATATTGAAGGATGACATTCCAAAATCTAACAAACACTCAGAACCAGATAGCAACAGCCTACCAACCACTCAAAACACATTAGAACCATAAAGCAACACTTGGACAACCACTCAAAACACATCAGAACACAAAGCAACACCTTAACGACTAGACAAAATACATCAAAACCACACAACAAAACCTTAATGACCACTCAAAACCCTTCAGAACCACATAGCAACACCTTAACGACTGCTCAAAACACATTAGAACCACATAGCAACACTCTAGCAACCATTTAGAGCACACCAGAACCACACAGCAACACCTAAACGACCGCTCAAAACACATTAGAACCACATAGCAACACCTTAACGACCGCTCAAAACACATTAGAACCACATAGCAACACCTTAACGACCGCTCAAAACACATTAGAACCACATAGCAACACTCTAGCAACCACTTAGAGCACACCAGAACCACACAGCAACACCTAAACGACCGCTCAAAACACATTAGAACCACATAGCAACACTCTAGCAACCACTTAGAGCACACCAGAACCACACAGCAACACCTTAACGACTGCTCAAAACACATTAGAACCACATAGCAACACTCTAGCAACCACTTAGAGCACACCAGAACCACACAGCAACACCTAAACGACCGCTCAAAACACATTAGAACCACATAGCAACACCTTAACGACCGCTCAAAACACATTAGAACCACATAGCAACACTCTAGCAACCACTTAGAACACAGCAGAACCACACAGCAACATCTTAATGACCACTCAATGCTCATCAGAACCACATAGCAACACGTAAACGACCACTCCGAACACATCAGAACTACATTGCAACACTCTAACATCCACTTAGAACACATAAGAACCACATCGCAACACTCTAACAACCATTCAAAACACATCAGAATCACATGCCAACACCCAATCAACCACTTAGAACACATCAGAACCACACAACAAAACCTTCATGACCACTCAAAACCCTTCAGAACCACACAGCAACACCTTAATGACCACTCAAAACACAGCAGAGCCACATAGCAACACACTACAACCACTTAGAACACAGCAGAACCACACAGCAACATCTTAATGACCAATCAATGCTCATCAGAACCACATAGCAACACACTACAACCACTTAGAACACAGCAGAACCACACAGCAACATCTTAATGACCAATCAATGCTCATCAGAACCACATAGCAACATGTAAACGACCACTCTGAACAAATCAGAACTACATTGCAACACTCTAACATCCACTTAGAACACATCAGAACCACATCGCAACACTCTAACAACCATTCAAAACACATCAGAATCACATGCCAACACCCAATCAACTTTTTAGAACACACCAGAACCACACAACAAAACCTAAATGACCACTCAAAACAAATCAGATCCACATAGCAACACTCTAACAACCAAGTAGAACACACCAAAACCACATAGCAATGCCTTAATGACCACTCAAAACACATCAGATCCACATAGCAACACTCTAACAACCAAGTAGAACACACCAGAACCACAAAGCAACGGCTTAACGACCACTCAAATCAGAACCACATAGCAACACTCTAACAACCACTTTGAACACACCAGAACCAAATGACAACACTCAAACAACCACTTAGAACACATCAGAACCACATAGCACCACACCAACAACCACTTAGAACACACCAGAACCAAAGATCAACACCTTTATAACCATTTAAAACACATCATACCCACATAGCAACACCTTAGCAACCACTCAGAACATATCAGACCCACATAGCAACACCTTAGCAGCCACTAAGAACAGCATAGCAACACCCTACAACCACTTAGAGCACACCAGAACCAAAGATCAACACCTTAATAACCATTTAAAACACATCAGTCCAACATAGCAACACCTTAGCAACCACTCAGAACACATTAGAACCACATAGCAACACTCTAACAACCACTCAAGACACATTAGAACACCACAGCAACAACCTGACAACCGCCCAGTACGCAATAGAGTCAGTGCAAATGCAGAGCATTGCTCAAAAAACTGTCCTTTGATCACAATGGGGCTGTGTGAGAACAGATGTTTTTATAAACAGGACGCAGGAAGGTCTCATCACATCTCGATCTGTCGCCAGTTAATTACTGCTCTCTACACAACGCCAGTGAAATTCAATAGCACCACGTTATCATTAAAGGTGTGACAGTTTATCTTGAAGTTTGGAAGCGGCTGTCACAACACACGCAGGGTTTTGTTTTGAAGTATAAAAGAGAAGAGTTATAAATCAGGGGCTTCCTTCGAGGCATACCAGCATCTTCCAGACTTCACATTCACATCATTTGTAAACAATGTGTTTCATTTTAGACAGGTTTATATGTTTGTAATTAAATATATACATATACAATATATACACTAAATCCCTTATCACCTCCCAGTTACATGTGAATCGCTTATCTTGTTCCTCCTGTACACCACAGACATAATCATTAATGATATTTTCAGAGGCATCATATTTTTGTATAAGTGCATTGACGTGTTTGAAATGACACATAGAATGGATATCGAGTGCTTTCTGTTTTCCATTTTTGGTTCCTGTAACAAAAAAATAAAGAAATGAGATATCTGCTTTTGCTATGACTTGACTTTAAATATTATTCATCTATGCATTCTAATGCATTTATTATTGCATAGTTTAAATTGTGTTGTCTGTTTTTCTAAATTGACCAATGAGTGATTCCTTACTAAGTGCCAGGTTTATTTTTATATTATATTTAACATAACAACAGACCTGTGACTGAATTCTGTCATTTCCATTGTGCATTGCATCTTGTGGGATTTGTTCAACGAATCTGTTGGAATAAATTATTGTTGATTAAAAAATCATTTAAAATAACTTTCATTGGACCAGACACATTGTACAGTCCTTAGTTTTGTTGCTAATAGTTCTCAGCCAAATTTTTATAATTATTCTCCTCCTCTCCTTTCAAGCATCTTCTCTCTGCACCCCCCAGACTGCACCAATTTCCATGGAAACCATTTTTAAATGGTACATCATGGGGAGACAGTTGCCGTATGGTAATATTTGCGCTTGTGACAGCCAAGCTGCAACCGTCCATCACATACGAATGACTAAGATGCTAATTGGTGCTGTGCGCCAGAGCCGGACTGATGCGCCTGAGATGTTGAAACTAGCAGATCATTTGTTACAAATCATAATTAGCCAACAGTTGTTAGTAAAGTAAATATAAATGTCACGGCATCACAGTTTTTGTTTTTCTGATGTTGTGGATTGATGCAGACGTCCGTGTTGGGTTAGGACACATCACAGTATTCTGTGAGATTTCTTTTGTTTTTCAGCAGATGTTTGCTAATGGAATTTGATCAAATATGAAATATGAACTAATTCATCCAATTTACATATATATATTTATTTCCATAATGTCGTTCAGAACCTGTATATGACTTTTTCTTTAGTGGAACACAAAAGAAGATATTTTAAGAAATGTCTCTGTGATGCTCTGTTCACACAATGAAAGTCAATGGGGTTCACTGTTGTTTTGTACTCTGCAGATGACAGAAAGTCATACCGGTTTGGAATGACGAAGACGAGTAAATGCTGGAAGTCTCTTTAACTTTATAAGTTGTCAAATTGGTTTCTACACTACACTTTGCGATTGCATCATCAGCATCGAATGCCACCCTGAGTGCCAGCTGAAGTTTTTGTCCCTTTGGATGAACCGCCCAAAACCACACTTGCATTCGTCACCCGTGGATGAAAATGATGCGAGCTTCTCAAACAATCAATTCAGATGCAAGCAACTTTGCGAAACGCATTTATGTGCCCGGAAGCATGCAAAGATATACACTACATCATCGATGCGGTTCACTTAGGCAAATTTCAACTGAGTGCTTTTAAAACAATCGCTAACATGAATTAAACAACATGTGGACTCAGGTTCACTGGTTCAGAAAGCGTACTCACACCAACCAAACAAATCAAGCTCCCAAATATTGCCATGATAAACTGATGATGCAACACAAATAAAATTGACGCTTTTTGGGGTTCCCAAAAGTAGGTAGAAAACATTGCCGTAACCAGGAAAAATAGTGGATTAAATAAATGATATGCAGAATGTATTGAGGCATTTGAGCAGATGCTTTAATCCAAACTCTGCTTCTGACACGATGGTTTACAACCCCGCACTTCCAACACAATGCTCCACCGACTGAGCTGCAGGAACACTGACTTCAAAACAAAAGCCACAATTCACAGTCGTACTTTCTGAACTCGGGGTCCTCAGGTGAGGTAATTGCTTGAAATGATTCTGATGTTTGACAGAATCAGGTTGCAGACACACAGACGTCATCAGTCTCAACTGTACATCTCTATTCACACAAAGGGCGCCACGGCAACGCAGTATCTGCCTAATATTTCAGATAAGAGCCTCCGCGGTTACGCTTCTAATTAATATTGAGGAGAATTCTCTTGAGGAAATCTGCCTTCGAACGCTCTTATTCCTGTAAACAATGAAGCAGTGTGAGTGATTATCAGCTGTCTGGTAGCCTCGGTGGGTTCACTGCCGTGAATGACGGTTTAGTCATATTTTAGTGACACACTCGCTGTCTCAACCCACGCGCGCATACGCAGACACTCGTCTAAATTTAGACCCCACGCCCTCGTGTCTGTGAGGGAGCTGAGGGAACTTACATGATAGTCACGCAATAGTAATTGTGCGCCAGCTGCTTTTACATATGTGATAAGACTCGTGCAAAGAGAGATTATATTATCAAAGGGTTGAAGGTGAATTTTCATGCCTGCAAATTCTCAACAGCAAATTTGACGGAGCACTCAATAAAATGTATATCATTCAAAAGTTTAAGGTCACTTTCTTAATATTTTTCCACATTTTAGAATAAAGGGATAGTTTGTCTTAAATGTTTTATTCTGGCATCATTTATTCCCTCCCAAGTGGTTGTAAACCTATGTGACTCTTTCTGCTGTGGAATAAAAAAGATGCTGTTTTGTGTTCATAAACAGAAGACTAAAGCATGTACATCAACCTCAAGTGGGTGCTCGACCAAAAAAACGAATAAATAAGTCTTGTTTTGTGTTCATTCAATGGAAGTCAATGGGGTTCAGTGTTGTTTGGTTATCAACATTCTTGGAAATCATAAATTTTGTGTTCTGCAGAAGAAAGAAACTCATGCAGGTTTGATATGACATGAGGGAAATTTTACTTTAAGTTACACTAACACAAGGCACAGTTCACCCAAAAATGGAATTTCTGTCATGAATTACTTTCTCTAGTTGTTTTAAACCTGCATACATTTCTTTGTTTGGTCGAACACAGAGACGTTTTTTCACCAAACAGTTCTTGGACCCCATTGACTACCATAGTAGGAAAAATAACAATGGTAGACAAAAGTGCCCCAGAACTGCTTGCTTTCTTACATTCTTCGAAATATCTTCTTGCGTTCAACAGAACAAAGAAAATTATAAAAGAAACGTTTCCTACTATGTTAGTTAACGGAGTCCAAGTACTGTTTGGTTAGAAGCATTCTTCCAAATATCTTTCACTATCTACACCAGAACAAAGAATTTATACAGATTTGAAACAACTCGAAGTAAATGAGTAAATGATGACAAGTCTTATTTTTAATTTTGTGTGAACTATCCCTATAAATTGAGCTATATTTCCAAACAATTAAAATTGAATTATACATACGTTTTTTTATATAAAATCATTTAAAGTCAATAGTGTTAAACCATTGTTAATAAATCAATTATATCATTTCCAATGTTTCATGGAGATGCCTTTGACCTATTTTGCTTAAATCAGAAATTGTGATTCAATGCTGTGCTGGATGGTTTATGGTTTAAGCGTTAAAAACAAATCTTCAATGACTTCGGAGACCGTAAATGTAAACCAAACTAAAAACAGAGCACATGGCTCAGTCACACAGATAGTAAGTTAACTCCAGTTTTCAGTTTTCTTTAATGGGGAAACGAACAAATTCCATTTAATGTTTCAGAGTGTCATGAATAAGACGTTTCCTTCTGTACCGTAAACATAAACAAGGGTCTTTTCATAGATCATCTATCAGACATCAAGCATGAGTGTTTTACACCTTGAAACACTCGGAAATCTCTTGGAGAAGGTGCATGGATAATTGGAAACTGTGCGTGTGTGCGCGGCTCATGTGGACCCCCGACACCCTCCCAGCGTTTGTTTTAAAGATGAAAGCCTCCTGCTCCGTAGCCACGGCTGTCAGAGAGCTCAGCTTCCTCTAACTTTTTCCGGTGGCATGGGAGAAATACAGACATAAATAAAATATAGTCGAATGAATAATTCAGGTGTGCATTGTGATTGACATGAGGGTGAAAGTACCTGATTATGCCACAGTGGGATGTGAGAGGAATGAGATCTGGAGCCGAGCAGAAGTTTAAACTCTCTCACCGCTCCGCCGTAATATCAAATTCTTCATTTTCTTCACGCAAAAATTGCGCTCGTTGAATTCAGAGAGTCTAGACTGCGTGTTATGAAACGGATAGTTTTGAATTCTGAGTGATTGGATGAGCCGCTGTTAAATAACACATAAATGGCCACCTGTGGCTGTACGGTCTGTATTAATATTATAGCATATCAGTGTTCACACCAACAGCTCACACGCTGTGGTGTCACATTTTAAATAAACGTGTGATGCGAGATCCATTTAAGGTCCAGTTGATGAAATTTAGCGGCATCTAGCGGTCATGTTTGCGAATTGCAACCAACGGCTCAGTCCACCCCTCCCTTTCGAAGCACTCCGGTGGCTGACACATTAGCTGGGAAGAAACATTCTGAAAGTATCAATATCATTCATCTGCATTGTTATTGTCACACTATAGCAAGGTTATTTATATATATATATTTATTTTAACTTTGAAAACGTCTCTGTTCGTTGAAATAAAATATTAACCTAAATATAATGGAAAAAAATGTAACTAAAGGGAAAATCTAAATAAGTTTAAAGCAATAAAATTATTATAGTAATAGTATATAGCAACACGAAAAAGCAAATCAATTATAAAAAGAAAAAAGCATATACCTAAATTGCTAAACTTAAAAATTAAAGATTTAAAAAAAGAGCTAATTTAAAATATTAATAAAACTAAATCGAACTAAAATTACAACTTTATATATGTTTATATAGATATATTTATCTCGGTGTGCACAGAGCTATATTACTTTGTAGAATAATAATCTCCCTTTCTTTTATTTACACTGTAAACACATTCCATTATATTTATGTTTTCCAGAAAATAAACTCCAGAAAATGATGGTAATATATCAGATTAGAATGCTTGCTAAAAATTCTCATGAGTTAGATAAATGAACGTCCGCACATTCTGTATGCAACATGTTTCATGTGAAAATATCTAATCCCTCCTAAATACAACCTGTAAAAGCAAACAGCAAATCATGATTCGTGGCTGTGACCTCAACTAAAGGTTATAAGCTAAAGAAGCCTCCCTACAGTATATGTCCCACCTAAACGTCCTGTTTATCACATACACAAGAAACCAGAACTTGTTAAACCATTTTATGCCTCTTGGTCCTTGTTTCTTTTTACTTCTTGAAAGCATCACGATGTGTACGGGACACGCGCTGTTGATTGAGATTGAGAGATCAAGGTCTTCGGTCATAGAATACAGAGTTTAAAGCACGCATTCAAGCACAGGTCCTGGATCAGATTTTATATGCGACAGAGTGTGGTTCACAGTTTCAGAGAGATGAACAGTGTGTTTTTTCTGCCGTTGTTCTGGGGCGGATCAGGCGATCAATGCGAGCTGCAGCAGTCTGCTCCGTGTGCTGAGTACTGAACAGCAGCCAGATATGTCTTCTTTCATGTGTGTGTGTGTGTGTGTGTGTGTCTGTGTGTGTGTGTTGGTGTGTGTTGGTGTGTGTTGATGGCTAATGCCTTAGGCAACAGCAAGTTAACAAATGTACAGAGCACGACTGAATCCTCATTTCCATAAAGCAGTCAGTGTAGCGGAGCATCTATTTAAATGAGCTCCTTTCTTTCTAATTGTGCTTTTTCAAGTCGTCCACACACACTCTCTGACATGTGTTGTCTGGAAATCACCGTCTATCTATGTTGTATTTACAGTTTATTCAATCTATCTATATCTATATTTGAAATGAGATCTGCTCTCCACAAGGCAATATAAAATATTTTTTATCTATTTCATTCTCATTGGAATATAGTGGGTCTCTCTATCATTGATTACTATGGGAGCCGGTTTGCACGTCTGGTTAACATGTTTAGATTTTGAGTTACTGTCTCGTAATATTAAGAGGAAAACTATAATAATGCAAACTTTCTTTTAATAATGACTCGGTATCATTCAAACATCCTCATTATTATGGCTTACAAAATCTACCAAATTGAACCATACATGCAAAATCCAGCTTCCATAGATGACCTGACCAACACATTTAAACATAATATTACTACTAATAATAGTCAAGAAGAAGTTTGTGTCAAAAACAGTATGTAGCAGAAAATGCATTTGTACTACACATTATACAGTATGTCATCTAAATACGCTTTCTTTCTTTCTGGCGCTGTGATGCATTGACAGTACGTTTGGGTTCAATTTATTTCTTTTTTAATGCAGTCTTTTGTTACCTCATAGCTATGAACCATGTTTTGTTAGTTGGCTGCAGTATAGAGATATTCTCATTCTGAAAAACCATTTGATTGGATCAATATTGGAACAATATCCGTTCTTCTGAAAGAGAAAGACAAAAGAAGAACATTTTTAACATGAAAATGAATGACACCGAAGCTAAAAGACCTTGATCTAAACATTTATGCATTCGGCAGACGCTTTTATCAAAGCAACTTACAGTGCATTTCAAAAATATATATATTTGTTCATGTTCCCTGACATTTGAACCCACGATGCAATACTCCTTAGCCACAGGAACACCAAAAGCTACAAACTACAAATAATCTTTTTTATTTTTAAATTATTTTTACAATCCAGTAGTATTCCATACCGTAAAAACAGATCTAGGCATGAACAATGCTGAACGAGAGTTTGTAATGTATAAACCAAGGTAAACAGATTGCGACCGCGACATAAAATGCATAACAGTCTTATCAGCAGTAAACTTAATTTATTTTGCATTATGCAAATCTAATAATCTTCTC
The DNA here is from genome assembly GCA_029783895.1 of Triplophysa bombifrons. Classification (NCBI taxonomy): domain Eukaryota; kingdom Metazoa; phylum Chordata; class Actinopteri; order Cypriniformes; family Nemacheilidae; genus Triplophysa; species Triplophysa bombifrons. The sequence goes on from CM056456.1 coordinate 2,345,743, forward strand.
GTTCACACTGGAGGTGAAATACGACCACAATATGGGCTATGTTCTCTACAGGTTTCACCTCCTTATCACGAAGGTCATTTCAGGTTTAGTTTTTTTAATACGATGTTTCAGTGTTTATTATAAATTATAGCCTGTAAACACATTGAAAACTCTGTAATGGGAATGTGATTGCACAACAAGACCCCACAGAGAGAAGCCACGTTTAAAATGACGGTATCATCTCAGTATAACAGCACAGCTCTGGTTTATAAACACTGGCTCGTGACCTTTAAAAAACAAATCCCTCTTATTTGCCGTTTTTGTGTTGTGTGTTTGTATTATGGCTCTCACATTGATGAAGGCAGTGTTTATGTATCTCAACTGCAGACCTCAAAGAATGACAGAACATCATCATTCTCAGATGTATATCGTTATTCAGGCTGTGGTGTTGCCCGTGGGACAGCAGATGAGACCTGATGCCGTCAAGCTTGATCTTTCTGGCTCTGTGTGGCGTATGATTTATAAGATTAAACGTGACTATGAGAGCATTAAAAGGAAGCAACTGAACTAAAACGACCTTTTAGGGTGTGCTCTCACTAGGCAATCTGAACTGTGCCGAGCATGTTTGACCCCCAAAGCCCGGTTCATTTGAATAGTGTGAGGGCATGGTTGGTTTAGCGGTCCCTGGCTCGCTTGGAAGAGGTGGGCCAGAGCACAGTGCGGTAAGGCTCGGGCGTGGTACACATGCAGTGTGAGTGGAGCGTAGAACTGAAAGCATGACGTAAATTATGCGACTGTCTAAATTCTTCCCTGAGATTCAGCTGGCACCGTAAAAAGCTGATAAACAGCTCACTTACATGCGAAGGCGTGTGTCATCCCAGGCAAACTACTCCAGGTTTGTCAAACATAATCCAACGTGTGAAACGAAAGGCTTTACGATAATGAAGTACGAGAGGGTGATTTAAAAGCATAATGAGCCGTTTACTGTCGTATCGCTCTCGTATGACAATGACATCATTTAAGCAGATCGGTATGTGCAGCGCACGCATGAAGTTAAACACCTCTAATAAGCCCCAAATTGAACATTGCGATGGATTCCGTTGTGCTGAGAGGGATCGCTGTGTTTAGGTTTTCTTCAAAGCAGTCGCATCCTAATGATGATAGCGTGACCAGGTGTGGATGGTAAAGAGCAATGTGAGCGCAGGCCAGCGGGGGAGTGGGTAGGGGGGACAATCGAGCTCGGGCAAAGATGAGAGCAACCAGGCAAAATGTGAGTACGCCCTTAATAAAGCAAAATGTATTATAAGATGTTTTTAGATGTAAAATGTTTCTTCGAACATACATGTTGCTAATCTGAATTTAACCTATACCAAAACTAAGAAACAATAGTATGCAAGTGACGTCACTTTTCCACGTGATCACGCCGACACACGCTCCCTTGAGTGGCAAAACACTCAGCAAAATGGCTGCTTACAATATTAGGAAACTGATGCGCGGATCTGAAGGCAATGCGGGTAATCCGCTGGTCGGGCGGGTAAGGTAATAAAAAAGTACATTCTGATTAATTGCGGGTGGGTTGCAGGTGGATAAGATCAGTCATCAATTATGCAAATATTAACTACATTCTCTAAACTATGAACATGTTTGAAATACATTTTCGTCAGGCAGACAGGCACTCATTTGCAGTAAAAAAAAAAAGTGCGTCATGAGGATGGGATCAGGGTCCATTCTCAAAGCAGAAATGGAGGCGAAACAGATCCCAGAGAAAATTAAAAAGGAGAATTAAATCAAATCAGCTTCAACTGCATCGTACTTGGCTCCGAGGTTTATTAGTTTATCTGGTCATTGCTGGGGCTGAACATTATAGTTTCTGTGTTACAATGACATTCCCATTAAAGTCTTAAGGGAGTAATAAAGCCTGTTTAGTTTATAAAGTGTATTTTACTGAAAAATCTAGGCAAATCTGGGCAAAGCCAAAGTTATGTTGTATAAATAAAAGTGTTTATCAGCGCATAATTTATCAGAGATGCGCAAATTAGCTTTTACTTCACGGAAGATGCTGTTAAAAACGAATGATCCACTGACATCACGCTTAAAACAAAATACTAGAATTATAAAGAAATAATGTGATGATCGTGTGGTGATATCTAGATCTGAACAAAATTAAAGGTGCGGATGGGTGGCGGGTGGATGATTTGGATTCAGGTGGTATTTGACCTGATCCGCGCATCTCTACAGGAAACTTACAATTTCCTTTTTAAGTTGTAAGGATCACAGGCGAGTTCAACTGCTTTAAATTTTTGTGTTTTAGCCCCGGTTTCTTTGTTTCTCCTATTGAAAGCAGCCATTTTACCACTCAAGGGAACGTACTGGCCCTCAAAGGGGCGTGTCCTGGCGTATTCACGTGGGAAAATGACATCAATGCATACTCTCTATTAAATTTATACAATTGTGTAATAACTGTAAGTGAGATCTCAAAATGTCATAAACTGAGCTCAGATTTGTCAACTCTGCAATCAAAAGTCAATAATAGTGGAGATCTTAATTGAAATTATGTATTTGCGTTATACTTTGCATCATAACTTTATAAATGGGAATGCCACTGTGAAGTCTAAAAATGGTGCCTGTATAGGCAGTTCCCAAGGTTCTGAAAAAAGCCTTGTGTTTTTTCTCTCTCTCTCTTTCTCTCTGTGGCTCCAGAGAGACTGTTTGTTCACCGTACTGTGCAGTTGCCGTGGTTTTCCTCTCGGCAGGCCACAGTGAGTTTGAGAAGCGAGTCACACTGGCTCTGTCATGCACTGTGTGACCCCTGCGTCGCTGCACGAAAGACCCCTCAAATCACTGCGACATGGCGTTTGTCAACGTAATCATCACGAGTCAAGTCTCTGTCATTATTTACCTGCCGTCATGTAGTTCCATCCCGTTACTAAGCTGTTCAGACAGTCACTCACGTCAATAAAACTCAAGTAAAAAATAAAAAAGCATTATAAAGGTGGTAAGCATAATGATATCATACAGGTTTTGGAAGGACAAACCAAGGCAAATGGCGTTTATCTATTTGTCCGTCAAAAAAATGTCAAAATTCAATGAGTAATGACTGAAACAAGGAAATTTGCCAATAGGGAAAGAAAAAAATTGGTAACACTTTCCTTGAAGCATGTATGTATAATGCATTATAAAGAGTTGATAAAAGCTAAAATGAATTATAATTCTTCATAACGTGTGTTGTAATGCATGATATGTAGTTGTAAAGTAGTTGTAGTTGTGTAGTGTAACAATGAATTGCTAAATGTTATGATGTATTAACTGTACTACCACTTATTTATAAGATATTACAATGCATTAAAAGGTGCATTATAACTCTTTAAAACTTCTTTTATAATGCATTATACAAACATACTTCAAGGAAAGTGTTACCAAAAAAATTTTTATGATATTCTCTGAAAAACACTTTCAAATTGACATTTTTCTTAAATGATAGTAATAATTGAAGGGTTGATCAGCCTATGATTAAAGAAATTATGCAAGTCAAACCTTGACAAATGTTGTATTCTTTGGAACAAAATGTACTTACTGTATGAATCACATACACTCTTAAAAACGTCCTTGGTTCTTCACAGTTAGGCCAAAGAAAACCAGATTTTGTTCCCTTAATAGTGTTTTAGTCTGAGGTTTTTAAAAAACATTTTCGTTTTCCTCTACAAAACCTTTTGTGCAACAGAACCGTTCTGTGGATTGTTGAAGGTAAAGGCAAATGCATATGAATTAATAGAATTAAGATGGGGAATGTGCACGAAAGTAAATAGGTGACCACCAAAGATCTTAACTTAAGTCAAATTCTCATCTTCTGTGTCTGACTTCGGGTGTGACTCGCATGAGATCGTCCTCCGACAACCAGTTAGCATATGACCTGAGAGTCAACAAATCTGATCATCCTAAAAAAAGACATTTATATAAATGCAGGTTTGAGAATGAGATTTAAAAATCATGCATTGAAAGAGCTCCACTTCTATCTTTCTGTCGGTCGTTGTGTTGAGATGGTTGTTTAAAGTGTCCTCAACAGTCGGTTTTGTTCTTGATTTCAAACAGAACTGAACAATGAAATGATCTGTAATGTGCACAAACCTCAATCGCTAGAGCTTTACTCCGGGCTTCAGTCTCTGAATTAACAGTTGTGTGAGAATGACAGATGTATTTTTTAACTCGGTCATTCAGGACTTTGTTTATTGTTCTTTATCGGCAACGCCGGCGAGTGTTAAACGCTATCCATTTATTACCAAGCACTTTTAAACTCCTCGGCCGGCAGAAATAATGACTTTCTTTTGGCTCCGGTTTTCGATTAATTTCCACAGCCGCCGTCACAGCCAATCATCTCATTCGGAAACAGACTACATATTTGCATATGGCTTAAATAAACGGTGGCCTGAAAATCCTCTGCACCACCAAAATTCACATCACACCAATCTGACGATATCAACAGGCATAGATAGCGTCATAACCATCATGCCTTAGGAATACTGACTTATATACAAAATTATATTTTATAAACCGTAAAATATATAACATAAAAATATGACATAAAAAATGGCATTTAAAACCAACATTATGGGATTGCCTTTTCGGTTAAAGCATTGCAAGTCAGAATCCAATGCCTGCCTTCATCTCGTAACATTCTTCAGGAAATGCGCCTATGATGCATTAAAAATGCAGCCTACGTAGACAGCTCACTAGCTTTTGGAACCGAGCCTGCGATGTGTAGGAAAGCCGATTGGACAGACATATGCTTTGCATCTTTACATAATAGAGCTCCTGGTATGAAGAGAGGCAATGCAAATTAGAGATGACTGTTATACAATAGGAAGACGGAGTGGAAACTAGAAGGAATAATTCAATTTTTCCGGTGAAATCGAGAAGCGAGCCATGCTGATCTCTAATGGCTCACAGGACCATAAGGCCAGAGATTACAGTCAGGATAAGAATGTTTTACACAAGGCCACCGGTGTACTGTTAAGCATCACGATCCACAGCAAAGATGCGTCATTTCAATACGAAACCATTCTCATCAAACGTCCCTCTTTTCAAAGAAATCTCAGTCCGAGTAAATCCATTTGCAGCCAAAGACACAGTCTGAAGTCTGAACCTTTATTAAATCCGAGACACACGCACAAGCTTTTTCCTTAAAATCTCATACATGCTTTAAACGATAGCAGAAACGCTCTATATGAAATCTGTTCTAGACGGGATTAAGTTCTTTATAATGAATACTCAACATTTTTATTTGAAGGATTTGTTTATCTGTTAGCTTCTCGCACTGTATTGGTTCTGTGCTTGTTTTAAAGCGAGTGGAAATACACTTTAATTAGCAGGAATTAGAGAGGCTGAAAGTGAAGAATTACAGCTGGATTTATATTGACACAGACACATACAGCTCGCCACACGTTTAATTGCTGTATGGACTTTAGTTAAGACTCGGGAGAGTCTAATAAGGGCACATTTGACTTAATTACAGTAAGCCTGGATGCCTCGCTCACCCACAGCTGTATTACTGTACTGACAAATAACCATGGTTTTACTATAGTAAAAGTGTTGTGATCATGTTTGTTTTACTACAATTACCATGGTCAATTATGGTTGTTGTGGTGAGATCATTGTAAATTGGTGGGTGCTGAATATTGTATCTGCCTCTAATTTTATTAAAAGTACAATCCGATCCCTAAAAAAATAAGAGTTACAGTATTAAATAAAATAAAATAAAATAAAATAAAATAAAATAAAATAAAATAAAATAAAATAAAATAAAATAAAATAAAATAAAATAAAATGAAATGAAATGAAATGATATGGGAAGATAGTAAAATAAAATGATAAGATAATAAAATAAAATAAAATAAAATAATTTAAAATAAGATGAAAAGATAAGATAAGATAAGATAAGATAAGATAAGGTAAGGTAAGGTAAGGTAAGGTAAGGTAAGGTAAGATAAGATAAGGTAAGATAAGGTAAGATAAGATAAGATAAGGTTAGATAAAAAAATGAAATGAAATGTAAAATAAAATAAAATACTACAAAAGCAAAAAAATAAGAGTTACAGTAATATAATAAAATAATACGATAAGATGATAAGATAAAATAAAATAATATAATATAAGATGATAAGATAAGATAAGATAAGATAAGATAAGATAAGATGATAAAATAATAATAATAATAATAATAATAATAAATGAAATTAAATGAAATTAAATGAAAAATTAAATAAAATACTACAAAAGCACAAAAATAATGGATACAGTAGTTAATGGTTATTATTCATAAAGGCTGTCTTAATAGCTACAATAAATGTTTGACCACAAACCGTATTTTTTTTTACAGTATATTTTAACCATAGTAACCACAATTTAACCATTAGTTTAACAATGATATGTGTAGTACACCTCTGGTAATTAAAAGGGTTATCAGTATACTGAACAACATGATACTTCACATTTACTGTTAATAAACCATGGTACATTTTTCCTAAGAGCAGTAAGTAAAAACATTTCTGACTCCATGCTGACTTGAAATGTGTATTTGTGAAGCACATGTACAAGTTCATTACCACAAATCCCACAGAGCAGAAGTGTGAGAGTTTCACTGTTTGTATTTGTATTTTTGGCTCATTTTTCCTGCCCTCATTCACCTCTACAGTGTGTCGTGCTGCGCTGGGTATTGACTGCCTCTCCTTGCACTGTTTTTACTCTCTCTCTCTCTCTCTCTCTCTCTCTCTCTCTCTCTCTCTCTCTCTCTCTCTCTCTCTCTCTCTCTCTCTCTCTCTCTCTCTCTCTCTCTCTCTCTCTCTCTCTCTCTCTCTCTCTCTCTCTCTCTCTCGCGCTCACTCTCTCTCGCTCTCTCTCTCTCTCTCTCTCTCTCTCTCATGATGTAAAAATATCTGCAGACTGCAAGAACACAAGCAAAGCTGCCTCTCTCTCTCTCTCTCTCTCTCTCTCTCTCAGACATCCCACCCATGTGATCTCTCAGGCAGGCAGGCAGGCGTCGTTGTTCTCAGTCTACAGCCCTCGCCGGCTGCATCTAATGAGTCTTTGTGTGGCTACAGCGAATGAGAGAGAGAGACGGTCTTTTTATATTGAAGCATATGAAACCACAGAGCGGACTGAGACGTCTCTCTCGCCCCGGTCACCTCTCTCTCTCGCTATCTGCTGCTTTCTGTTTCTCCCCTGTTTCTCTACTGGGCTCTGGGGGTCTCGAGTCACGGGGTGGCGAGAGCGAAATGGAGGGCCCTCATTCACCGGTTCTCATCTGACATTGAATCGTCTCGTTCACATCTCTCTGAGAGAATTGGAGAAGCGAGGGGGCGGAGTTACAGAGCGGCGGACAGAGGTTGGTGCATTCAGGAGTGAAGTCATATCTCGTGCCCCGTGTTTATGTTTTGAATGGATGTGTCATGCCTGACCACATCATGTGAGGAGTGATGGGAAATCTGAGAGAAGCCGAGGTCTGAGGTTGCTTCAGGTTATACGGCAGCGGGGAGACCGCAGGAACGTGTTAATGGTGGACATTGTGCTGTAAAATTCATACTGCTGCATATCTGCCTGAATGTCAGTGGGCAGGACTAATCCTATAGATGGATTAATGTGAAAATACAAAGGGGACACGTCTTAAACAAGTCAAGGAAACTTGTATTAAAGGCTCAAAGCTAACTTTAAGGTCTTCACGGTTGCTGAGCAACAAGAAATGTACAGACACATACGTGCGTATATCAGCAGCTATAAATGTGGCTCATCATTAGTACTCAACTGTCTATTTTATGATATTAAGGTTTTTTCGACTGTTTTTGATTCTTTTCACATTATGTGTTACTTAATATGAATCTATTTCTGAACTCGTTACTGATTGTGAGAATCTTTATCTTTTCCCGCATGTAAAAAAAATACCGTAGTATGTACCGTAGTGAACTGTACTAAATTGTAGTATACTATAGTACTCTGCAGTATTCACTATAGTAAATTGATAGTATACATTAACTAAAGTATGGTTCAAAAACACTACGGTATCCAAGAGTTTACTATGGTAAATATTGTTCAGCACAGTACTTTTTCAAAAAAATGTATAATAATAATCGGATACAGTAAAGCATCATAACCACAGAAGTGTAGTAACCCACAGGAAATACTATGGTATTCGGCACTATTTACTATAGTAGATTGTACTACACTTTAGTATAATTAATACTTAACTATATTGCAGATATACGTGAAATACTGCAGAATACGCGAATTGATGAGCTGTAGTAATACCATAGTATACCTTAATATTTACTTTAGTAATGTTCATAAACACAATTTTAGTACAGTGTAATATAGTATTCTACAGTTTTTTTTCATGTGTGAAAATGCAAATGGCAATCCATCTGGCAAAAAACCTATAGTTCATTTTCCTAAGGGACCCTTACTAGAGGTCTACAGGAACATCATCTCACGTGGCGGCGGCTACTAAAGGAAGCATTAATGGTTGCAGGTTGTCATTGGCAGCGGTGAAGTACGTTTGTGTTTTTTTTGTCGGTAATGCACACAGCTCGGGGAGTGGCTGTTTTTGTCTCTGCCGGTTTGTGCTGCAGGATTTTCGCTTGTAACGAGCTGCAAGTGTGCTGTGGAAAACTACAGCGGCTAGAACACAAAGGGGGTGAGAGAGAGAGAGAGAGAGAGAGAGAGAGAGAGAGAAATAACTGTGAGAGGAGAGAAGCTCTCAGCTCCTGTTACCTTGAGGTAGTCTAAGATGTCATGCCAATTCATTGTGTCAAGAAATGGAAAAAGTTGTATTTCACGCTGTGGTATCGAAGCAGACCACTTGGAAATGCACAGGAGAGCTGACCGTTTCGAAGCTGGAACCTATGTTAAGACAAAAAAATTAAAGGCCAATCAGGTGGTTGTTTTCGTCAATGCGTCATGTAATTGGTTCGTTCTGTGTCATGCAAAGTGATTAAAAGTACGAAGCAGAAAAATTTTCTTCCAACGGACACCCTGTGATTACAGAAGCGCTGTTGCGTGATTTTATTTTTGGATCTTTGAGAATCGTGCACTAGATGCCCCACAAACCGAAACGTGAAATCACCCTCAAATGAGAAATGTGCTATTTGTGCAAGCGTATTAACGTCTCCATGGCAACCACTTCGGGCTCGGCATCCGCTGAGGAAGAAAAACGCGAATGGATTTTCAACGAGGGGAACTAATTATGATGATTACGTGAAAATTGACTTACATTGTGTCCCCGAAACTGGAGAAGCTATTTTCAATTATTCGCATCTCCTGCGTCTCGCAGGACCGCTGCGGGAAACGGCGGGTATCTGATGGACCCGGGGCTTTCCTGAATGTTCGGGCTTTCAGGAATGATGTCTCTCAATTCAGTCCTTTAACATTTGGAGAAAATCAAGGTCTTGAAGAAAGCTTTCCGTTATCATTCTCATTCATCTTAATGCATCGCTCAAGTCATTCGTTTATGCGTTTAACAAACACTTTTGCTATGATTTAGAAAAACAAAGAACGGCAATCGAAATTAATATGCACAGTACACACACATACAGTAAATAATGTAAACAGAAACTTTTATTTTGGATTTGATTAATTGCGATTAATCGTTTGACAGCCCTAAAAAGTGCACATTTTATTTACGTGTGAAATATATTTGACAAATAAATGGTAACTACATGCAACCAGATGAATTTATGGTTCAGTTGGTAGATCTGATCGGAGGCTTATCTCAAATGCGTCTTGGGCGCCATTTACACTCTGTCTTTCCAATGCGCTCAAAAATGCATGAGGTCACCATGTGTAAATATTACCTTAGAGAAACATTCTGCAGAATACAGTCAGTGTTTCATGGGCTCTGTTGCTCCAACTGGTTTGGGGAGGTGCTCAGTTAGTCTGTAGAGAATAGAGTTGTGTTGTGTCCTACAGAGAGAGAGAGAATGAGCGAGTGTGGAAAAGAGAGAGAGAGAGAGAGACATTCCACAGCAATACTGTGGTTTGGACTTTATCCAACCGCCAAAAACACGCAGAGAGCAATGAGAGGCCTCTGTTGAGTCCCGTGGAGCCTAGAGCTGAGATTTCTCGTGCCTCACTTCACCATCCTCACTGCTCGGTCTTCTGCCATCAGCCGGTAGCTCGGCAACTCTCACGAATGATGCATTGTGTCGTTCTGTCATTCAGTAATGAGTCTGCCAGACAGCGTTGTGTGCATGTGCGTGTGTGTTCTTTAGCTAGAGAAATAATCAGGAGATGAGGGAGAAAGATACTGTCAGAATGTACAGTGATATCCGTGTGTGAATCTGTCCAATGAAAACAGCCTAAAAGATTCTGCAACTTCCGAAAACTACATTTCACAGCAGTTATGAACAAGCTAGATTTTGCTCAGACGTTTCTCTTTTGTTGCTGGGGCGATTTGAGTTCTTGATTGTGTTTTATTTAAATACCGATTTAGTCTCTGATGTTTCACCTAAAATCGAAGAATTAAAAACAGACAAATGAGAGTGTCAAACACATGAAGAGTGTGGAGGTGTAAATGAATGTAGATTGTGAAAGTAAAATAATGAGCAGTTGGGTGAATTTGTTGAGAAATGTTTGAGTTCATATTGAGATCTTTGGGGTGCACCCATTTGTAAATTTTGGCCGATAACCGATAATTCTTGAACATTGGTAGCCGAAAGCCGATATATCGACCGATATTCCATATCTAAATAATATAACATTTTCTGAGACTGAACATTATTTTTTTCTCCTGAAAATCATGTACAGAGGCTACCGCACACTAATTAAAGATTCTTTAAATCTTCTTTTAACCTTTTCTGTTATAACGTTTAATTGTGAGCAGGATGCAGATGAAGTAGTTCAACTAGAGGAAATTATTCACAATTTATCGGCTATGATATACTGTATCGGCCAAGATTTTAATGTCAAATTGAGCTCAGATTTATCAAGTCTGCAATCAAAAGAAAATTGCACGATAAATTATCGGCCATATCGGTATCGGCCGATAAATGGTCATTTTCAATGTTATCGGCCGATACCGATGTGGCCGATAATTTATTGTGCAATTATCTTTTGATTAGAGACTTAAATCTGAGCACAAATCTGAGCTCAATTTGACACATTGTTGACATCTCTTCTGAAACTCTGATGACCTACACATTACTGAGATTTCTGACACATTTTCTCAGGAAAAAATATATGAAAAAAGTTTTAATTTGCTCTATTTAATCTCATTGATGTCTTGGAGACATAATTGAGATAAGAGATCTCATCTGTTGTTTTTCTTTCTTACTGTGTTCTTACCCCCTGGGGCCAGATTCACAAAACAATCCTAAGAAAATTATTCTTAACTGCCATGTTTTCTCTTAAATTCTCATTTAAGAAAAAAGTTAGGAATGTTATATATTCCCGAAAAAAAAATTATTAAGACCGTACCTAAATTTTTCTCAAGATTGATCTTAGAAAAAAGATTAAGAAAAATCCAAATTCTTGAAACAAAAGCTGTCGTAAATATCATTTTAAAATGAAGACAACAAATCACATCACATGCTAATATATATAGGCTACATAAGAATGCGATGCGCTTGTTACACACATTATTGCATAGATAAACATATACAGTTTCCACAGGAGCAAGCGAGTTAAATCATATTATTTTATTCTTACGACAAAAATGAAGATGGTCATAAGAAAATATTTGAGAATGTTTTAAGAAATGTTTGAGAATTGCACTTACAAACATTCTTACGAACTTCCTATAATTTATTTTACGAAAGCTCTTATATTTCGTTTTAAGAATATTTTCGTGAATCCGGCCCCTGGTTGCTATAAAAGAGTTCTCTGGTGGTTAACGTTGCCAGACAGACGGAGAGACAGACAGGCAGATGTCAGACAGATAGATGGGTCTTTTTCAAGTGGCCTTGAGTAGAAAGTCAAAATGAAATTAGACTTTAAGGTTCATGTTGTGTCCTTGTGCTATGATGAATACCTTCTTGAAGGCAATCCAGTTATTTTACGATGGGAGAGAAAAGCTCTAAAAATTCATTTCATGTTTCCAGCGTGTTTTCTTTCCTGAAGCCTCTCAATCAAAAGCAGACGAAATGAACTTCCTGGAAGGTTGAGGTGGAATTCAATTAGCCGTTTTTTCCCTGCTTCCATCTGCGGTCCTGTGTGGCTTATAGTGATCAATGACTGTGGGAAATGGCGAAGAGCAGAGAGAGAGAAGAGAACTAAATAGGAGAGCAAAGGAGAGCAAAGAACAAAAGGGGAGAATGAGAGGAGGTTGTGCTTTAAAGTGGCCTTGAAAGTATTTTTCTGATGTCTTTTCTCTTGAGGGAATATTCTTCACTAACAAGTTCGAAGCCGTAAATCAAACCCAACAGTTTAGAGATGAATCACAACATTCATGTGAGCATGAAACATAAATGAATGAACCATAAAGCAACGATGATGTCATTGAGATATTTACAATGCTTTGTAACAGCAGACGTTTTTTTTGGTGGATTTCATTTGTGAATTATGAGTAGTGTTCACTCCTTAACTGTCCTAATAAGGACTCTTCACATTGATGCCAGAAAAGAAGCATTTTCTGGCCTATCAAAAAATGTGCAAGGTTGGAACAGAGAACGGAACCACACAGCCTGTCAGAGAACCTCGTGAACTTGGGAATTAAACAATTGATATCATTTTAAATAGGAAGTTGTACTCAACCTCAAGGCTTACGGTCAGTATATATCCGGAAAGTTTTATTAAAAATGTATTTCTTCATGAAGAAAATGAAAGGGGTCTTAATTTGCTTTCACTTTTTATTTTTGCATACCTACTGCTTAACCTCTCTCTCTGTCTCTCTCTCTCTCTCTCTCTCAGCCTCCCGCCAGCCATGAGTGGAATTCTGAAGAGGAAGTTTGAGGAGGTGGAGGGGGCCTCTCCCTGTTCATCTGTGAGAGAATCGGAGGAAGAGGAGATCTCCAGCACCGAGAGCGGAGACAGCAGCGACAGCGTCAACCCGTCGGCTTCACACTTCAACCATTCCTCACCCGCATCTTCTTCATCATCCTCGCACACACTACAGCGCACTGGTGAGAAAATCACAACATATATCATAAAAGAGTTTAGTACCAGTTTAAGGAGCATCTTGACGCCAATTCATTATAGCCCCCTAAACAACAAAACATCCGACCTGATCTCCCGGAAAATCGTAACTTTTTTACAAGGTGGTTGATTTCTTGAATTCGTACGTTGCAGGTCGTTTAAAAAAAATACGATTACTAGAACAAGAAAAGGTGTAAATTTTGTTGTACATTCAGCTTAAAAATATTAGTTATCAAACAATTTTGCATCAAATTCACATGATAGCTCACGTGATGTTTTTACGTTGAATTTACTCAAAATTTTAAGGTAGATTATTTTTTTTACATTGAAACAACACATACATTTTTGACCCCACCCCTAAACCTAACGTCACTGATTCAGATTAAATATAGAGTTGTAATGTAGAAACTGCTATCATTTATTTATTGATGTTTGTGTAACGTTTAATTCAAACCTTTTCAATACTGGTAAAGCTTTAACGTGATATAGAAACCAGAAAAGGAATTGTGTACATGGATCAGACTCCACAAAACCAAGATATATTCCCACTTTAACAAAGAATATTTAGACACTTTAAAGCTCAAATAAGCAGTTTTACTTCATATTTTAATTTAAGTGCTAAAAAAATATGAGATGCACACAAACTAGGATTTACTTTTTTTGTGTAAATTTGCACACAGTTTTTTTCTGTCAACTTAAAATCTTTTGCAAATGAACACAAAAGATTAAGTAAATCCTACTAGCTTTTAAACACTCAAAAACACTGCTGCTAAACCTCGATTGAAAGCTCATAAACATAACCGTGATTTTGCATTTTTATCAACTTTCTGAAATAAATTAATGCTGTAAATCTTAAACTGCTAGATTAACTTGCATTAAACCTGGAACGAGCACTGAATTGTGGGTAAATGAGAAGATGGGAAATACAATTTCCCGGAGAATGTCCCCAGGGGAGACGCTACTTCAAACTTGGGAGGAGAAAATAGAAACGGCCCTTTGAAAGGAAAATTCATCACGCCGATTTGATATTGATCTTCGGCGCGCTGTCTAAAGGGCGCTTGAGAAAATATTAATCATCACAATAAACGTGAAACATCTGGCCTGATGCCTCTCATCATTAAGAAGCGTGTTTCAGTTTTTTGTTTCACGGGATTTAACTTCACAATAAGATGGAGAATATTGAAGAGCGCTTCACCTGACAAGCATCCGTCATCATTACCACTGTAAATGAGCAGGTCTGGTAGCTTAAATGCAGAACTACAGGTTTCCACTCAAAAAAGAAAAGAAAAATGTGCTGCAGAATGTTGCACCCCGACGTCCCGTTTTAATAAAAACATGTCAACACAGGAAAGAAAGAAGCTGTGCTCGCCGAGCCATTTCATGAGGTCTTTAAAACAATAATTACCCTAGTAAAATAATATTTGTTATCATAAAACATAAGCCATGAGGAGTGTTACAGCTTTTAAAATCAATGCTAAATGATTAAAGCTCAATAAATGAGGTGAGCTGGAGAAGAGTTTTATCTTCCGTGTCAATCATTCTCGCTGCTCTTCAGTAAATCTCTTTTGATAAATCACAGTTCACCCCTCTGTGCTTCCCATGGTTTTGTGGGGCTTGTCTACTTTGATTTCCTCATTTAAGAGTAATTAGAAGTTTATATGGACCAGATGTGTGAGGACGACCCACAGGATAGGGCTGGGAATTCCTCAAGAGTCGATTCCAAAGGTTGGAATCAATTCCAATAAAGGAAGCGACTCCACTTTGAGAGCCTCCATAAACACAAGCCCCGCCCCTTAGCTGATGTCATCAGTCAACTAAATCACATTAGTTTCTTGTCTAAAACAGAAAAGACTAGAAAAAAATGATGGATGACATCAAATATTTTACTTTTCAACACATGTCTGCACTAGTTGCATTTAACAGTAATATTAATATGCACAGTATTCTTACATATTTTTAATACAATTTACTGATTATCGATCTGTCTATCTTATTATCCTAAAGTATTTTTGTGTAAACACTGCTGAATAACTTTAAAAATAGTCATTTGAAGCTTGTAAATTAGATTATTACTGATATTATTAATGATAAATTGGAGGACTAGTTCGACATATTTGGTTAAGTTTTTGTTATAAAAACAATAAACAATTAATAAATGTAAAAAGTGACAGCTTAGAAAATTGTATTGCATTAAAAATGTGTATTTTTTAATAATAAATAAAAAACTGTAGTAAAACAGGGAATTGAGCAGGAATCGAAAACAGCAGCTATGAATCGATTCTTGGAACCGATTCTTTCGATTCCCAAACCACGAATTGGAATCGACTCAAAAAATCCAGAATCGAATTAGGTGTTCCACCTCAATTTTGTAAATTGTTGTAAATTGCGCTTCCAAATTGTCGAGTAGATGCAAACAAATAAGATGGTATATGCTTACAAAAGCATTTTTTGACCGTAAAGTTATTTTGATATCACCATCAATTGAACAATTATTGTTTTTAGATTTAATATATATTCCAGTTGTTTTACACTAGATCCACCCTCAAATCACAAGAAATAAGAATTCCATCCCCTTGTTTTAGTTTATTATTGAAATTTATTCAAAGAGTTTATTTCATAAAAGTTTTGCTACGTCGTACACAATCGCTATAAAAGTTTGGCTCGTATTTTTGCTGTGTTTAAAAAAAAGAAAAGCCCTCTGCTGTAAAGTCAGTCAGAGTTTTGTGTGTGTGTGATGTATTGCGTTGGCGGTTCTGGGCGGGGGACCGGCTGCAGCAGATGGTTCTTATTTGTTCTGTTTGTGTCAGACATGAAGAGAGCTGTGAGAGAGTAACGGGGAAACTCCGCTCTCGTGAAGACAATAACCAGGGATATTTATACAGAATATATTTACCATCCCCCTTTTAAATGATTTTACACTCGGGGTCACGGGCATACCGCTCGCCACATATGAGGCACTAGAGGCACGCGTGAGATAAGATTGAGTGAAGTAGCCCTACAAATATTATGAAAGTATCCTAAAGTAAGGGATGATTTACAGCTAGCCGTGCATTTAAAGCCACAGTTTGTAAAATCCGCCGCTAGAGGGCGCACATTCAAAACAACAACAATAGTAGCTTGATGACGCTGTGAAGGAGCGTGGAATGATGGGATCTGTTGTCTTCAACCCCAGCTGATGGCCATCAATCCGACGGGAACGAGAAATCATGTTAATAATGTGTCTACGTCAGTAAAGGCGGTAACAAAGGGTAACGTGGATATGACGGCATTGACAGGCGACTGCAAGACCCATGTCACTGTTTGAAATAGTGGATTTACAGGTAGTTGGAAACATTTGAGATAGTGTAAGCACAATATATGGCATAATATTAAATATATAGCATAGTCGTTTTTGGATATTTTTCCGCAAAATTGTTACAAACTGTACCTTTAAGGGTTTTAATGCCTCCGCTAAGTGCTTTAAAATCCTTTATTGCACGGCTAGCTGTGGTTTATACCGCTTATACCATAGTAATTTCCCAAGTTAAAGCTTTTATAAATGTTTACAGTGTGTTTTTACCAGACAAGTAAAAATGATTTTCGTTAGTTAAAACGTTGATCAAACTGACTGGACCTACCTGTGCATTCCACGGTTTTCATGCACACCTTCCGGCCAATCAGAATCAAGTTTTCATACAGACTATGGTATAATAAAACATATTTCAAACGTTTCCTTTTTAATTGTAAATTTTTATTACTTTATTTTTCTTGTCTCTACCATTTATTCGTTTCAGTGTTTTCTGTATGTTTTTATATACATCTGCTTTGCTGTACTGCAGCAGTTTCGCAGCTACAATGCAACACTGAAAAATCTGCTATATAAGTTAATAATTGTAATATAATAAACTTTGATAAAACCATAAGTTAAATTATTTGTTTACAATACGTGTATAAAATATTGTAATTTTTTAAAGCAAAATTAGTCGAGATTTAATGACATTTTTGTATTTATGTTGCGTAGTTGTACTTGGAGCGTAACTGAAGAAGAATATTTATATCTTTATTTATACATTTATTTATGTATTTGCATACACATAAATACTTTTATTAAAAAATTTGAAACATTCTGGAACTATTTTGACTGATGGTTCAAAGTAATTGTTGAGTCCAAGCTGTGAATCGATAAAAATTCTTGCAAAATTAATTTGCAATGCATGTGATACCCATGTAAATGTAAAAAATACCTATGTAAAATGTATAGGATAAAGCAATGTCGCATTGGATAAAAGCGTCTGCCAAATGCCTAAATGTAAATGTAAATGTAAATGTGATGTACATGTAATACCATACAATATGATAGGAAACGAATGATAGGCTACATCACCCATCCCTATTTACTACTCCAAAAAAAAATCACAGATGTAATGCACAGTAACGGGAAAAACACATCAACGTCTTTCAAATTCAATAACCACTGCGTAATTCTATTTGCCTTTGATTGAATGTTTCAGTGTCCATCCTGAAGCAAGAGAAGCGCATGAGGACGCGCAGGGTGCGCTTCGAGAAAGTGACGGTGTATTATTTCAGCCGGCGGCAGGGCTTCACCAGCGTGCCCAGTCAGGGTGGCAGTACGCTGGGCATGTCGAGCAGACACAGCTGTGTCAGACAGTACACGCTGGGAGAGTTTGCCATGGAGCAGGAGAGAATTCACAGGGACATGCTCCGAGACCACTTGAAAGAAGAGAAACTCAACTCTATACGACTGCGGGTACGAAAACGATTTACATTCCCCTACTGTCACGGATACATTTGTGGGTATGGATATATTATATCCTACACATTGGGTTCCTAGTCGTGAAAGATACATTTCACTGGTTTGAAAGGAATAGTTTCACGCAGAAATCCAAATGCTTTCATGACTCACCTGAATGTATTTGGAGAACCTATACACAACTCATTCCCTGCTGAAAATGAAAGAATAAACAAATGTTAATGGTTTCCAGTACAAACACCATTATAGTCCATCAGCTGTTAACCATTAAACCCATTACGAAATCCCTTTATGTGGTGTGTTTTGGGTTTTATTCCCGTTCAACCCTGCTGAAAAAAAAGCATTAGAAACCCAAATGATACCATTACGGAAATTCTAACGGTTTCCATTAAATTATCATTATGAACCATTAGCTTTTTCCATTAAAACCATTACAAAATTCATTTTTTGGCATTATTCCAATAGGATTTAACATCCCACCAGTAGAATCCATCACATACCAGTACAACCATTACAGTTTTCATTAAACAAATACATATCCCATTAAAACCATTAAAACCATTTTAACTTTTATAATGGTTTCTATAGTTTTTTTCAGCAGGGATCCCACAGTTAGAACTCAACACATTACCAGAGAACATTATAGTTTCTATTAAAACCAATAAAAAAATTCCCATTATAACCATTAAATCCATTACAATTTCTATGATGGTATCTGTTATATAGTGGCCAAGGCTGTATAGTATAATATATATGAACTATAAATGTTTAATAATGAACTAAAAGCACTTTTCGCATTTGTCACGTACAGTTGACGAAGAACGGGGCAGTGGAGTCGGAGGAGGCGAGCGCGCTCACGCTGGATGATATCTCTGACGATGATCTAGACATTGACAACACGGAGGTGGACGAATACTTTTTCCTGCAGCCCCTGACCACTAAGAAGCGACGCGCTCTTCTGCGCTCTTCCGGCGTCAAGAAGATCGACGTGGAGGAGAAACACGAGCTGCGGGCCATCAGGGTCTCCAGAGAAGACTGCGGCTGTGACTGTAGACTCTTCTGTGATCCGGAGACCTGCACCTGCAGCCTCGCTGGAATCAAGTGTCAGGTGCCATAAACACACAAACATCACACATCACACTGTCGTGAGTTTGAATCATTTGCAGAAGAACGACATTTAACAGTTGTGTTATTGGCATTCTTCTCAAAAGACAATTTCTGTAGCCTAACACAAAACTTACTTACTGTTACTTTTACAGTAAGTGATGAAAAATGAAAATTATGTCATCATTCACTCACCCTCTTGTCATTTTAAACCGTTATGACTTTCTTTCTTCGGTGGAACACAAAAGAAGATATTTTGAAGAAAGTTAGCAGCCGAACAGCATTGTACCCCATTCACTTCTATTGTATGGACACATACAAAACCAATGCAAGCGAATGGGAGCCAGTTAACGACATTCTTCTAAATATCTTCTTTTGAGTTCTGTGGAAGTCATACAGGTTTGGAATGACAAGAGGGTGAGTAAATGATGACAGAATTTTTATTTTATCACATTAAGTAAGCATGGTATACAAGCAAAAAGCTCCTATTATGAATAAATATATAAAATAAATATTGAAAGCTGTAGTGTGTAATTTTTTGGAGGATCTATTGTACGATGTGTCCGAAGGTGTATAAAAACCTTACAAAATGAATCGTTACGTTTTATTACCTTAGAATGAACTATTTCTATCTACATACACCACGGGTCGTCTTCGCCATAGAATTCACCATTATGTTTCTAAGGTAGCCCTGAATGGTTAAACTGCTCAAAATGTTATCTCCTTTGGCAAAGAGGCAAAAACAGGATAACGTGTTTGTCCTGTGTCAGCTGCCATAGTGCTTCAAACGGGAGGGGTGGAGTGAGCCGTTGGTTGCAATTTACAGCCTCACCCCTAGATGTCGCTAAACCTTTAAGAATTAGACCTTATCTACAATTTCTCAAATCCTTCTCTTGACATTTGGGTGCATTATATTCAGAGGCTGTTTTTAAGTTTAGCACAGTTTCTACAAAGCTTGTTTGTATCCATCAAAGATTTTAGAACTTGATAACACGGCAGATTTAGCCTTTCTCTATTTACAATATATTAAGGCAAAGTCTGACAAAGAAAAGTACAAGAGAGATTAACAAGCAGAGACGATTAAGATGTCACCAAGATGGAAAAATGGAGATAAAACGGATTTAGATGTTAGAGAGCGGATGTGGATCAAACTTTATTTAAATACTTGTATACAGAAGTTCCCACGTGTAAAGAAGAGCTGTCCTAAACTGTTGTTTGTGTGTCAACAGGTGGACCGTATGTCGTTCCCATGCGGGTGCACCAAAGAAGGCTGCAGCAACGCCGCCGGGCGGATCGAGTTCAACCCCATCCGCGTTCGGACTCACTTTCTGCACACCATCATGAAGCTGGAACTGGAAAAGAGCCGTGAACAGCAGCAGATTTCCGGCCCCGCCACCACGGCAACTGGAAACGGTTTCCATGGCGACCCGAACATTCACTGCAGTCCGCTGACGACGAGCCAGCACGCGCTGGAATACGCCATCCCAGATTCTGTGCCGCCGAGCACCATCATGCACCTGCAGGCGGGCGCCGACATGGACGACACCCTAGAAGAGGAAGACGATGAAGAGGAGGAAGACGAGGAAGAGGAAGAAGAAGAGGAGGACGACGATGAAGAGGACGAAAATGAAGATGAAGATGAGAGCAGCAGTCTGTGTAGTCTGTCCGACTCCAGCACGCAGAGTCTGGCGAACAGCGACTCGGAAGACGAAGATGACGAAGATAAACCGGGAGAGTTTGAGGCGGGGTTGTCAACGGCGACCACATGCGGCAAACAGGCTCCGCCCCCACCTGAGATATGTTACACAGAGAGCACGGTTGCGTCAGAAAACCAAACAAATGGCAATTCCTACTTCATGAGCTCTACCCCAGAGTACTATACTATGAAAAACGTGACTCCGCCCACCCTGCTAGCCAACGCTAACCAAGCTAGCGAGGTTTACGGTGGCGACACGACCTCATATCAAGACAGGGTCAATGACTCAAGTAATGTCATGTCTCAGGGTCCCTTTAATGTGACCTCTGACCAATACACAGACTACACCCAACAAAGCGAACAGCCATATTCCACTCACCACTTCACCGCGCACGCTAACGGATCCACGGCCATGATTGGCTGCTGCACTCCTGAGGTGGATAAAAGCGTCCAATCCAAAGGGACCTTCGTTAGCCAATCGGGAGAGCTGAGCCAGATGGAACTCCAAAATTATCTAAACAACAACAACAACAGCACGCAGGATGCTTACACTAGCAACGGGAACTGTTATGTAGCTGAACAGCCAAAGGAGATGCGTCACAATCTGCCGGACGTTTCGATAGCCGACAACACGAAAGGACCGACTTTACTGGATGCTTTCCCCGAGCCCACCCCGGTTTAAGATCGGCCTTCAAATATCCGGTCTAAAGCTGGGGGGGACGGAGCCGTACATTTTTATTTTTTCCCAGACTTTGCGAGAACAAATGTTATTCAAACCGTAAAATCAGATCGTATAAGCTTTAGACGCGGACATACACCGCGCAAGCGCGTCAACGACGGGACCACGACGTTGCGTATGCATACTTGCGTATAAAGTACGTTCCCTGCCTGAGGCTCGTGCAATGTTTCTTGCGATTTCAATAGTTCTAGTTTTACTCAGACGTGAAAGGAACTTTTCTATGTATCTGTGTTAGTTGTGCGGGGGGGAAACTAAGTAAAAATTGCTGTTCGTGTTCCAGTACGTGTATATCTAAATGTTTGATAACAGCATGTTTTTTTAGCTTTCATGGCTGGTTTATGGTTTTGTAAGAGTTCGATGTGCCGTATAAGAGAAAATAATAACGTTGAGTTTTCGTACACATGTATCATGCTTTGAAAGAGTTTGTGGAAGCATGAAAACGGCTCTTGAAATACGCGCTGTTCATTTGCCTTTGCTTGCGAAACCAAAATCATGTTAAGTTGTGGATACATTTTCTGAACGTTATTGCACTTTTCCATTGGCTGATGTTACGCAGGAAACTTAACCGATCGCTGTTGAGCACTAAGGGGGCGGGGCTATCTGAAAACGTTTTCGTAATGGAACATTAACGTTTTACATACGAAATACTCTTACAAACTGAATTTAAGCGGACTGTGCACGCAGTTTTAAATAATTCGGGTCGTATGCTATTCCAAACACAGCTTTTGATCTTATTATTTTGTCAAGTCTCTAGATTTGGTGGAGACGTGATTTCTTTCTGCAATACTAAAAGGAAATTATCCGTCTGCATTTGCTTTGAAACGGCAGACGATTTGTTAGATAAGAGAACTTTGTAAACCAGACTAAGATGATAACAATGGTGAATTCAGAAGTCATTGTTTTATGAAAGTCTTGCATTGTCTTTGGGATTATACAGGGATTTCTGACAAAAATGCACTTTTCGTCGAGTTGCTGCCATCGAAGCATTCCATTTCCTTCAGGCAAACATGATTTTTAAAAGTGTTTCAATTATCAATATTCTAGAAGACAATGGAATACTAATGTTAGGTTGTAAAAGTTCGCGGAGGATTTTTAATCTGAACTAATACTAAAATAAATGTTTTATGGCATGACATTTGTTTGATCAAGATCTTACAATTCTTCTGTCATCTCATACGAATGATGAACTCGGACTGAACAAATTGAAAAGATGAATTTGTTAAGTGCAATAGTTTACTCTGGTGGCTCACATAACATTCATTGCCCAAGTAGAGACGTGATCTCAAGTCAGCTATGTTGAAGAAACAAAAGAAAAACACCATAAGAGTTAATTACTACTATTAAGTAAAATAACAGCATGTTGGTTTTGGATGAGATGAGATTCTTCAGAATTTATTTTAAGGTGAGCGTTTCTTTTAAAGCACTGACGGGTTTAGAAATGAAGCTCTTTGTAATGCACAGGCAAACATTACGATGCATCCTTCGGTTTGTTTATCCTCTTGAAAGAGAGAGAGTCATTGTCTACTGATAATGTCCCTCAAGCTCAAGACAGGACAATCAAATGCCTTTGTATGTCATCGGTGTACCTCATGATGTGTAACAGAAATAATCTGATTCTTAAAGGTGAAGTGTGTAATATTTCTGCAATATTTCTAGACTTTCAACTGCTCCAGGGCAAATTGCAACTATAAACGTTAACTCATTTTAAATGAAAGACATCTTTTTGTCATTGAGGGGTTTGCTGTAGTTTTTGCAGCAGGTTGCCAGTAACTTACTATAGATTTAATGACTACTTAATATACTTTCCTATTAGTACTGTTTTCAATTACTTTAATCAAAATTAAAACACTTCGACTTTTGAGATTCAAAATGAGCAAGAAGAGACTGACATTAGCACAGCAACACTGCAAAATGACATTCTTCCTAAGCATTTTTCTTCTGTTTTCTGTAAAAATATTTAAAACTTCTTAAATTACGATACATTTACATAACAAGAAAAGTGACCCAAGACAATGTCTTGTTTTACGAAAAAAAAAAAAACTATGTAAGTTTATGCTTGATTATTTAATTGCAAATTAAATCTACAGTAAATTACTAGCAAGCTTGCAGCGAAATTACGACAAAGTTTTACAGTGACGTAACCACTTAAACACCCTAGCAACCCTAAAAACAACATCCAAAAGCATTCGGATGAATCTGGCATCATAAAAGCGATGGGCAAGCAACACAAATGTTAAGATCTAGAATCTCATATAGTGCAGATATAACACGCTTCACCTTTAAAGATGACTGAAAAATAACTGGAGAGAAAATGAAATGCTGAATGTTTTAAAGGAAAGATGTGATTGGAATACTGCCTTGGCTTTAGTAAGCGATGACTCCACAACAGAGAATGCCTTCATTTTGTAATTCATTTTTGCATTGATTGACATACTGAGAAGGCAAAGTCTGTGTGTTTAGCCTTTTAGAATTCATTTTCTGGATGCAGGAAATAAATTTGTCTCCGATTCACCTCGATACGCGTTGCTGGTACGATAAACCTCAGTCTCAGATGAAATACGGAATATAAAACAGAAATGTACAAATGTAATGTCAGTGAGGCGTTGAACAGGAATCTTCATGTCATGCTACCAGTTAGAATCACAGTTTTAAGTATTCCTATGAATGATCTATTATATGTGTATTTATTGTTCGTTAATTAAACGGTATGTATTGAATAAAACTTCTCTTTGTTAAAGCGGCTCTTTGTTGTGTAATCCAGGCTTTTGAAGCTTTGCAAAGGAGATTAAAGTTTAACAGTTTTATAGACCACTCAATATTTTCCATAAAAAAGATAGTTAGGCATAAAAATAGAAACAAAATAATTAAAAGCACACCTTTCTACAATTCCCAACTCTTTGTAAGTTTACTGTGACTCTGAAACACACTCCTTTAAAAATGTAACAACTTTTACAAAAATAAACCTCAATTCATGAAAAGTACCAGTGATTTCTGACAGATGTAAACACTTGATTGTAATTTAAATAGAAGAGATCTTTTTCTGCTGTTTTGTATCGCATTATAGAGACATTCACCTAAAATAAAAAATTCTGTCATCATTTACTCACCCCATGACTTTATTTTTCTCCACAACACAAAAGAAGATATTTTGAAGAATGTTAGTAAGCAAACAACACTGAAACCCATTGACTTCCATCGTATGAACACACCGAGACATTTCTCAAAATATCTTCTTTTGTGTTACACAGAAGAAATAGTTCAATACAGGTTTTAAATGAGGGTCAATAAATGGATTTGTTTATGTGTGGGTGAACTGTGCAAATGTTCGGAGCACAAATACCTGTAGAACAGCGCCCCCTTCTGCCATTCTGTGACATTGACTGTATGAGGGTCACATTGTCACAGAATATGATCACATGTTCATTCTTATCAAATATTCAAGCAACTCAACACCATATCAACATTTACAAAAAGATCAAACAGAAACAACATTCATTAAATAATAATAAAGAAAATCCCACAGTTTGTTTCCTAAACAAAGAAGGAGTTGGTGAATAGGGCCATTCCCCATATGCAGTACATAGAAAGATATTTGACATATTTGTAAAACATTCTCACTGAGAATTTCATTTAAAAAAAGTTCATTCAAGTTTTGAGAGGCACGTATTACTCCCAAAAACATTTAACCAAAAATTACAATTAGGGGTGTTATAATCTAACTGCATTGAAAATAATCGGATATTAAAAATGATTATTATCTACATCAATATTAAAGCTAAACATATTATAATCTTGTGAATAATTCTGCACCTGTTTATCATTTTGCATTAAGAGCCTCAGTGGTTACAAACTCTCTCTCTCTGCCTCCCTAATCTCCTTTTCTTATTCGATTCATTGGCCAAAAAAATAAACAAAATAAAAAATGGATTTGATTGATTGCATATTCAAAAAAAAAATGCAATCACTTATTATTTTGACTGCGACAACAGTTTAGTGAAAACCTATATCGTGACGTATCAATTTTCTTTAAAAGATGGTTAGACTAACAACATAAGATATTTATGTTTTATGCTTTCTTAAATTACTGCACATGAATATTATTATTATTTTGTAATGTACAGATTTGTAAGTACCGCATAAACGGAATGGCCTGTCTCACATCAGCATGCACAAAGAAAGACACAAAATCCACTTTTTAAAGAGGGAATATAAAACAAATACTTTCAAGATGTCTTTGGTGTTGTAAACTCTTCATGTTGCATAACATGATTCTTTGAAGAAGATAAGGCCTCTGCTTTTTTTAGACGTCCATCACGCGCATCTCACATTGAGAAACGCACTTGATATTCAGCACCGGTGTGGTTGAAAGATTCCAGTCAACGTAAAAAAAACAATCGTTCTAAGACACGGGTCTTTCAGACATATGCATACTGTAAAAGAAAAGGACGAAACGGACAGAACAACATAGAGAAAAGTAAAAAATTACTTCACTTTACTGCACTTTTCTGAGTGCCCAGTCCGAAGATGCCTTGGCACTTTTCTCCCGGAATGTCTTGTGCTTTTTGGTCCTTTAGAGATATTCCAACTTTCCAACAGCAATATTTTCCACGTACAAAAATAAATTAAAATCATATCTCTAACTCATAACTGTGCAGTGTGTCCTGTCTGTGCAGGGTCCAACAATGAACACTTAAAACAGAGTTTGGCTTCAAAAACTTCTATATGTAAAGAGTAAAAATATTATATAAATTTTGCTGATCTAACAAAATTCCTCAATGGCTATTTTAGCATCAGACGTTCATCAGCTTTTTACAAAGGTTTTTTGTCCTTCTCCAAAACGTGGCAAAACATTCTGTGTGTAAAATATGTTCTTCACATCAAACTTAATAAGAAGAACAAAACCATAAAAAAATGTTAAAAATGATTTGGTCGTCTTATTTACGTTTTAAATAAAGCAAATAAAATTTCTTGGCCGGTAATAAATATTTCCCTCAGATTTTTTTTTTAAATGAGTCGTGGATTTTTGACCCTGTGTTTACGAGCGATCGCTCCGTTCAGATAAAGACCCAGAGCTGGAATCTGTCGGCTGGATTGCAGGGAACGAGAGATGGATTCTCATGAAGAGCTGTCAGGCACTTTTGTGAGGCCTTGTTATAAAGAAGCTGATCCTGCAGAAAGGAATAAAAGAACACAGTGGGATCTATCAGCACTGTACAGTTCAGCCAAATCACAAAAGCAAACATTAGCAAGTGTTAGACAAACACACGGGCACTAAGACTTTAGCTGGGAGATTGTTTCCTCTCCTCGCCTTTGTTCTTGAAAATATGCTTTCGATTAGTCCAACCAAAACATTTAGTTTCAAGTTTACACGGGCAAAACTCAAAAGATCTGTCCAAAAAATCGGGTGAGCTACAAATCTAGACCAGCAGTTCTAGACAGGGGGGCGTGGCCCACAGGGGGGCCCCAGCTGACTTCCAAGGGGGCGGCTAATCATTTAAAATTTGACAAATTAAGTTTTAAAACAAGATATTATTTGTCCATTTCTATATTGAATAAACACTTTTAAAGTTATTATCAAGCTCTGAAATATTTTATTTGGTAGAAATGTTTAGTTTTTGTGATCGGGAGAGGGGGCTTTGAATATCGTTGAATGCAGTGGGAGGCCTTAGAGATTGAGAACTCCTCATCTAGACAGTTTATTAAAACATCACATGATTATAGTATTTATGGTAAACTGCATGTGTTACCCCATCTTTAAAGTGTTTATTGCAAAAATCATGGTCTCCTTAAAAGAGTTGAGAGAGAAAGAGACTTCATGTAAACATACAGTATCTTCTTCTTCTCTTTGTTGTTGTTCATATTCATGTTAAAAGATTTTTAATATTTATATATTTTATAAAATGATCTTATTAAATTCTTCACCTCGCATCAGGTGTGATCCTGGACGACCTAACCAGTCTTAAGGGTCAATTTTAATATAGATTTCTACATAATGTGAAAGCTGAATAAAGAAGCTTTCCACTGATGTATGGTTTGTTAGGATAGGCCAATAGCTGACAGAGATACAACTGTTAAAAACTCTGGAATCTGAGGGTGCAATTAAAAAAAAATATTTACAATATCTCCTTTGAAGTTGTTAATCATAGGCGCTGTTAAACAGGTTTGTTTTCACACTCTCTAATGGCTTACGGCTGTAATGATGTCATGGAGAGAAGATAAACCTGAAAACTGAGATTCTAAACTTTACAGATACCAAATTTAAGTGTGTAATTCTCAAGAGCGGGCAGCAGCGAGTGAACTCTGTTGGCGTGTTTCTGGCCATTTTTGTTTGCGTTTTGCTGCATCCACTCACAAAAATAAAGTTTTGATATATTTACGGGAGGAAATATGCAAAATATCTTTGTGGAAGATTATCTTTAATAAATGTCCTAATGATTTTTGCGATAAAAGAACAATTTCTTTTACAAATGTTCCCGTGCAACTTAAGACTAGTTTTGTGGTCAATATAACCTCATTGTTTGATGTTTTTGAATATAGATATTGTTGATTTCCTTTTATAATGGTTCTGTAATAATGCAACTAAACACAATCATGCCATTTGACCGTTTCATCAGACGCCCGCGCCTGACCCCCAGTTAACTTCCGGTGTCTAATAATATAACTATTTATATTTTATTTAACTTAATATTAATTTGTATCATTATTTTACTGTATAATAATTGTATTTAATAAACTATTTGTGGAATTTTATGTTAATTTAATTAAATAAACAATTTGTTGAATAGTTTTTCCGAAAGCGTATGGGACACTCAATCTGACATCTAGTGGTTGAGCTTGGTATCGCAGGCTAAAGTCAAACTATTGGAGAGACAAGTTTAGCCAAGTAACGGTTCTTATCGGTTTCTGTTGATCGTTATTCAAAATCATCTACAGGAGCTCTATTGTTTGTGAATGTGTTCTGGAAGTTCAGTGCGCATGAGCAGTAACGTTTGTTTATGTTGTTGAGATGAAACCGTCTATAAACCTTAAACTTGATTTGTGTTTAAGACAGAGAGAGATAGAGAGAGAGAGAGCCTTTAAAATGTCTTTCTACCTTTCTTATCTCCCATTTCTGCTGTGGTCCTGTCTTACTGTCGTGTCCTTTATACTGACATTCCTCTAATTTGGCGACTCCTTCGACTGCATGCAGACAGAGTTCCTTCTGAATGTTGTGTCTGATCTCATGATGGGTTGAAAACTCAAAATACTGTAGATCAGAGAAAAAGAGATGCAACACATCAAACACATGTATATAGAGATATTGGCCTGGATAATCTTGGGTGCAGCTGATAAGCATCTTTCAGTCTCTGTTTTGCGGGGTCGATAACGCCGGATCAGTGTGGAGGGCAGGCGTGACTGTTGCAAAAGCTCTGCGTATTTAAACCAAAACGCAGTAGTGTGAACGCCGCCTTAAAGGAGCAGCTCACCCTTAATGAGAATTCTGAGATGATGTACTCCCTCATGTCGCACTGACCTTGTTTTAATTATCGTTCTTTAGTGAAACACATAATGAGACGTTGCTATGCCGGAACTGTTGTTTGAAGGTGGACGGTGAATTGTGTCGCCAATCTTTTCAAACCTTGCGTGATTCGTCTTAAAGCGCAATGGATTTTGATTGACTGTCAATGTTTAATGGTCCACCAGTGGGGAAAAATTGATCCCAACCATATTGTTCATCTGTACAGTCAATGCACGTCTACAGATTAAACACGGGGGACCTTCACTTCATCTAAATATGTTTCTGACTCATTTCTACTCATGTAGAGATCACACTGTTCCTGTACCTGGTTTCCTCCCATCCCATGGCAGGGATACATGATCAGAGACTTTCCTCCATCGTTATTCTCCCCAGCGTCCAGACATCCATCCTTACCGATGTTCTTTATCTGAAGAGAGAGAGAGAAGGGAGGAGAGGAAGTGAAACGGATTGTTGTGTCGTAACATGAAAGCTGTATAAACACAGAGTCGTGTTTTCACTAACATCTACAGCATGGTGGGAAATCACAGCAGTCAGACACGACACGCTGCGGTGAGAGAGTGAAATCCTAAAACACACACAAACTCACCGCGCCGAAATGAAGGGGATTGAGATCAGGCAAGAAAACCTCTGGATAGACGTTCTTCAAAAACCAGTAAAAATTCTTACACTGGAGCTTTTCTCTGAGAGCTGCACGCTTAGCGATGTCTCCATATGAGTGCTGTAATGAGAGAGAGAGACAAGCTTCATTACAGAATCCATCTTTGAATCTCATCACAAGACGTCCCACAGGCTGTCTGAGGCATGGCTTTAAATCTGTCTGTCCGTCTGGGGTTATTTAACAGCAGAAGGTCTCCGGATTTCTGTGCTTTAGGTTGGAAAGAAGCATCACATTGCTTTGGGAAGAGGCTTTTAGTACAACTTTAGTTAAGGTTATTTATAAAACTCAAAAGCGTAAATAAGTGCATTGTACAAAAAATACAATTAAAGTGATACTTCACCCAAAAATGAAAATTCTGTCATCATTGTCTCACCTTCGAGTTCTTCCAAATCTGTATACATTTCTTTGTTCTGATGAACACGGAGAAAGATATTTGGAAGAATGCTTATAACCAAACAGTTCTTGCCCCCCATTGACTCCCATAGTAGAAAAATCTTCATTTTTTTGTAATGTTGAACCCAAAATAAGATATTTGGAAGAATGTAGGACAGCAAACATTTCCGGGGCACTTTTGACTACCATAGTTTTATTTCCTACTATGGGAGTCAATGGGGGGCAAAATCAGTCTGGTTATAAGCATTCTTTCAAATATCTTTCTCTGTGTTCATCAGAACAATAAAATTTATACAGCTTTGGAACAACTCGAAGGCGAGTAAATGATGACACAATTTTCATTTTTGGGTGAAGTACCCCTTTAAGGTATAAATGAAGATGATAGAAATGAAAGTATAAGATGAAGAAAGTGCTTTCAGTCTTGTGTACAGGTGTGTAAATGCTCATCTTCACCTCTTTGGCGATGTCTGCAGCCTGCTGGTTTCTCCTGTAGAAGATTTCTTTATAATCGTCCATCCACACCTCAGCCAGTCGCACCTGATTTCGAGCGATCACCTGTGTGCCTTTGGGGAAGGTGTGTGGACTCTTCGTGCGAAACACGTGACCGACGACAGAACAGGGAAGGATTTCCAGCTGCCCGCCGCACTGCCACACCTATAAACAATGAGGAAACATCAGGACAATATGAATATGAGAAACAACTTGTTTCAGTCATCACACAAAACTGGGTTTTGAAATCAGTATTCCTCTTGTATTTCAGCACAAATAACTCTGCGAACATCTTAAAATAAGATCAACATTTTACAGAACATTTGACACACGTACTTGCTTAATAGCACCATAAATAACAAATATATTAAAAAAATAAACAGTTTACAATGTAAATGTATGTTTATAATATTTACAATTTCTTAAAAATATATCATTTATATTATAGAATAATGTTATAAGATTTTATCACACGTCGCTCTGGAATGCTTGATTCTGATTGGCCTATCGCGCCATTTCAAGGTCTGATATTTCCAAATAACAAGCGCTCAAAACTAATCACACCGGTAACCCGGACGCTACAAATCATTTTGACAGTCACAGTTTAATATTACACAAAAAAAATATTTGTTTACATCATGTACGTATATGACCTTACATTTACAAATGATTAAACCAAATTCCCTGTTAATTGCATTTGTAAATTGTGCCTTTTACATTAAACCCAAAAGTAAACAGGTTTTCCTTGTAGAAGATCTGCATTTGTTAAATATTAGCTAATGAAATAATCTAAATTTACATACCAATGTTTAATAACATGAAGTAAATAGCCTTGCAATAATAAGTGGGATCACGTACTGTTCATACTGTCAGGGTTAATTCTTGTGATAACAACTGGTTGCGTGTACATTATCTCTTACATAATTGTTACAATAAATGATAATAATACAATTATTTGTATTTTTAAATTTTTCCTTATTTTTCTCTACTTTTTGTTCTGCAGTGTTTTTTTACAAAGCAGCTTTGCAACAATGCAAAATTAGTATAATAACTAAATGTATATATTTAGATTTTTGAATTAAAGTCCTCATGAACTGGAACTTGCGATCGTTTTTAATTCCGTATTGTGGCGCATTTCCATGTGAAAAGGAATGTCAAAGGTGATAATAAGTGGGCGTGGCATGCGTTTTTCACTGCAAATTGATTAGATGTATAAAAACAGCTGCTGCATTTTGAAATGAAACTAGCAGCAGACTGACAGTTGAAGGGGAGGAGTTAACGGATGCTCCGCCCAAGCCGTCTAGTTTAGGTCATTTGAGATGGATAGTCATTTCAGTGCGGAAGAGCATTTTCAGATTTTAACTGAAGATTATGAGGGTGCATGAATTTTAAAAAGAAAATGAACCACATTGATAAACTATTTACAATAATCGCTGCAATATTTCAGATTTTTTTTTTCGTTTTTTAATTTCACTGGGACTTTAAGTGCTTGTTCTTGACTCAAAATATTTTCTTTCTAACATAAAATGTATATTTGTTAGCATTTATTTCCATTCAGTCCTCTTTTTTTTGATTGCACTTATGCTTTTGTTATACTTATGCGGTCCCAATTGCTTCTATTGCCTTCCCCACATGTAAGTCGCTTTGGATAAAAGCGTCTGCTAAATGACTAAATGTATTGTAAATGTGTGTGTGTGTGTGTGTGTGTGTGTACTGTCTCACCCTGAAGGACATTTCAATATTTTCTCCTCCCCAAATCTCCATTTCTTCGTCATAGCTTCCGATGTGGTAGAAGTAGTCTCTTGAAATGGCAAACAAGCCGCCTGCAAAAGTGGGAGTCCTGCGAGGACAAATGTGATTACATTGTAAACATTCCTCTGCTTTTAATGTTTTTCCATTAGACTGTGTGGGAACAAACATTAAATAGAAACCCAACAATGAAATCTAATGAAGTTCTGAGTGTTATAAAGTTCATTTACTTTCTAAGTCAAAGTATTTAATTAAAACGGCAGATCTGCTTCAGTCATATATTGTTATTGTATTGTAAAAAGCTTCACGGTTTCATGCGGGCATGAAAGATCACGTGTATTTTTGTGTGCCAAGCTTTTTCTTACTTAATGGGGTAGGTCTCATCTTTGCGCCTCTGTTTCTCGTGAGCCGGAAGCGCTTCCCAGCCGAAGGACAAGGCCCAGTCGAAATTCCCACGGTTGTGGTTTTGTCCGTACGGCGAGGGTTTCATGAACTCAAAGGTGTTCAGGTCAATGGTGGTGATGTCAGGACTCACCACGGCTGTTGAGTTCTCTGCTATCCGGGCCAACAGAGGCTCCAGCCATCCGTGAAAACACTCGCCTGGAAAACACACACATCACTCATTAACAGGCACACACTCTTTAATTCTCTTGTTAAACTTTAACACTAAAACCAAACAGAATCTTATTAAGAGTTACTAGGAATGGTCAAATTTGCTATATTTAGTAAGACATGCTGTGTCTCGGGTGCAACGGTTCTAAATTTGATATTATGGAAGTTTTTTCAAATGAATTCTGAGCAAAGCTGCAAGAAATAAAAAAGAAATAGCATTCACGAGAACATTCAGGTCTACATTCAAAGTGAAGAAACATCAAAAGAGTATCAACATAGTCAAAGTATGAACTTGTGTAGGGCTCAGAAATAAGCCCGGGGCCAGAATGAGAGACTCAGTGCTGTATCGTCACAAACGACGGTCATTTGCATGTTTCTTTGCCTATTTAAACACAATTAATTTTAATTTTCATCAGACAACAAAGGATGAAGACAAAAAATATTCACTGCTCCTGACTGGTTAAACTATAACTTTATCAAGGTTTAATCTAAATGTTATTTATACAGTGAAAACCATAAAGTGTTATTTCACATCATTTCATTTTTTTTACCTGATAACTACTATTATTACACGGCTCGTTGGAATACTTGATTCTGATTGGCCAGTCGGGACATTTGCTGGTTTGTTATTCCTAGATAACCACTCAAAACTAATAACACACGGTAACCCGGATGCAACCAATCATTTTGACAGGTTTTTTGAGAAGTTAAATATAAAAATTGCTTTGGTAAATATAATGTCATATAGTTATTAAATGATTAAACCAAATTGACTGTTAGGGACATTTGAACGTAGTTTCTTGCCTTGAACCTGAAAGTTAACAGCTTTTCCTCGCGGAAGGTCTGCATTCAGTAAAAATTAGCTAACAAAATATTTCAAATTCACATTTAATGTCCAGTTTATTCTCATGTGGCAAGTAGCCGTGTAATAAGCGAGATAATGTACAAACAGCCGGCTGTTATCGCAAAATAAGCCCATTCGGTGTGATACAAGGCTGACCCCACTGTCAGGACTTATTTCTGTCAATACACATTTTTTTTTGTAATTTAGAAGTAAATAAAATAATTTATATAAGAGTTTATGTTCTTCTTTTACAGATTTTCCACGTGAAATGTAAAAAAGCAAAATGTTACTGTTTTTACAGATTTTTATAAATACGGTCAAAATCCGTAAAATTACATAAGATTGCAAATTTACAAGAAAAACATGGGAACCGTGTTATTTTACAGGGAAACTCCATTCATTTACAATTTATTTCTGGCGCCCCAGCTGTTTTACAGCTGGCAGAATTTTCTTTTCAGCAGATTTCTGAAATACGGCTATAAAATTTCTAAATAAATCTACACATTAACAAGAAAAATGTGGAAAACTATTTAATATATATCCGTGTATTCTATAATTTAAAAGAAAAATATATATTTTATGGTATATTTCAGTTTTTCCAGTTTACAAAAAATTCCAGATTTTTTGAACAGTGTGTACATTATCCCTTACTTAGACCAACATGAAACACCTTAAAGGCACTGATTATTTTTCTTTGTATATTTGGTTTATAACATCTATTTGTGCTTATGCACATACTATGATTACTTGTTCTTATTTTATCACATACTGATTAGTTATCTAAAAATATTTGGAATTTCTGTGATTTAGGTTAATGGTTTTGATGGTATTATAACCTTAACTATTAAGATTTCTTAGGTAAAAAATCAATAAATGACTATACAATATTATTTATGTGTTACTTTGTTGTGGTGGGGCAAGTAAAATATTTGCCAGGGCCAATAAAAATGTGGTTATTATACTGCAATATAATCTTGTTTTCCTATCCAAATATCTATACCTTCCTAGGTCAAGATTAGACAAGAAACATTTCCTAAAACATTAAGTCGTCCTATTTTTTTATTTATTGAACTTGTTTATTTAAATAAATGATCAGAATTACGAGAGTTTACGCCATTTCTGTTCTTTAAAATTGAGTTGATATTTCTCATCCCACTGAAAGAAGCTTCTCAGGCAAACGGATCTCGATTTAGAATTATTTTAAGGATCGTTTGTACAGGAAAACAAGACAGAAATAGCAGGAAACAAAACAGTTTTTGCATCTTTTCTCATTGGGGCTAAAATAAACTTAATCGAAGCGCGATTAATAATGCAACACAAGTAACTTCGCTCATAAATATGCAAAGTTTACGAAACCAGACAGCGCACCTCAGGCCGAATTCCTTTTCAAAACTAAATCTGAAAGGGAAAACAGTTTGCGCTGAATTATTACATTCAATGAGTTACTTTGGGGTTTTTCAAAACTCAAATCCAAACCAGAATGTAAATACAAGCACTGCAGTAAATACAACTGTGTTCTGAAATGGAGTCCGCAAACATGCCCACAAAACCCCACAGTGAATCTTTAACATGCATAAACTCAGACAGAATTAAAAGCAACACATTCTTTCCAGCAGAGAAGAGCTCTGACTGACCACAGGCGTGTTTTTATTAGCCAACAGTCACAGGGACATTCATGTGACGTTAGAGAAGATGACTCAGAGCTTGACTCACAGTGGGCGTCCAAAAAGGTGAGCGTGTCTCCTGTAGCCACCGACGCCCCGAGGAGTCGAGCCGTGATCAGACCTTTCCTCTCAAGCTGACGGACCACACGGACGATGTTCAACTTTTTCAGGTACTCGTCCAGTTCATCCTTCAGTCGATCTGCGAGAAACAGAAAGGTCAGAACAGAAAAGTCAACTTGCTCTTGACTGCTGGCAGGCCAACTTTGACCATTCCAATATGGCGGACGGGAGCTCACATAAAACAGCCACTAATGAGGCCTCGGTGTCTATAATATTTGAGACTGGCAAACCACAGTTTGAAAATAGGTTCACCAAATTTATAATGCGATACTTGATATGGCATTATTGGAGTTATTTTCTTTTAAAAGAATAACAGAAGGCAGCTGAAAGGAGTCCAAACCTCACAGTACGATGTACTAAAAGTTTTGGCTTTGATTCTGACTGAACACACAGCATGCTGGTCTCTCTCAGCAGAAACTGAAACCACACAAGAGAGTGTAATTAAAAGAGGACAGAATGAGAAAGAGCCAATTCTCTAGCTTCCATTTCTCACATGGCGAGACGCCAGCATGGAAAGGTCACTCAGTCCGGGACCGCCAAATCGTTCAATAACCGCAAACCAGGTGTTTAACAACTGGGACCAAAAAACGGTCAGGGTATAAAAAAAGGGACAGTTCACCAAAAACTTCATTCATCTTGGACTTTTATTCACACGCATGTCATTCAAATCCTGTATGTGACTTTCTTTTGTTGAACACGAAAGATGATATTTAGAGAAATGTGTCGGTTCTTTTGTGTCCATGCAATGGAAGTCAATGGGGTTCAGAGTTGTTTGGCTATCAACACTCTTTAAAATATTTTCTCGTGTGTTCTACAAAAGAAAGAAAGTCATACAGGTTTGAAATGACACGATGGCTCGACTTTTTGCTTGAACTCTCTCTTTAATTTGATAATTCAGTAATTCAGAACCTAAATATAATTTGCTAGTTACACAAGATGGCGCCGGTGAGCTTTTGGGACAGCAGACTAATTTCCGGCTGGTGTTGGGATAATGATGATTTTTTTTGATAAAAAGAAGAAAGTAATACATCAGTGATATGACAGATCATCTTACATTGCAGAGCACTTCGTTAATCCAAAACAACTCGATAGCATTATACGACCGGAAAGGAGTCTGTCGACTCTAAAAATGTTAATTTAATTAGCGATTAAAAATACTTAATTACTATTAAACACATGTGGTACCATGTTGGATGTTAAACACTTGAAGTCAAACAGATATTCTGGTTCTTGTATTTCAAGCAGTTGTCTCCTGCCGTCATTTCTCATCCCTTCTTTCTCCTCCTCGCCTGTCAGAGGTCGAGTTTCTAAGAGTCCACTGACAGCCCCCCAAACCCCGGCAGAACCCCTCAGAGAACATTCGCAAACACTTCTGCTTCCTGTAGTAACCTTTTCACGAGGAATTCTGCGGGACGGGTTGCCCGTCTGGAACCGGACACTCATTAAAGCGCACAGAGGGGTATTTACCG
Source organism: Triplophysa bombifrons (assembly GCA_029783895.1). Taxonomy (NCBI): domain Eukaryota; kingdom Metazoa; phylum Chordata; class Actinopteri; order Cypriniformes; family Nemacheilidae; genus Triplophysa; species Triplophysa bombifrons. The sequence continues at coordinate 2,382,641 of CM056456.1, forward strand.
TCTACACTGGCGTCATCCACCAGGATGATTTCCCTCAGCAGGAGCGCAGGGGAGGTGTGCAGGACGCTGTAGACAGTGCGCAGTAGCGTGCTCCACGCTTCATTATGAAACACGATGATCACACTCGTGGTCGGGAGGGCCGGACAGCGCTTGAACGTCTGCTCTATGCATCTGTGAAAAAAGGACAAATGGATACACAGAAGGGGTTAGCGATATATACACTATTATAGATCTATTTTATATCCTGAAAAACCTAGAAAAAGTAAAGGTTCTTTGGATCTTCAGGTGTTCTTTATGGAACAATTCAGCCAGGTTCTTCTGTACAGTAGTAACATAATGCACCTTTTGTTTAAAAGCGTACCGAATGATTGGGTTTTCAATGCAAATATAAAATTATGACGATTTCACTGATTTTGAGTTCATTTTGTCTTTGGCCTTTACTCCAGAAAAGTTTTATGAGTGGCCGCCCCCCACCTGGTCTCAATGTGAAGTTTATACCGTAGAGGACTATAATAAACCCCTCGGTCACAGGACCCTGTTCTCGCCTGCAATGCTTCTTCTTTTAGTTCTTGCACATATTGAACATTTGTAATCTAACTGGCAACAACAGATGTCGGAATGATAACGTAATATTTGAAAGAGTTCATATGCAACAAGAGATTTTTTTACATTCACTTTCATAAATCACATGCATCCGAATGCCGAAAAACATGATTTATAAAATTGAATGTTTTTGCAAATGAACTCTTTAAATATAATTCAGCTGCTATCTGAAATGTGTTTCTCTTCATCATCTCTGTGTGAAACACAGAATTGCAGGTTACTTTACGTCCTTCTTTACGTGTGTTAAAGTCAAATGACACCACAAATTTCGCACAAAATCCAACCCGACAGTTCAAGTCATTATTATAAGATTACTGTTGTAAATAAGGGTGAGAAGTCAGAAGGCTGATGTTGATTTATTTTCAACCAAAATAGGTGACACATTTTATCTTGAATAAATGTTTATTTTACATAATACTCCTCACCTACACATTCCATCAAAAAAAAATCATTATACTTTAGTTATTTTTGTTATGCGACCAGCCTGATCTCACAGGAAATCATAACTGTTTTACAAATTCCTATAAATTTGTAAAAAGCACACAAATCGTCAATGTCCTTCTGAAACTTCATATGTCCTCGGATGTGTTTTTCAAGAAATGAAACACTGCCAAAGTTGACGAGCACTTTTACTGTCTAGATATTTGCAAAACCCATTGGCAAACATAATGGGTGTCTAAAAATGATGTTTTATGATTAAAATCACAAAATATGGAGATACAAGGTTTCCGAAGGACACCGGCGATGTGATTATTAGATAAAAGCAAAAATGAAGCCCCACCCCAAAATCGAACGTCACCGGCTCAAAAGAAGATCATACTGAAATGCATGAATGAGATTGTGTTGATAAAGCAAAGCTCGAACTGTGTTACACATCACTTCATATAATAATAAGGGCAAGAACAGATGTGTTTAACTGAAGAAAAAGCGCTGACCTTTTTCTGAGTCTCTAATTTATCTCAATAGCTGTGGAGACATGTTTAGATAAGATGTCTGAGGACAAAACTTCACAAGAGCGCAACAGACGAACAGAAGAAATCTGGTTTCAAACAGACAAATGTTCAAGATCTAGAAATGTTACTATTGCGATCTTAAATGTGTCGGCGTGTTTCGGAAAAGTTTGGATTGACATTTTTCTGCACACCTCAGAAGATTCACTGTGAAACTTTATCAGTATGTGAAGAACCTCACTAACAAAAAATATGCCCTCATACAACATGCTTTTTAGAGGCGAGGCCCTTGACATCTCCAAAGCAGCTGACATGAGACCTGCCCAACCTTTCACCCAATAAAAAGCTGCTATAAACTTAAAGACAAACATTGTGATATTTGTCGAGGTGAAAAACATCAGCATCAGGTGAGCAAAGCAAACACACGATACATACTCCGGAGGTCTCGTGTCGGGTCCCAGGTCCCTGCTGAGCGAGATCCGATCGCTGGCGTACAAATTAAAGCAATGCTTCTCATCGCCTCTCTCCTTCTCCTTCTGGTCCTCTGGACTCAAGTTGTCAGTGTTAAAAGACTTCCCAGAAGCCCCCGGCTGACTGGGGTTCTGCGGGGGTCTTTCCAGAACCGGACGGAGCTCGGCGGCCGTGTAGTGTCCAGGTAAACAGACCAGGCCGCCTTCATTTCCCTGCTGCTGCTGTCTCACGGGAGCTTTGATCTGCATCTTTGGCATGGCGTCCCGGAAGTTATTCACGGCTCCCATCACCATCCCGATGACGGCGTCCCGTTTGCCCACGATGTCCTTGAGCCAAGGATCCTCCTGCGGGTTGTGACTGACCACTTCTCTCTGCATCAGAAACAGGAACGTCACAAACACAAAGGCCACGATGGCGAGCTTCCACGGGTGCAGCCGCCTGCGCAGGAACCTGCGGAGAAATTTCATTCTTTTGCGGCGGGGCCGAACGGAGGCCGGCGCTCAGAGTCTCTAGAACAAAACTTCACCTGGCACACACCCTGTGCGTAACATCGCGGGCTGTCAAACCTGTGAATGAGACGGAGGTGATGACGAACAGACACGCACACAAAAGAACACAACCCGAGCCACCGCAAACATTTTTACGGACAAACACTGACAACTGGTTTGAGGAAGGAGACGCTTTGAACTTCAGTTCCAGCGCTGAACGTCCAACATAAACATTTCCTTTGATATTTAAGCCCAGTTTAGGTAGCTGGGAAATCATTCATCGAATGAGAGAAGTCATTTTGTGAACTTAATTTCTTTAAAAACATCCACTTGGAGTGAATTTCTACAGTTCCAAAGATAATTGCTCCTTTTAACCAATGGAAAAGTATTCATCGTATTTCAAACGTTCGGTGTGTTTTTAAATGTCAGTTATTACATCGACTCATTCTCTCACCATTAACTTTCTTGATGCACGCAAAAATAACGAAAAGTATAAGATATTTAGAAGGAGAATTAAAAACAAATTTAGTAACAAAAATAAAAAAGACTGAATAAAGTCATCTATAAAATGTCCTGGTTAAACTATAGTCACTGTTCATTTTCACAAGGGATTAATATACAGTAGACTAAACTTAACTAAAATAGTACACTTAACTTAATCATAACACTAGTTCAAACACTCTAAAACGAATTCATGATGCGCCTCATAAACATGCGTAATGTAAAAATGACATTTCAAACACACAGCACGTCATTTTCATCCACGTAAGCATTGCAACGTTAATCATACGGATGTCTACAAAACGAATGAGCTCACAAAACACCTAAAGAACGTGTTTCTCTCTCAGATTTTAAAACAAAGTTTATAACATACCGCCGGCTTGTCAATCACGCAAATTCATATTTCGAGCCTCACAAGGACCGTCCCGAAGCCGACCCGCCGTCTCCGTAAGACTCCAGCGGCGGCGTCAATGTGGAATAATCACAGCCGGACTTCCGTGTCGCTCGAGCCAGGTGCGTTTCTCACAGGAAGAGTGACGGCGGTGGGCGGGGCGTGTGTGGCGCCAGGTGCGTTTCTGTCAGGAAAAGGGCGGGGCGTGCGTAAACGCCACATCTGACCTCCATTCATTGGGTGGGCGCGTCAAGCAACGTGGGCGAGGAGCATTTGAAAAATGTGTCTGATCCACACATGTAAATTGCAGGAATGTTCATATTTTGGGTCGTCCACCGCCATGACGTTTTAAGTTTCCTTCGGTATTTATTTATTAAAAATAATACGACCAGTTGCATTCTAGAGCATTAATATACTGTTCAAATAGCCGTATTAATATTTATATTAATGCTCATCCTCCAATATTTGGTGAGAAAACATGGCCAGTAAATATTGACTTTATGGCCGGTATTGATCACGTGACGTGTGATTTAAGTTTGTTCAACAGCGCCAAAGGATGTTTGATAATGTTCCAAACTGAATGAAGTTTGACATTATTACCGTTTCAAAGAACGATTTATACTTGCGTACATAACAACACAAGCATTTTAGTTTCTAGAGTTTGATTAGTTTGGCTGATATTAAAGTAACAGGATTATTACGGGCATCCGCTCCGCGAAGATGTTGCCGGGAGACGCGCAGCGCAGGAACGCGCGCATCAGAACGCGCAGAGAAGATTTTCGGTAACATACAGGAATCGTTTAAAATGATATTCTTCTCTTAAAAAACATTAAACGCGATGACAGAATGACTTCATAAAGTGTTTTGTCCCTTATTCATGTTTGTGTTCTCATCCACCAGATAACATCCCACCAATGCAACCGGTAGTTTACATTAAAACCAACACAGTTCCCATTCTAACCATTAAACCGTGATGGTTTCTAGGGATAACATCGTCTGAAGAGGTTCGTCCAGAATAACTTGGACAAAATCACGATAACCGAAGATGGGTCAGATTTAAGTGTGCATCAATGTTAATCTTTTGGCTTTATAATTCATTCACAATATGGGAATAATGATAAAGAGAGTAAAGAAAATATAGGTTAAAGAAAGCGCACTCACCAGACATACTCGATCCAGCGCGAGCGCGTCCCCGTGCGCACGAGCTTCATAAAGCGCTTCTGTGTGTGCGGGGTAAAGAAAAGAAACCGGACACAAACCGGACAAGAGAAGAATACCAGAGAGGCTCACAGTCCTCCGTTCATCTGTAGGGGGCTTGAAATGCACCTTCCCTCGAGTTCCCTTGTGTTCAATCTCTCTGTATCCAACAACAGAATTACTTACTATTATTTATTTATGTTTATTTTTATTACTTGCTATTATTTATTTATGCGTAAAGAACGCATGTCTCCAAAACAAATCGAAATGTTTATATTTGATCATCCTCCTCAGTGTCACACTTCATGTCAAAGTTTGAAGAAATGTTTACTTGTCATTTATTATCTGGCAGTTTCTTGAGGTTCTCATAAGATGTTTTTTTATACAGTAATAAAGGAGTTCACATTTATTCTGAAAGGATGTTTTTTCTTCATAAATTGGTTCCAAGGCAGAAAACTTGGTTTGAGGAAAAAGATGGAAACCTTTAGCTTACACAACTACATTTGATAGATCAATTAACAAATGAGAAGAAAATACCATAGTGCAAGAATGTCATTCTCCCCGATATAATTTCAATTAATTCAATAATTTAAATGAATAAACTCTTACATTTGTAACTTTTTTAGATTGATATATTTTTTCAATTGTTTATTTAACTGTGCATTACGATTAACAACATGACACCAGTCAGAATGCAGAACACTGTAAGCAGTCGTAAAAAATTAATATACTGATATTTATCAAATTATCAAGTAAACAAATAATCATGCAAAACACACATACACACATTGGTCATGACGTCATGATCTTAAAGCCGCTCTTGCTTTGTCCAGGATGTCTTTTCTTATCCGTGGATAGTTTGGATGTGCGTCTAAAACCTGTTGCGAGACATTCAGATTTGGTCAATGTTTGCTTACACGTTATTATTTACTTTATAAGCAACAACAAATGGCCAATCATTTCAAAGCCTTGGTGAGGTATTTTCCCATGTATGTCCCTTTCCTAAACATGCCTCACAAATTAAAAAACGTCATTGAATCAGAAATGGCAGTCCAATATCAACTCCAGACTATAAATCACATGTTCTGTTAAAATACTGCAGATTATAAATATTTGAAACCCTCTATACAGTCTTTACAGGAGTTTTCACACACTCACTTTATGACACACATCTATAGCATCCACGTGTCTTTTGGCCTTCAGGTAATTGAATGCCAGCTTGTATCCTGGAAAAGACACACGAAGAGATGTCAACGCACAGACAGTCTCACATGAGACCAGAACAGAAGTCAGGATTAAGTACCTATGGTGGGGTTGGTTTGATTGCAGTACTTCCAGGCCTTTTCATAATTCATGGCGGCGTCTCTGAACGACTGCTCTTTCTCCATAATGTAACCCATGTACTCGTACGCTTTACAGCAAGACTGTCGTTAAAAAACAGTTTGTGTTTGATTCACACAAAAATAAAAAGCCTTTCATTATATATCAACTCTCTACGTCGTGTGATCGCTGTACCTTGTTGTGGCGCAGACATCTCTTCAGCAGATCTCCGGCCATGTCATATTTCCCAGACTGGATGTAGATGTCGGCCAGTAGTAACCAGCTCTTCTCGAACTCATCCGCGTCGATGATGTTCCAGTTCATCTTGGCGATGCGCTTGAGCTGGTTCCGGGCTCGAGGCGTCTGTTTCAGGATCATGTAGGCAGTGGCCATGGCCAACAGAGCAGGAACGTAATCTTTCTGTTGAGAATCAATTACAAACGTTCACCGTTATCCCCGACTGTGATGTACTTTGGATGCCGACACAATGGAAGTTTGTGCCTTCAGTGTGTGATTTCAGACGTATATAAAGCGCGTGTGCACACGTGTGTTGAATGTAACGTGATGTCGCTCACCTCGCTGTTTGCGATCTCGATAAACACATTGAGAGCTCGCTCCACGTTTGCTTTCTGTTTGGTGGCCACATAACAGTAATTCTCAAGTATGCGCAGCTGCACGTGACCGGCAGGCGTCTGCGGCTTCAACTCCTTTAAAAGCTTCTCGGCCGTTCTCACCGCCAGCTGCTCCGACTCCTGCTTCTCTGTGGAGTTCCTGAATGAAACCAAAGTCAATCGTGAAGTATGTGAATAACAGTGAGCTCGCTGTGTACTCCATAAAAAAAACACCTAAATACAAAAGATGAGATCTCTTTAATATCTCAATCATTTCTCCGGCATCTCAGTTATTTCTCCTGAGAAAAAAAGTCAGAAATCTCACAATTGTGAGTTTCAGAAGAGATGTCTACGATGTGTCGAACCGAGCTCAGATTTGCAATAAAAAGTCAATATTATTCAAAAACATTTCTCAGCACATTCATCCAAATCCAGATTATTTGACCTCTACGATCTACATCCATTTTACAGTAAAGACCGGCATCAGAACCCACCCCATGTCTCCGTCCAGGTTTTCGAACACCTCTCCCCCGACGGTGTCGTTGTCAGGGTTCAGACAGATCTCGATCATGTTATACACGGCATTCTGACCCCAGTCGTTGTCTTTGCGTGCTTTGTTAAAGTGCCGCAACCCGTCGTTGGGTTCACCAGTGTACCTTACAAAAACCTCACCGTTAGACTCGAGAAACACACATCTTAGATGAAAGCGTCTATCGAACGAACGAATATAAACGCTCACCACAGATAAAGCCCTTTGCAGTAGTTGAATCCGGGCTCAAACTTGGCTCTCTGCGAGTGTTTCTCTGCCATCTCGAGGAACCTCGGGACCTCCTCCAGTTTGCCGGCTCGGCGCAGCAGATCGATGAGGCGGGACAGCGTTGGGTAGTTGTCTAGAGACGAGATTGATCGAGTCATGCTGGCTGCGTGATTTTCTCTACTCCTCTGGAAGGAGATCTGGGGGTTATAAGGTGCGGGAGATGAATGACGTACCTGGTTTCCTCTCCAGGAGCTGCTGGAAGTGAAAGACAGCCTGTTCGTAGTCCTGCTTTCTAAACATCAGGTCCGCCATCATCTGCCGACAAACACAGAAAGTGAAATGTTTGGACGCTGGATCAGTTTCTTCTGATGTTTAAAGATCATGGACAGAACTGTACCAGCGTGGCCGCCTCGTTCACGGGATCATTCTTCAGAATGGCAGCGCACTGCTGCTGGCACGCGTCTACAGCATCCAGAGTGAGATATAACTGAGCCAACTCCAACATCACCTGAACACACACACGCACAGCTGAGCCGAGTATTATTTTATTTTTATTCCGTCGCACATGAATGTAATCTTTCAATGAGTGTTTGAATGCAGATCCTCATTCGCGTGTGCAGCTGTCGGGAGAGGAACACACTGACCTTGCTGTCGCCTTCGCAGTACACAAGCGCCTCTTTGTAGAACTTGACGGCTCGCTCGTAGCCGCGCTGGATGCTGCAGTGTTTGGCGATTTCAGCGCAGATGTCTGCGGCTAGCTGCTTTTGCGCCGGCACCGACTCGGGCTGCTCCAGCTGCACGCGCTTCAGGACCTTCGCCTGCACGTCTCTCGCCTGCGGAGGAGAAGATTTATTAGCGGAGAACTATGTGTAGCTCAAAACTAATTTCGGAGAGTTTAAGGAGATGTGTGTTGTTTATGGGATGCTAAAATCCTGCGTCCCGTAAACGTGGACACGACTTTAAGTGAGGCATTCACTTAAAAGTGTCAACACTGTGGTGTTACACAAATATCACTGTGTTTCTTTGAGCATCCATAATAGTCGTCATAGCAACACTGCATTAACCAATGGCATTAGTTTAAAGCAGGACTAACCTGCTTTGGAAAACTGTCCTGACTTTAACCGTTCAATATTTAACATTCATTTTACACCTACGGCATGTAGGAAAAACATATGAGACTGAGTTGAAACTTAAATGAAACACAACTGAGAATTCAATCAAATCAAGGTTATTTATTTTACTAAAATTGAAGCTTTAAAAATGCTTCTGTTAATTGGAATTAAGTAAAATACTGACCTAAATTTTTTTGAGAAAAAAAAATAACTAAAGGAAAATTTTTAATGTTGTCTCAAAAGTTTAAAGCACTAAAATGATGACAATAAATGAAAGCTAAAATATTTTTTTTTATAAATGAAAAAAGCAAAGCACCAAAATTGCCATAAAAATACAAATAAAAGCTAATTTTAAATATTAATACAACTATACTCAAAATTATAATACCCTGAATCAAATACATTTTTTTTGACCATTGCTTATGTCTATATTGTTTTGTTCTTATGTCTCTACGGTAATTTCAATGCAACATTATGAAAAGCACTTTACAAATGAATTTGAATGAAGTTATAATTGGGCAGTTTTTACCAGCGGTTTTTACAATGGTAACAGCACAGATTTTAACATTTGGTGGTATAAATACCCATGTGAGATCTCTCTTCAAATTTGTTAAGAATGTTTTAATTTTTAGTGCGTGATTTTCATACTCATGTAAGAGCCATTTTCAGGATTGTCACATCCATAACGCAACATATTCCTCATAAATGGACACATGAAAATTAATATAAAGTAAGTACACGTGTTTATTTCCCTCTTCTTTAATTTTTTTCTTATAGACTGACATTTTTTGATGTTAAGACTCTATCAACAAAGGTTCAGTAAAATATAAACAGGTGGTTCAATATGATCGAAACAAATTCAGTCTCTGAACATTTTTATGTCACATAAATGCAAATTGTCACGTCCATAACGCTGGAATTGCCCATTTGCTATAATTAAAGGGATACTCCCCCTAAAAATAAAAAATCCACCCTCAAGCTGTTCCAAACCTGTATAAATGTCTTTGTTCTGATGAACACAAGGAAAGATATTTCTGGGACATTGTTGACTAACTGTTCTGTTGAACACAAAATCAGATATTTTGAAGAATTTAGGAGAACAAACCGTTCTGGCGCATCATTTTTTCAACTATGGTAGTCAATGATGCCCTGGAAATGTCAGTCGCTAACATTTTTCCAAATATCTTCAACCGTTATTTTGGGGGGGAGTATCTCTTTAAACCAAAACCTTGAGATTGAACTTACTCTCTGTAAGGACAGTAAAGCTTCATCATTTTTATTGACTTTGCTCTGGACTTTGGCGAGAAGCACAAGATATCGGCAGTCTTCAGTGAGCAGCACAAGTTCGTTGACTGAAAAATACATACAGAGAGATTCATCAGTTTAATTTACAAGCGCTCATGTTGTGTTAACTAATGCATGTAAATCCAGTTTGTGTCTAGATGGACGTGTGAAGTACAAATGACAGTGATGTCGCACAAGCGATTGTCTACAAGAATTGCTGGAAAGACTTAAGTGTGAACCTTTTCTGTGTAATAACCTTTCATTTGTTCAGTACGTTAACGTTAACAAACAAATTAAACAATAGTTTTTAACGGTTCTGTTCTCCTCCACACCCTGTTTTCTTACGGCACGCCCAAATTCTTGTTGTGTTTTCTCTCTCAACATGACGACAGGTTACTGAATACACACCCTTTAAACAGTAATACCACACTGACTAAACCTGATAAATGTGACATTAAGTGTTACAAATACTTGTGTCTGTATTCCATCAGTCCAGCGCTGAATCGAGACTCAAAATCATTGATTAGTTTTTAAAAAGAAATGCAAAGACATGTTGGGTGTTGTGTTGATCTAGTGTCAACACTAGAGTTTTGTGTGGTGTTTTCTCACCAGGATCGTGTGCGAGAGCCTCCTGCAGAACTCTCTCACAGCGTTCATACTGTCTGAGCTTCATGAGCAGGTCGGCCAGATCGTACCTCAGAAAATTCTGCTGACCGTTCTTCAGGGCCGCTTCGTAATAGTTAATCGCCTGGAGAATGCACACTTACAGATATACATCACCAAACAAAGACAACTCTCTTTTTGCTTTTGCATCTCCGCCGCTCACCTTCACATAGTTGTGCGTCTTAACAAGTGCTTTCCCGATCTTACTGGCCACCGCTCCGTCTTTAGGGGTTTTCTTCAGGGCTTGTTCATACACCTCGATGGCTAACTCTGGCTGTCAGCAGAGAACATCATATTCACACATATCAAAAACGTGGACGTGTGGATGACGGAAAAACATGATGTGCCTGTCTGAAGGTAATCATCTCATAAGAGACTATACGCAATGTTTGGGATCTCAAAAAAATTGGATGAAGATATAGTGTCTCCTTGCTGGGGTCCAGAGTAGAATTATTGTATTACAGTAATAAGAAAGTGAATCGAATTGCTGTTGAGAATAATGACAATTACAAATAAGAAATAGAAGAAAAGGTTCAGTTGCATTATGGGTAACAAAAAATGTGAGAGTGGTGTGTGCTTCATTTGTGAAAATAATGTCTATATGCAAGAAAAAAATCTCAATGGTCGCGGGTTTCCTCTGTCAACCAATATATTTTAGTGACTTAAATAACTAAAAAAAAGAGTAAAGACATTTTATATTATCATTTATTTTATAATAAAAATAATTGATATTATAACCATTTATTTATCAATTAATTTATAATTATTATATTCATTTATGATAATACTAATCATTATTATTTATTGTAATAATTATTTGTTTAATAAAAATATTATTTGTTTATTGAATAATAGTAATATATTATTTATTTCTTGGATACAGATACAATACTTTACAAGAAAATACGTAAATTAAACAATTTACAGCCAAACCGAAAAACGACAAAAAGTTTATTCACTATCCTAATTTGGATTACTGTCAGACCATAGTGAACCTAAAAAAATATGCATACTTATGTGCGTAAGACAGTTTGTTTTTATATTGTAACGAAATGTGATCTGGATGTCTGAATCATAAGATTCACCAGTGTACGTCTGCGCAGTAAATATTTGCGGGAATTTAAGTACGTTTCATAAACACAACCAAACACACAAATCAGTTTCTTCACTTGCTGTAACATTCGAAGACAAACACAAACATTGATAAACACCCAGACGACGTCTTACCTCCTGAACGTTCATGTAGGCGTCACCGAGCAACAGAAAGCTATGAGCGGCGGGCAATTTCTCCACCAAATCCCTGAGAAAAACACACACTAATACGTCAGCATAATAAAGTGTATGATTGTTTGTGAAAGTGTAAAACATGAAACAATAACACATAAGATACTCTTGCATGAAAAAAGCGAGTATGGATTGTAACAGCGTTTTTATTTCTGTTACCTGAAGCAGCTCACATAGAGGCGTTTATCTTTCCTGTGGTTTAGGTAGATGTCGGCCATTTTCTCTTTAGCTTGTATGTAGTAGGTCTGCTCTGGCGTGATGTTTCTGAGCATGCTCAGTGCTAGCTCCGTGTCACCGCGCATCAGTGCCAGGTCGGCGTTAGCGATAGTGACCCGTAGCTCCTCCGGCGTGCCCGTGAACTCATTGATGGCGTCTTGCATCACTTTAGCCGCCTCGTGCTGGAAGTTAATCCACAACATTTGATCAAACCCTCGCCCGTTCTCTCAGAATGAATCACACACATGCAGCCGTTCACTGACCTGCTCTCCATTGAGCCACAGAGCTTCAGCCAGCTCCAGAAACACAGAGACGCAGTCTGCCGAGCTCAGCTCCGTCTTCTTGCTTTGTCTTTTAGCCGAGGAGCCCGTCCGCCTCAGGCCACACAGACTCATGGCCATCTGCAGCGTTTGAATGGAGTCCTGGAGCTGACCCATCTTCCTCTGAGTCTGAGCTTTGATCAGATGATACAGCGGATGCTCGCGGATCTGAGTAAAAGAGGAACGTTCAGTCTGAAGTTATTAAACAAGCTGAAAGACACGATGAAGCCGCGTTCAACAGGAAAGACGGTTGACCTCACCTCAAAGTTGTGGCTGAGACAGAGCTCAAGAGACTGGGATGACAGCTTGAAGCTCCCCAGCGTGAGATGAATCTGAGCCATGAGGAGATGAGCATCGGCGTGTGCTGGATTCTGATCTAGTAGGTGTTGCAGGCCGCTATGAGCCGCTTCTGTGTCGCCTTAAGGAGCAAACAAACCTGATTTGAGTGAATCTCATTGTAACAAGTCAAATATCAGACCAATAGAAGAGCAATAACTCATTTTGTCTGGTTTTCAAAATATGATTGAACTTCTAAAACTAGGCAGAATTACTTAATGGGATAAATCAGCCAAAAACTCTAATTTGCCGTTTATTTACTCCCCCTCAGGCCATCAAAACACAATTTTTCTTGAGTAGAACCATAAAGAAGATTGTTTGGTAAATCCTCAGCCCTCTCTGCTTCATAAAATGTCTTAATAAAAAGAGTCTATGGAGTCTATGGACTCTTTATGAAAGAGTATATGGGGTCCACCTGTCTTAAGAGTTCCATAGCACATCATTCCAAAAAGGGGCTCCTGGCGACATGTTGACGTTTCGTGAAGTGAATCGTTTGATATTTTCATAAACCTGAATGTCATTTTTTATAATATTTGCCATAGTGTGCAGCCTCTGCACACAATCGCAATCTTCTTCTTGTAGTATTTGGTGGCGGATGGCATACCAGCGCCTGCTACGTTTAGCGTCACCTGCAGAAAGGGAGTGTTGAGGCTGTACAGTATGGCTAATATTATTAAAAATGATGTTCAAATTTATGAAAATATTGAGCGAGTCGCTTTTTGGAATGATGTGCTTTAGGAACTCTTAAAACAGGTGGACCCAATAAACTCCCATTATATGAAGCAGAGAGGACTGAGGATTTACCAAACAATGTTCTTTATGGTTCTACTCAAGAAAAAATGTCACCTACATCACAGATGGCCTAGGGGGAGTAAATAATCGGCAAACTGGAGATTTGGCTGATCTATCCATTTAAAAAGCAAAATAATGCAAGAATGTTTCTGTGATGAAAACAAGAAGAAACGATTTTCCAATTGGGTAAGAAAAATAATCTTATTTAAAAGGATATACTAGTATTATTTGGTACCCATCGGCAAACAGTTTTGTTCTTTTTGAAGCATAAACTTTACAAAAGTAAGACTTAATGTTTTTGCTTTTCAAGTGAATACATTTAGATTTAAGGATAAAAACCTTATTAAGAATATGTTTTTTTTGCAAGGAAGACGTTTTATATGTCAAGAAGTATATTCTATTTTTGAGCCACTAAATCATTATTTTCAATTCAGTAAATTTTTCTAATTATGTACTGTATGTGGCATAACTGCTTTCCAAGGAGATTCCCCAGAGAGGCCAAAATCAGACTTGCTGACATGAAAAAAAAAACATAGATATCTGAACAACACACCTGAAAGGAAGCGGACTTTAGCCATGAGAAAGACAGCCTGCTGTAGACCAGGAGCCACCTTCACCACAGTATCCAGAACAGAAGCACAATGCAAGAGCTGAGGAGAGGGAGTCTGACCTGGAGCTGGAGCCTGAAACCAAAACATCATCATTCAATCCAACACAAACCAGACTGATGTTTTGGGTTTTTATACAGAGGTACAGTAAGGGTGTAATGACCTTAGCGGGAGACAGAGCTAAATATTCCTTGGCGATCTCCAGGAGAAAGTCAGGGTTGAGCTTTTCAAAGTACTCGACGCTGAGCGGCAGACCCTGTAGAGCTGAGAAGTGTGTGTCCACGGCATCATTTAACAGGTTAGTCGTCTCATCTGGAGATTGTCGCTTTTTCAGTGCCAACAGTGCACGCAGATACAGCACCTCCTATTAGAAACAAACACAGGAGGACTTGTGATCAAAATCAACTTACTAATTCAGCATAATTTCTGTTCTCAAGATGTTTTTATTTGCTCTGTAAACATTTCTGAAACAAATGATAGATTATAGATAACGAAAACTACTACAATTACAATGTTTCTGTTAAATAAACGTTTCTTATTCAAATTAATCAGGGGTGTCAAACGATTAATCGCGATTAATCACATCTAGAATAAAGGTTTTTGTTTACATAATATATATATGTGTACTATGCGTATTAATTTTGTATTTATAAACACAAAACATACACGTCTATGTGTTTAGGAATTTTTTAAATGTATTAATTTATATTTAACAGTAATTGAAATTCTAAATAAAAGTTTATAAATTGTTATATTTTTCTTAAATATATGCATTTATGTGTATGCGTTCATAAATACAAAATAAATATGCACAGTACACCGACATATTTTATGTGAACACAAACTTTTCTTTATTCTGGATGCGATTAATCGCGATTAATTGTTTGACAGCCCTAAAATATCAACTTAAGCAACACAGAAATTAGACATTTTGCCTGGGAAATAAGGTGATAGTGTAAAGAAAATAAAATTATTAATTGAAGTTAAAGAAAGAATTTACAAAAACAAAGAAAAATGATTTAGTTATTATATAATAACTTAATTTAAATAAATTAAATAAATAAAAATAGCAATTTTTAAAAAGGGAATGAAAATGTAATAAATAATACATTTGATAAAATAATAAAAATTAGAAAAGCAAATAACTAAATGGGTAAAAAACTTAACTTAGCATTAAATCTTAAATTATTAAAATAATATGACAAAACAAAGTATAAAAAAAACACAATAAAACTAATAAAAATAACAGAGTACACTGGCTGTTTAACATTTACTTTTACATTTTAATTCTGAAATGACTAACAAATAAAATAGCATTTTACACTTTGCTTTACACAGAATATGTGAGATTAAGTTATATTCCTATATTTCCCATATTTGAGTTTTTCAGCCTTAAAAGTTTGATCTTTTTTCGACAAAAGTGACAATAAAAGAAATGTGTTTTATTAAACGATTACTCATGACCCACAACAGCTGTGTTTAGCTAAACAGTCGTGTGTGTTTTTCTGTAAGTGTGCTTACGTTTGTGTAAACAGGCTCTGGCCACAAACAACATCTGAATCAAAAGATCATCATGCATATCAGCCCAAAACGGTTCCTCTTTCTTCTGTGAAATTATGACAGTCAATCACTCTTACCGCTGATTTACCGATGGACTGCTGAACCTCTGTTAGGAATTCCAGCTGTTGTTCTGCGTCCTCGATGTGTCCCTCCATCAGCTGACATCTGATGATACCTGCATTAAAACACAACAGTCACACACCTATTTAAAGAGACAGTATGCACACAAAATATTCACATCGTGTCCTCAGACCCCCTCTTCTATTGCAGAATGCATGAATGGATGTTCATGTTCATGTTTCACCTATCAAAGCCGAGACGCTGCTCTCGTCCAGAGTCATTGCTGTTTTATACCACTTCATGGCTTCTTTCACCCTCCCCAGCAGAACCAGCTGGTATCCCATCTCTGTGGCCAGCTCCGAATCACCTGAGACCTGTGTAAACGCCCTCTCCACCATCCTGTGAGTGTGCTGAAGAATCTTCTCTGATCGGCCACACTGAACAAACATCACATATTTACATCAATATACGTGTATGTTACTTCTACATCACAGAATAACTACAGAACAAACAAAAAAACATCTTTGTTTGTGTAACTATGTGTTTATAAGGTAAAGTGTTACCACTCGAGTGAAAGCCAAAGACATCTTGTAGAAGAGCTCTGGATTGTTGGGCTCCTGGATGTCCAGATTACTGATGAGATTTGACAGCTGGTTTGCAGACTAAATATTAAAGAAAGCTTTGAACGTGAGAACAAGGCAAAAAATAAATGTTTTTGGTATTTAACCCAGACTCAATTTTCTGACCTCTTCGATGTTTCCTTCTCTGCAGAGAGAATACAGAGCCAACATCCTCACAGCATCCAGGCTATTTTTGTCTCTCTGGAGAAGCCTGAAGGCTCAAAAATGAACCAGTGAAAAAACATTTCAAAGCATTTTTTTGTTTACATACACACAACCAG